>OY856411.1:571927180-572409680 GCA_963693085.1 Alisma plantago-aquatica
GACCGACACGCTCACTACGCGTCATACAGCAGCCCGACACGGATGTTGCACGACACGAGTGTGCCACGCAAGAAGACTCTGACGGACGATATGTCGCTTACCCGACAGGGAGCTGTACCCGCCACGACTACTCTCCCAATGAAGTGTGTCACACGATACAAACCACCCACCGGCAGGTGCCCACTCGTCACAATACCCGACAATGCTTGCTGCCCGGCACCCGCTGTGCCGGGCGACACGCACGTCAAGCATCCCTGAAGGCGCGCTGATAGAGCCGATGGAGGACACGTGGCGCCTAGAGAACCACAACTCCTTCCAACCGCTGCCTATAAATAGCAGCTACAGGACTCTGATGGGACGGGTCAGAATATCGCGAAAGCTAACTTTGGAAAGCATCTGGAGCTAGTGTGTCACGCAACCGATGCGTGTCGGGAGATACTAGGTGAGCGCCCCCTACCCGAGAGGGGTGGGAGTGATTCACTTAGTTCTCGTCCCAGTAGCCACAGCAGCCCAATATCGACCAAGAAGGCCACCCGATATGCCGAGTTCCTAGATTGGGCACTTGCCCAAGACGGCTCGCCCGCTATACCTGATATAAGGAACCCGATAACCTAATGTCTCTCTAGCCCGACACGATACCGAACCCGATACGGATTGCTCATCATGGTATTTCGCCCGAGAGGGTGGCATCCCGATACGATCGTATCGGGCAGAGAGAACTGACCGATACACCTGCTCATCATGGCCTATCGCCCGACAGGGGATGCCGCCCGACACAAGCGTATCGGGCAGAGCTCCCGCCCGGTATCGGGCTGGAGATGTCTTAGGGGTCTGCTGCTGTATGTCGACCCCCTACATCAAGGAGGCCGATACCTATCTTCCCTTTTATAGCAATTTACTTTCAATTGTTAATGCATTGTAACTGAATCTTTATATATATATGATTATGGAATTAGTGGAGTTTAATATTTGTTGTTATGTGTATGGTTCCATTTTTTTGGATGAATTCTTTATAGTATCTAAACTCTAGCTCGCATGTTTGGATCATGTTTTGACTAGCTATCGAATCATGTTTCCCGTTCAACTCCCTTGAGAGGGGGATGTTGTAACTCTAGAGTTTGGTCCGATCAGGGAGTACGAGAGTACCCAGGATCGGGGCTTTTCCGGTGTTCTTCCGCTTTAACTAATGCCCATTTCCCTTGAGAGAGGGTACTGAAACATAGTTAGAGGTACTCTCTTTGAGAGAAGAGAGTACGGGATGTCTTCCGCTGCCGCCTGTTATGCCTAAGTCTTCTTCCATCGTGCTTTACCTTAATGATGATTTTATCTCCCCTGATTCTATTTCACAAAACCTTTATAAAAATCTCTTAATCCAAAACTTAAATCTTTCTCGTAACTCCAGTTAGAGATAGCCTTTTAGTTCTTTTTCCTTTACTGCGTTTTCTTGTGACAACTTTATTTTTCTTTCTCTTTTGTTTTGAGGTGCTCATTCAGAGCTATCGTTCCCTTGGGAACAATCTTTATCCTCTTTTATATCCGGAGTATAGGGTGTTGATTCTACGTTCTTAGCACTACCGCCCTTGTCCCTGTGTTCGACCCCGATTGCTACATCAGACCCCGTTTATCGTTGTGGGGGCCTCAGAGTCAGGTTATCTAATTAAAAGTCTGACTACTCGAATCCGCTTCCAATTAGGACGTGCTATTTAGGCCGGTCAACTTTTTGGCGGTGTTGCCAGGGACAAGGAAAAACGGTACTGTTAAGAACCCGACTCCACTTACTATACTCCCGTGCCTCAAGCTTAGCAATAAGCCTGACAGCAAAATGACTTTTAGCTATCTAACCTAAGTTTGTTCAGAATTACTTGTTTTACCAAGTTTAGTTTGCTAACTTGACTAACTATTTACTCAGGTTGAATAGCTACTTAACCAACCAAACTCTTCCTCACCATGCCTCCTCGCATTGAAGTAACGTTCTCGGAATACGAAAGGAACGCGAGGAATCAAAACAATCCACCTCCGCCGGGTACTGATGAGGATAGGAATGGGCGTTACAATAACAAAAATGATGACGAAGAATCAGAGATCCCTAAACAAGAGTAGCTTGGAGCTGATCATCATCATCATGAAGAACATCATCGTCGTCACAGGCACCAAAGAAACCACCATAACAACGAACATAACCGGAGGGAAAGTGCAAGTGAAAGCGATGATGAAGAAGAAAAGACTCTCTGAGAGCTGGTGGCTACCAAAGCCAACAACTCGAGATGCCCTGTGGTTATCCCGAGGTTTGACGCTATGAATTTCGAGCTAAAGCCCGCTGTCATCTCAATGATCCAGAACAAAGGTATTCGGGGAAGTTTGAAGAATGACAATCCTTATCATCACCTAGATGCTTTTAAAAACATCTGCAACACCATTAAGATGCGGGGAGTTCCGCAAGAGGTAATCAATTGTAAGGGATTTATCTTTTCCTTAGAAGATAAGGCGTTGTCATGGTATCTTGGGCTGCCGCACCATTCTTTGAATGGTTGGAACGTGTTAGTAGATGCCTTTGTGAACAAATTCTACCCGACGGAGAAGACTGTTCGCAACAGGCTAAGGATAACATCTTTCGTGCAAAAGCCTGGTGTGAATTTACATGAGGCCTGGGAAAGATTCCAGGAATACCAAAGGGACTGCCCTCACCATAACTATAAGAAGGGCTTTCTGATTTCAACCTTTTATAACGGTATCACTCCTGAGGAGAGAGTTTCGCTGAATGCAGCCGCAGGAAGCGACTTTCTCGGAAAGAAGCCAAGTAGATCCAAGAATATTATTGAGAATATGGATGAGCTGCAAGCTGGCAGAGACTATGACCGGACAGATAGGGGGTATGCCAAGAAAGCCTCCAATGAAGGGCCATCGGTTGAGTCCAAAGCCCTTGAAGAAATCACCAGTCAAATCTAAAAGATTGCGACTGATGTCAGATAGCTGAAAGAATCTGGAGGGAAAGGCAAGAAACAAGTTGAGAAAGTGATGAAGTGCGTCACCTGTGGAGAAGGGGGACACGGTGTGGATAACTGCATCTACACCTGACCTGACGAGTCTAGTGAGAGCGGATCCGAAGAGGAGGACGCTGAGAATGTTTCTTTTGTTAACTTCAAAAGACCGAACCATCCCAGTTTTAGCTATGGCAACAAAGATGTTGCCGAGAACTCACACCAAATGAGCAATCAACCAAAGCAACCCCCGAGTTTTGAAAAGAGGAGTGGACAAGGCCAGTTTACCAAGACAAGAAACTTCCAAACAAACAAGGCAAATTTACAAGGACAAGGGAAATACTAGAACCAAGCTACCAACAATAGCCAGGGCCAGGGACAAGCCAAGGACCAGAGTCAAGGGAGGAACAGTGGTCAACCAGACCTGGTGGGCCAATTGTTCGATTTTGTTAAAAGATAAGATAAGATAAATAATCAGCTAGCACAGAGCGCACTATCCAACTCTGGAGTGCTGAATTTGATGCAGGTTCAAATGGCGAACATGCAAACGCATCAACGCCAGATTGACCAACAGCTCGCTCAGATGGCCGAGTTGATAAAGAATCCTTCAGGAAAGATACCGTCTAACACCGAGTCTACCAAGATGGCAGTGCTTAGATCGGGAAGAATAGTTGATCTCCCTGGGGCAACCGATCCTGAAATACCTGAGCCAGAAGTTGTTGCAGCCACACCAACGGAAGGAGAGAATCGACGTGCCCATGTATGAGAGCCAGAACCTATAGAAAATTTGTTCGGTAAAAGAAGTCAGTATTCTCCAAGATTGCCTTTCCCGCACAATCTTATAAAGGCACATCTTAAAAGGAGATACGAAAGGTTTATGGAAGCGGTAAAGAAACTTCACCTCGAGGTGCCATTTCTGGACGCCTTGGAGGAAATGCCAGCTTATGCTAAGTTTTTCAAAGATCTGATCACTAAGAAGAAGAAAGGAGGAAGAATAGACAATGTTCACCTTTCCAATATGTCTTCTGCCTTTGTAAAAGCGGAATTACCTACTAAGAAAAAGGACCCTGGAGCCTTTATCATCCCTTTTGCGGTAGGTGACAACATAGAGAGGAAGGGTCTTGCTGACTTAGGGGCCAGCATAAGCCTCATGCCGTTAAGCCTAGCACAGCGACTAGGGTTAACCGACATGGTTAGGGCCAATATGCGGATAGAATTCGCTGATCACACCTTCAAGAGACCTATAGGAGTTGTAGAAGATGTTCCTATTCGTGTAGGAAGGTTTTTCATCCCTTGCGACATCGTTGTGATTGACACAATTGAAGACCCAAAGTGCCCTATCATCTTTGGGCACCCTTTCTTGGCTACAGGAAGAGCTCTTATTGATGTCGCTGAAGGCATCATTACGTTGAGGGTCGGGAATGACCACATGGACTTCAAGGTTAAAGATGCCATGAAGGGACCTTCCCTTTTCGAGTCTGCATACTTTATGGACAGTTATAACCAATACTGTGAGGAAATAGAAGAAGATAATGTGGTGGTGGACCCTCTTATGAGGGCGTTAAATGATAACGATTCAGATTTTGAGGACCCTGAAGTTGTGGAGATACTTGAATCAAGAGGAAGAAGATCTGAGCGATGAGGAGGAAGTCATCAAGATAGTCAAGTACGCCTCTTTGGAAATGACACCTGATGAAGTGGAAGCGCCAAAGCCCAAGCCAGAACTGAAATAGATACCAGAAGGTTTAAGATACGAGTTTTTAGATCAAGAGGGGAGAAACCCGGTCATAGTTAATGCTAGTTTGACAGACGAGCAACTAGAAAGACTTCTTTAGGAGTTGAGGTCCCACAAGCAAGCGATAGGTTATTCGGTAGAGGACATCAAGGGACTCATCCCTGCTCTATGCATGCACCAAATAAATCTAGAAGAATTCGCTAAACCCTTGGTTCAGCCCCAGAGAAAACTGAACCAAATGTTGAAGGAAATTGTGAAAAAGGAAGTGATAAAGCTAAGAGATGATGGGATCATTTACCCAATTAGCGATAGCGACTGGGTGAGCCCAATTCATGTTGTACCAAAGAAAGGAGGTATGACAGTTGTAAAGGGTGACAAAGGTGATGAAGTAGCAGTCCAGACTGTCATCGGATGGCGTATGTGCATAGATTATAGAAAGCTAAATCAAGCCACAAAGAAAGATCATTACTCGCTTCCCTTCATCGACCAAGTTTTGGAGAGGTTGGTGCATCACGACTATTTCTGCTTTTTGGATGGATTTTCCGGATTTTATCAGGTCCCCATTCTGCCAGATGATCAAGAAAAAAACCACTTTCACCTGTCTGTACGGAACCTATGCCTTCCGAAGGATGCCGTTTGGACTATGCAACACTCTAGTAACCTTCCAGCGTTGCATGATCTCGATGTTTTCAGATTTTCTAGAAGACATCATAGTGGTTTTCATGGATGATTTTTCCGTTTATGGGAAAGATTTTGATGGATGCTTGAAAAACCTATCTTTAGTCCTGCAACGCTGCGAGGAAAAGAACCTAGTCCTCAATTGGGAGAAATGCCACTTTATGGTTCAAGAGGGCATTGTGCTTGGCCACAAAGTCTCGAAAAGAGGAATAGAGGTAGATGTGAGTAAGGTAGAGGCCATCTCCAAGCTGCCTCCGCCCAAGTCTGTAACTAGAGTGCGAAGCTTTCTCGGGCACGCCGATTACTATCGAAGGTTTATAAAAGACTTTTCAAAGATATCAAAACCTTTGTCGAATCTCTTGATTAAAGATGCTGAATTTGATTTCACTAGTGACTGCTTGAAGGCATTTCAGACTTTGAAGAATGCTCTTGTTTCCCCACCTATCCTTCAAGCTCCGGATTGGGAGCTTTCTTTTGAGTTAATGTGCGACGCTAGCAATTATGCCGTAGGGGCAGTCCTGGGGAAGAAAAAGGACAAGAAACACTACGTGATTTTCTATGCTAGCCGCACTCTAGATGAGGCTCAAGTGAGTTACACAACAACGGAAAAGGAAATGCTTGCGATTGTTTTTGCTTTCGACAAGTTCAGATCCTATCTGATTGGAATAAAGGTAAAAGTTTACACAGACCATGGAGCAATAAGGTACCTCATGCAGAAGAAAGATACTAAGCCAAGGCTGCTTATGTAACATCCCTGACCTGGGTTATGATTTAACCCTAGATGTTTTGCCTAATAATGTTAAGTAGATTCTTAATCTTATCTTGGGAAAAGTAATTAGGGCTCATGAGAAACTTATGTTTCAATTTTGGTCCTGTTCGAACAATGTTGAAACAATGTTTGCTTATTTTGGACCAAAGTGCAAATTACCCAAGTTGAGGGGTTAAATTGCAAATGTTGCATGGTAAGATGTTCCTCTGATGTTGAGACATCATAAGAATGAATATGATGTAGTGGTATGGTTTTCACAAGCTCGGGCACCAAGATTAAGCTTGTAAAGCAGTGTTGTGCATTAAAACCTAGTTTTGGTAAAAAGTGCAATTTACCCAAAACCTAGGGTTCAATATGCAAATTACCACTTCAATAAGGTCCCTAATGTTTCTTGGAATCATGTAGAGCAAATAAAATGAGATGGGTGCCTCATTTGAATTAAGTTGGAGGAGAGAGAATCTTGATATTAAAATAATCAAGAATAATGCCTAATTGAAACCCTAATTCGATTTAGGGAAAAAATGAATAAAAATAATTGAAGGGCTTTCAACCAAAATGTTTTGGGTTGATTTTGAATAAGTATGAACGTTCCTTTGCCAAGATAAGGAACGAAAATATCCTAAGTAGGTGAAATTCCACTCACCTTATTATAAGAAAAAGAAAACCCACTCACATATGGATATTAATATAATAAGCATTAAGGTGCTTAATTTGATTTTCTTTAAAACAAGGATAATGAAGGAGAATTAAAGGCAAAGGAAGGTGCCTCGTCCTTAAGGGATTTGAGGGGGAAGAGGCGGCCATATTTTTGGAATTTAATGCATTTTAATAATGTATTTTCTCTCTCATCAATTTCCTTATAAAAGTGCCTTTTTCAAGCCAAATGAAAGGCTATTTCGGATTTGCTTCTTTCCCTTGCTTGCAAAACCGACCAAGGAGCTAGGGAGGAGCAGGGAGCACGTCCCCAACCTGTGGGTGAGCCCTTGACCTTCGTTCTCCTTGATTTCATGGTGGAAATTGAAAATAAATTATGGATTCCTTCTTATTTCGATCTCCTCTTCAACCCTAGCCAACTTTTGCAATCAAAAGCTTGAGGACGAGCCTAGGGGGAGTTGCAAGAGCTTCATCCACCATTAATGGCGTGAGCTTGGAGCTTTGGAGCTCAATTGGAGGAGGGTTTTATAACTCAAACCCTTAAACATTGCTATTGCATCAATTCTCTATGCTTTGTTGATTGATTTCTTCAATTTGATGCACTCTTGTTTCTTGCTGCAATTTCCATCAAGAACGGTTGTTGTTCTTGGTTGTTCGAAGGAAGGGGATGATGACATCATCCTAGATGCTTATCCAAAGAAAATTACCAAGCCAAACCGTTTTGATAGCTACTCCAAATCGTTTTAATTTGATTGGCTATGCGGTTTCAGCAAACCGTTTAAGGGCAAACGGTTTGAGACCGTTTGGGAGAAAACGGTCTGAAGACCGTTTGAGATGGTTGACCAAGCGTTTCCCGTTTGGGAAATTTGTTCCTAATTATGTAGGCTGATAACCCTCCAAATTTGAGGGATTAACTCCAAAGGAATCGAGAGTTGAAGGCCAATCAATTAGGCAATCGAATTGAATTATGTGCTGATTTTCAACCTGATTAACTTGACCTGCTTGGGTAAACAGTCTCAAGACCGTTTGCGTGCGTTGACCAAGCGTTGACCGTATGAGATTTTTTATCCTAATTATGTTGGCTAATGACTCACCAAGTTTTATGGGTTAACTCCCAAGGAATCGTGAGTTGAAGCCTAATCAATTAGGGAAACCTAATTGGATTAAGTGCTGATTTTCAACCTGATCAACTTGACCTGCTTGGGAAAACGGTCTCAAGACCGTTTGAGTGCGTTGACCAAGCGTTGACCGTATGAGATTTTTGTTCATAATGATGTTGGTTAATGACCCCCCAAATATGAGGGGTTAATTCCAAACGAGTCATGAGTTGAAGGCTAATTTATTGGGCTAACCCTAATTGAAATCAGTGCTGAAATCACAATGAGCTAATTTGAGATTTTGGGTTGATTAGCCCAAACGGTCTCAAGACCGTTTGGGGGATCATCCAAACGGTCTCAAGACCGTTTGGGGATCACCCCAAGACCGTTTGGAGGTCTGGGGTCAAGTATAGTTGACCAATTAAAGGTCCAAAGGTACCAAATCATACTGCAACTAAATGCTGATTTGTTGATCAACTCGATAGATCAATCCATGATGAATTTTCACTAGAGTCCAAAGGTTGGATGGGAAAACGGTCTCAAGACCGTTTGGAGCTCATCCAAACGGTCTCAAGACCGTTTGGTGGTCACCCAAGACCGTTTGGAGGTCTAGGGTTGAGTATAGTTCAGTGGTTGAAGGTCTAAAGATATCAAGTTGATCTGCAATAGATTGCTGATTTGGTGAGCACTTCAATGAACCAAACCCTAATTAGATTGCTTGGATTGGAGTGATATGATGGGCAAACGGTCTCAAGACCGTTTGGAGCTCATCCAAACGGTCTCAAGACCGTTTTGTGGTCACCCAAGACCGTTTGGAGGTCTAGGGTTGAGTATGGTTAGGTGTTTGAAGGTCTAAAGGTGCCAAGCTGTTATACAATGCAATGCTGATTTGGTGATCAATCCAATGATCCAAACCTTAATTGGATGGCTTGGATTTGAGGGATATGATGGGCAAACGGTCTCAAGACCGTTTGGAGGTCATCCAAACGACCTCAAGACCGTTTGGGGTCAGGTCATACCCAACTTGGATGATGGTTCAATGGTTTCAAAGCAACTAGTCTTACATTGATTAGTGTTGTTGAATCATCGATTCCAAACCCTAATTCAATTGAATCAAACCCTAATTGATGACAAATTGAGGGTTAATTAAGGGTCAAATAAGTTGAAGGTTGACCTATTTAAACTCAATTGAAGTATGGGTATAGGTCTAATTGATGATTGGTTCCATGAATCCAATGATTGAAGGAATCAACATTGGAAACCCTAATTCAATTGGATACCTTATAAGGTCCAATGGATCAAACCTTTTTGAAAACCTAATGTGATTAGGTGGGAGATACCTTTAATGGTACTAGTCATTAATGCATAACAAATGCATGGATCCAATACATGATGTAAATCCTAATTGAGGCCGATTTCATGTATAACCCTATTAAGAGGTTGCCTACATGTGAAATCACTAATTAGGATGAATAGTAAACCCTAATTCCTTTGGATACCTTATGTAATGGAGGTCCAATGTGATGATGAATGTACTATTGATCCAATGATGGTTAGTAATGTTAACCAATGAAGGAACAAAGGTTAAAACCCTAATAGTACCTAAGTGATTAGTGTCAATTAAGGGATGAACCCTAATTGCTGATAAGATCAATGACTTGGTACACTATGTAAATCATAGTTGTATGTACTTGATTGAAGGGTTGATATGACCTAATCAAATTAAGAAGCTGATAGCATGAATTCATACATGAATATGAATCATGTGGTGTATAAGGGTTATGATCCTTAATCAAAGAGATCATGAAACCCTAAACATGAACATAAACCCTAATTGACAGGGTTATTGAATTCAACCCTAGTTGAGGGTGATTCCATGTGAAACCCTAGTTGAGGGTGATTCCATGTGAAACCCTAGTTGAGGGTGATTCCATGTGAAACCCTAGTTGAGGGTGATTCAATGTGAAACCCTAGTTGAGGGTGATTCTAAGTGAAACCCTAATTGAGGGTGCATCCATGTGGAACCCTAGTTGAGGGTGATTTCATGAGAAACCCTAATTGGGAATGCATCCCTAATTGCTTATAGGACCAATGACTTGGTACCCTATTTTAATCATAGTTGTATGCATATGATTGAAGGGTTGATGTGACCTAATCAAGTTGAAAGGATCAAATAATAGAATTCATATATAAATATGATTCATGTGATGATCCTATGTAGCACGACCGTGCAAGGCAGCACGGCCGTGGCAACTTTACTCAGCACGACCGTGCAAGGTAGCACGGCCATGGTAGCTTTACTTTGCACGACCGTGCAAGGTAGCACGACCGTGGTGGTCTATGCTTGACTTAGAGCTGAATTGAAAGTGACCTAACATGGTCGTTTTGTTAATTCTCAACTTAAGGATGAGAGAGATACTCATACCCTGTGATGATAATCATTTAATGATAATTGATGAGAATAAATAAGTATGAGTGAATACTTATGGTATAAATGTTGGCTCCTAGATGTGGGGAGCAATGAACTAGGGTTTGATCATTGATAATATGATCTTGAAAACCTAAATGGTTAATAATGGAAAACCCTATTCTTAATGAAGGGTAATGATATGTGAGAGAAAGCCCTAATTGATGGAAAACCCTAACCTTGGTAAGGGAATAGTGATGTTACCCTGTATTGCATGATGTGTTGTAAACCTGATAAGTCTATTATCATGTGTGACAATCATGCAGGTTTCATGAGTTGATGATCATATCCAGGTATGAGCTATGATGTTTATTCGATAAGAATTGATTGGCCATATGTGCCATTATGTTTTTGTTACTGAGAAAGAAGTAACAAGATGAGTTGGGCTTGTAAGCCTTTGTTTTAAGTTGTTGCCTAGTGAGAGGTGACAAGATGTGAATGGCCTTGTGCGCCATGTGAATAAAGTTGTTGCCTAGTGAGAGGTGACAAGATGTGAATGGCCTTGTGCGCCATGTGAATAAAGTTGTTGCCTAGTGAGAGGTGACAAGATGTGAATGGTTTTGTGAGCCATGTGTGATGGAAACCCAAATCCTGGTAAAGGATTAAGGGTAATACCCTTAAATTATTAATACATTGTTTTTGCATGGTATTGATAGATAATTGGTGTACTGCTATTATATGTGCTAACCATGCAGGTATCATGAGATGATGAGCATAGCCAGGTATGAGCTATGATGTGTTATTAGTTTGAATTTGTTTATTGGGCCTTGTGTGCTATAATATACCTTGTGCCTGGTAAGAGGTGGCAAGAGAGTTAATGTGCATCAAGTGCCATGATGGATGCTTGTGTAGCAAGTATCATACTTACCTTGGTCAAATGACCTAAAGGTGTTAGTTACCTGAGAAAGAGGTAACAGTGCTCAAGTGATGAACAAAGGGTTTGAATACCCATGATTTCATGGTTATGATATTGAAATTGTGAAAGGATGAGAAAAACCCAGTGGTGAAGTGAGGAATTAAGATCCCAACACTTAAGAAGAGAGTATGGCTACGTGCCATGACTCCACATTGATAATGCCAGGCTTTAGATATATGATCTAAGCCTGAAGAAAGTTAATGCAGTGGTAATGATTCTGTTGTTTGAATAGATGTTATACGTGTTCTTCCTATTCATTAAAGGATAAGTGACATGTTAATTCTATCAAGTAATAACTGCAATGCTTCTGAGATAGAATAATGTTCTAATCTGTTAGACATTAAAATATTTGCTGTCAAATAGATATGATTCTCATGTTCATATTCATCTTCTCAAGTTGCAATAATAATGTTTCTGGCAGAGAGTTATATCTCTCGCTGGGGAAATTTTTATAATTGTCTCACCCCCGTGGGAACCACATTTTTAGGTGGACGCGGACGAAGAGACAGGAATCCTTCAGGAGGTGAAGGACAACAACAGCAGCAGCAGGGACAGCAGTGAAGTCTCAGGTGGAGACATTGGTTGTCATGTCATGTTCAGATGTATATAAAGTCCTATGTGTCGTCTCTGTACTCTCAGGTCCTCGGAGTAGTAGTTAGTGATTTTGAGATTTTGGCTTAATGCCTCGAGGGTTTTATACTACCTGTGTATAGTTAAGACAGAGTAGTTAATGTTTGCATTCCTCGAGAAGCAAAAGTACGTGAGATGTATATATATGTACCAGGATGTAAAGCTTTACTTTGGTTCTGAATGAAAGGGGTTTTCCTGTGAATGGATCTCTTTGCAAAAAGTTTTAATTTTTAAGTGATTTTCGCTAATCTGCTTTTAGTGATTTCTTCCTCTTAGTTAATAATGTTTGTCCGATCGACGTTGTTACAGCTTAGGTGGGCTTTGCTACTCCAGGAGTTTGATCACAAGATCATTGACAAGAAGGGTGCGGAAAATGTAGTCGCCGACCACTTGTCAAGGATTACAGTCGAAGACCAAAAAGATCCACCTATCAACGATAATTATGCAGACGAGTCCTTACTTATGGTACAAACCAATGATCAGAATTTGCCATGGTTTGCAGATATCTACAATTACTTTTCTTGTGGGGAGCTGCCTCCAGATATCACTTACTATCAAAAGAAGAAGCTTTTTTTGGATATAAAGAACTTTTATTGGGATGATCCTCTTCTCTTTAAAAGTTGCTCTGACAATCTGTATAGGAGATGTATTCCTGAAGAAGGGGTACCAAACATTCTGAGAGAATGCCATGCCTCCCCTTATGGAGGACATCTGGGGAGTGAGAGAACTGCTGCTAAGGTGTTACAAGTAGGATTCTACTGGCCTTCATTGTTCAAAGACTCTGCTGCTTTTGTGAAAGTTTGTAAAGAATGTCAGTCAACAGGAAACATCAGGAAGAGAAATGAGATGCCTATGTCCAATTGGGTTGAAGTTGAGATCTTTGATGTCTGGGGAATTGACTATATGGGTCCATTTTCCCCATCAAGGGGATATCAATACATCTTAGTCGCAGTTGACTACATATCTAAATGGGTAGAAGTTGTTGCCACCCAAACTTGCGACTCCAAGTCAGTTATCAGGATTTTTGAGAAGACCATCTTCCCTCACTTTGGAGTACCCCGTACTGTGATAAGCGATAGAGGATCACATTTCGGGGAAAAGTAGTTTGAAGCTTTGCTAAGGAAGTATGGAGTCAAGCACAAGGTTTCCACACCATACCACCCTCAAACCTCCGGGTAGGTGGAAGTTTCGAATAGGCATATCAAGCAAATCCTGGAAAAGACTGTCAGTCGCACACGGAAAGATTGGTCAATGAAGCTCGACGATGCTCTCTAGGCTTATAGAACTGTGTACAAGTCACCCATAGGCCCTACGCCTTACCGTTTGATTTATGGGAAATCCTGTCATCTACCCTTAGAGCTTGAATACAAGGCTCTTTGGGCGATTAAGTTTCTAAATATGGATCTAGAGAAGGCAGGGGAAAAGAGGTATTTGTAGCTGCAAGAACTCGAAGAGCTGAGATTACATGCTTAAGAGAATGCAAGAATCTACAAGCAGAGGACCAAGGTGTGGCATGATGCCCACCTGAGGAAAAAGGATGTGAGTGAAGGTGACAAAGTTTTATTATTTAAATCCTCTATTCGTCTTTTTCCAGGTAAGTTGCAAACAAGGTGGTCTGGACCCTTCACGGTGGCAAAGATATATCCATCAGGGATGATGGAGCTGTACGACAAGGACGATCCAGAAAAGATCTTTCCAGTAAACGGGCATAGAGTGAAAAGATACTACGAAGATGAAGCATTCGTAAGGAGAGTGGAGATAGGCCTGCAAGATCCTGAAACAAACAAAGAAGCAGAGTGAAAGACCAGGAGTTGTCGAGCTGACGACGGAAACTACATCACTCCTCGGGAGTCAGCCCGAGTCTTTATTTTTCTTAGAATAGGGCGTTATTTCCTTTTTAGAAAGAAAAACATTACAAACTTTATCATTGTAATAAGGCCCGAGTCAGAGCATGCGCCACAAGCTCCGACTCTCTCATTTTGTGGGCCACTGCCTTAATTCAATGAGCACTGATAAGTAATACTATCTGAGGCTGGGAGTCCCACTTTAGGCCAATGATGTTTTGCCCATCAAATTGCTTCTTTCCTTTTCCCTCTTCTTCAGTTTTAGTTTTTCATCTCTTATTCTGTTTTGTTTTGTTTTATTTTTCTTCCTTGAAACCTGTACCGGGCACGCAAGGTTGCCATGCCTGATACCGGGTTCTTTTAACCATATCAGGCACCCAGATTTTCTTTCCCTCCGCGACAGAACAAGTTTATGTCGGGCAAGCACGGGTTGCACGAGTCGCTTCCCATAGGGCTGAGTGTCGCCCGGGAGAGTATCTGGCATGAACAAGTTGTTTACCCGACACGCCTCTATCAGGCGTCAGACTTTAACTTCTGGACCCGTGTCCGCGATACACCAAACTTGCACATCACATATTATCAGGCAGCAACGTTGTATCGGACGGTAGGGTTTTGACATATCGGGTGGTGGTTGTTAAAGGATCAAAATCGTGTCACGTGGGATACCGAGCCGCGTGATACGCGTTGCTGCCCTGATCTAGTCGTGCTTAGGAAGGCTAAACGACTTTCGAGGTGATGGATTAGACTGATTTTACTGCTCGCCTCGGGAATGATTTGTCTCCTCGACCGACATGTGCCTTGGTTTTACCCATTTTACCCCCGACCTGGATTACTATACATAGTAACTATGGTTTAAATGTGTCGGGCACTGGCATTTACTTTCTCACCTACTCCCGTACCGTGCAGTAATTTCTCTGTTTGCTCTCGTATTGGCCTCCTAGCCTTTGCTCCCGTGTCGCGCGAGCTATCTTCAAAAAACAAAGGTATAGCCCGATACACGTATCGATTTGGCTTGCCCGACATGACCCTCGTGTCGCGCATTTTCGTATCGGACTCGCGGCTTTAGTCGTATCACCCGACACACATTTCGTGTCGGCTGCATTTTCTTTCAACCGTGTCGCGCGACACATTTTTAACACGCGCCTGCCCGATACCTTATATCGGGCAATGCCCGTGTCGCCTAGTCTTATACCGCCTCACGTGTTTTTTATGTCGGGCGACACATTTTCTTTCGAAGCAGCCGTATCGGGCGGGATAAATGTTCGCGGTGACGACCGGAGTTTCATGGTCGATATCAGTCCGAACCTTGTACTGTCTGACTCAGCCATATCGGGCAAGCATCATATCATTCAGTTCTGTAGCCCGATAGGGTGGTATCGGGTAGCTCTTGTATCGGGCCAATTTTTGTCTCATAATGTAAACAACATTTCTTTCAGACCATGTCAAGCTTTTATGATTTTTGTCATCGATATCGACTTAACGCTTGCATGTTTAGTTTAGTTTTCACCCACCTGATATCGAGAAACACAACTAAACTGCCCGATATCGGGCAAGGTGAATCATTTCGCAGAATTAATAATTACTAACTTTTGTTTGATAAAATTATAGAAAATAGCCCACACCAAGCAAACCGTCGTCCGTGTTGACGAACACGGTCATAGGATCGACACCGAGGCCACAGCAGAAGCTACAACAGTCGGTCAGAAATGCCCAACTCCCGAAGCAGCTGGGCCATCCACGCCCGAAAAGAGACCAAGGACGGAAGAAGTAACAGCCCCAACAATAGCTTCAACCGCAGCGGCCGAACCAATAGATCACACACCAGGCAGGTTCGTGCCCAGAGACAACGAGCATGGGCTTCGGTCCTCAGAACTGGCAATGAAAATATACAGCCCGAGCAGATTCTGCCACCAGTCATCCTTCCTTCAGTTAGGCATTTTCGACAGGCTGGAAAATGTCCTAGCTGCAGCCAGACTGAGGAAGATCTGCTTCAGCCACTCTGGTTCCTACACTGAACTCACCAGAGAGTTCATGTCATCTCTCCGTCGGGTGCAGAATAGACCTGAGGAAATCGAAGAATATGGCGGAGCAGACAGACTACAAGGGCGGCTATACAATGCCGAGCATGTCATCTCTGAGAAGCTGCTCAATGAAATCTTCTCTTCCAGTGAGGCAGAGAGAGAACTGCTTAACAACGGTGCAAGGATCACCGAAGGAGACGGGTTCAACCCGGTGCAGCTCTAGAGGAAGCTGACCAGCGAGTCATCGTTCAAGTCGGGAAGCAAGGTGGTGGCAGTGCACTCCTGCTTCTGGAGAATAGTGCACAAGTTTGTGGCGTGCCTGCTCTTCAGCAAGAACGAATCAAGCAATATCTACACTGAAGAACTCCATCTCATGTGGCACATGATGGAGGGATACATGATCAACCTGGGACGTTTCTTGCTGAATAGGCTACACCCCATAAAGGATGCCACCAAGGAGTATTGCATGGGTGGCATCGTCAATCTAATCGCGGTCGGGTTAGGATACCCAAGGGAACCGCGCAGCCTTTCAAGGACAAGGGGTGACGAGAAGATCGACCTCAAGTACCTCATGAGGGCCAGTATCATCAAGAAGGAGGGGCGAAACTACTTCTACAAATTCGCGAGAACCAACACCCTCCTTCTACTCCCTCGTTGCGCCACCTATGACGCAGAAAAGCTGGTCTTCACCACAACGGAGATTGAAGCTGTGGTAGTCGAAGAAGCTTACACCGCCACCACAAGGATACAAGAGAGGGCGGCAGCAAGAGGAGGACCAATTCCTCTCGACACTCGACAAGACAAATCTTCTACAACTCCAACTCCTGCCGAGCCGCCCACCGCTCCAGAGCTGCCGACGACAACCATTGATAGAACTGTCACCGCTCCTACCATACCAGCCACGATCACGACAATATCTGCCGTGGCTGAAGAAATACCGGCGATTGTGGAGGTCACCTAGGCAACCGGGGCTAAGACAACAACACAAGCCCCGATGGGAGCTGCCACGGAAGAGACAGTCGCAGCTCCCGAAACTTCTGTGGCACCCGCAGTGGCAGAAGAAGAGGTGCAGTCGGACGCCAGTAATGGGGCATTCGCCGAGATCCTCGAGATGGAGCTCGGAGCTGCTCAACCTATGCCGACGCCGCCACCGGTGTCTCCTATGGCAGTTGTAGAGGAGGTCGCCTACAACAGAGAGGTGGAGCAGCATCCACCCACCACGCGGCCCTCTCCACCACCACAAGTAGGCGAGGCAGAAACAGTAGCAAAAGTGTTGACGCCTCGCCCAGAAGTGTCTACCTCGCGTATAATCCAGATCGATACTACCCCGAATGAGGCGGCGTGCTCATCGGGTAGATCCTTACACGAGAGGAGTGTCGCGAGGATGAGAGGGAGATCTACAAGAGCCCCTCCGTCGCTCAGACAGATGTTGGGGCAAGAATTCGATCACTTGTGGGAGGTAATAGGAATCCACACAGTTACTTTTACTTCACTAACCCACAAGTTTTCTATTTTCCAGCAACAACTAAATAACCAGGAGCGGCAAATGCTGACTCTAGTTGGCCTTCCCAGCCAACTAGAGGCACTCAACACCACACTGCAGCAGGCCCTCCAATGCCTTGACGTGATCGAGGAGAGGCTGAACAGGAGGGATGACCACCCACGTTCGAGGTAGCCGAGGAGGTCTCCATCGCCTCCTGGCTCAAGTTCCCAACCCTCCTCATCAGCATCCTTTCCAAGATCGTCATCCACTTCCTCCTCCAGCAGGCCATCCACAATGCCCGAGGAAGGGACGCCGCAAAAGTCAGCCAACGGAGCTCCAACAGGACAAGCAAGCTCCCGCGGTCTGTAAGAAGCTGCTCCCTCAGTCCTCCTAGACAAAGCTAAGGATAACAACGAAGCAATCAGCGTCGGGGAAGACTCTTTTGACGAATCATAGGGAGAGGGGGGGACATCTGTGCCGCCAATGAAAGACACCCCTAGAGGAAAAAGCTCGACGGCAGATGAATTCTCTGCGCCGTCAGAGATACCTTCTTTTGAGATGGCAGACTTTGACAGAAGGGCCATCGGATACCTGACGATCAGGGACCAGAAGCTGCTAAATAAGGTCCTGAGGTCGCAGGGCGACGAAGAAGACGTCGTCTGGAGCGACAGCTACTTCTCCGTATGATGGGGCATGTTCCGCTTGCCAACCGTCTTCGAAAAAAGGTTGTTCAGGGTCCTAGAGGGTGCAATAATAGAGAATATCAGCACCAGGATAGGTCGGCAAATAATATACAACGCCACCCCGACCTTGGCAAGAAGATTGATGATGGGAGTGTCAGACTCCATCGCAGTGGTCAACATGTTGCGGCATATTGAAGAGCACAACACTAACCTCGTGTTGGCCCCGTACAAGCACCGTAACAACTGGTTCCTATGTGTGGCAGATCTCCAGAACCATGATGTCCAGCTGTTCAGCTATTGCAACGAGGAGGTGCCACGCTCATGACTCATCTTCAGTCGGTCAGAGGACAAACATCTTAGGCTTCTACCGTTGCGTCTTCTCTGAGCCATCAAGCAAGGACTTCAACGTCATAACGGCGTTTGGAACTTCTTCTCTATCGGAGACTTCCCCGTCCAAGCAGAATCAGGAAGCGGGAATAGCACCTTTGTCATCTTACGCACCATGGAGCTGCTCAACATATTTAGAAACATAAGGCATCTCCAGGGCCAAGACTTCTTCCATCTCAAGAGCACCTACTCTCTGCTTCTGATTAAAGACAAGTGCTACTTCCAAGACGCAGGGGTACCAGAAAGGCTGCTGGATAGCGATCAAGAAGACATATCCTCCCAGCCCAGCAGCCCTACAGAGGGAGAGGCCGAGACAGCTAGTAGACGTCTACGGGGCAGGCAAGAAGTTGGAAATTCTACAAGAATTACTTTGTAGAGAAGTCCCCACTTCACCTGAGGCTCCAGAAGAATTGATCAGCCACTTCGACCGTTCCGCATGCTCTACACTAATGCAGGAATAGGTGAACGAGATTCTACAGAGGTTGGCTAATTCTACCCCCGCAGACGTCATCTATGAGGCAGACGATGTCGTAGTCCCAGTTGACAACCTAAGGGACATGGTAAAGGAAGGAGGATGTCTGGCGATATCTGTAGTAGTAGCCTACATCCAAGTAATACAAAGAAGATCTGAACACGCATATATAGCACATCCAATGATGTTCAACGACATCTGCCTAGCCGATGAGTCAGGAGCGAAACAATCATTTCTGGCAGAGATGCAGAGAAGAATGCCACATGTAATCTTCCTGCCCATCCTTCACTACAACCATTGGACATTTCTGACGATGTACACTCGCCAACGAGCAGGAGTTTTCTAAAACAGCTCGAATAGCAACAAAGACCATCCAGTGCAGTGTACATCAGCTTCGTTGACACCTCTCGAGTGCCTAATAAGAAAGTATTACAATGAGGTGGCAACGCTGATCAGGCCATATCTGGAAAGCACCGACAGAAGTTGGCACGAGCTTCAATTCTGCCACAGTAGTCCCCAGCAAACTCCACTATCTAATGACTGCGGCATCTTCGTGCTGGAATGGATATCTAGCCAGGTGACGCCACACAAGCTCCACCACATCGACTACCACAGCAAACGAGGAGAATATGTGTGGGAGCTTCTACCTGGTGAAAGCACACTCACCAGCTAACCCACACTGAGTTAACATTATCCTACCTTATCTATCTCACAACTCTGGGACATAGTGTGGGATAAGTTTGGGGGGGTATCATGTATCAGTGAGTGAGGTACTAAAAGTCCTCCAAATTTTACCTTTTGCTCTTTTTCCTTTGACATAACCAGTGTACATATACATATACATGTTTGATACAAAAATTTTACAAAAATTTTGCGTGTACAAATTTTTTCCTCTATACGATTGTACAAAGACACTTTATAGTAAAAACCTGATACGACTTCTTCCCAGCTTGTTTTTGTTAGTATATGTATGCCCGTAGAGCCATCCCAAGCAATTGCATGGAGTCGGATATTAATTAATCAATTAATGCGATTATTTGGTTAATTAATGAATTCCAAAATATTCTAATTAATCCATGAGCGTTTTAATTAACGCAACGTTTCTGTTTACCGATGGGTTTAGGAAACCCTACTTCTCTTCTTATCCTATTTAAAGGAGGATAGACGGCCGATATCTATATAAGATACAGAGAGACGCTTTTAGGTTACGCTCACGTACGTAAACCTAGTCGTCGCCGTCCTTAGGAGAGAAAGGAGAGCAACGCGCCGCTAGCACGCCGCCGCAGAGACACGCTCCTTCCCGCCGACTTGAGAAGCGCGACGTGGAGTTCCGTCCATCCGCGTGGACGAAGTAGAGACGCAGACGCCTTGACGCCTGTGTTCGGAGGACGTCAACAACCACCTGTACGTGCTGCGAGCAACGTACGTCACTGCCGCAAAGGAGCATCACCGGATCAACCTGCGACAACAAACGGGAGAGAAGATCCGTCCGTGTTTGACAAGCAGCGTTGCACCGTCGTGCAGCGGGACATCGCCGGACTTGATCCGCGATAAGGTATATCCCGCAAACCTATTTCCGAATACGCTGTTATCGACGAGATCCTTTTACGGGTTGCGTGGATTTATCGCTTCCGCCGCGCATGTTTTCTCCACAAAAACCCAACAGTTTTCTCTATGGCTAAGGCGGTGCAAGTGTTTGTTATGCTCTTTCTGAAAATGCTGTCCCAAAGAGACAAAAGACTATGACTTTCCACGCCAAAAATTTGAAAAATAATCTCGCAACAGGTAAGAGATGTGTATGTAGAAGGAAAAAGCTGCCCAAACAACAAACTTTCTTTTACTCCTTTATCCAACAAAATCCCAAAAAGAGAGAAAAACCTAATGAGAGTGAATAAAAGCATGAGAGTTGTGCCAAATGAAAAGAAAAAAATATATATACACACTTGTCCTTCCAAAAGTACCCATCTTTAGGCATGGTAGATCCAGGGCAGTGGTACGTAGGATGTGAAATCACTGCTCTAAAGCCACTGGCTTGGACTGTAGGGACCACTTGCCCGTTAACGGACCCGTACCTGGATGGACTGAGGGAGAAAAGAAAAACCCAAAAAGCCTTAAGCCTACCCAAAAAAAACACAACTTGCTGCCCTCAAAAGCTGTTTGGTGCGAAAGCTAACTTCGAAATCATGCACCAAAGTCTCGCCGAAGCTGAAGAGAAATTTTTTCTTAAAATAAGGAAGGAAAAATAAAGTCTGCTATTCGTGGTCAGACGTTATTCTCCTTAAGACATCTAAATACTCTCTCAAACCCCTTGTCTGAAAACTTTATCAGGTTAAGAAGAAGTATCACAAAACAAAGTTTCAAAAATTGATTGAGGACAATCAAAATGCTAAGTTTGGGGGAGTTGATAACACCAAATTTTGTGATATTTATGGCCCATATTTCGTTGTCAAAACTGCCATTTTAAACTATTTTCCTCTCCTTTTTGTCATGTTTTTGAATAAACAGGCCACGCTATGCTCTTAACCCAATTTTATCATCTTTTATAGAGTTTTCATCGCTTTTCCACTCAAAAATCAGCAAAAGACCCGTCCTGGCCCATTAACGTGTTTTACCTGCATCGGCCCTCTTACCAATCGGCCGACATGCTCACTACCCATCATACAGAAGCCCGACATGGATGCTGCGTGACACGGGTGTGCCACGCAAGAAGACTCTGACGGACGATACGCCGCTTACCTGACAGTGAGCTGTACCCACCACGACTACTCTCCCAATGAAGCGTGTCACGTGATACAAGCCACCCACCGGCAGGCACCCACCTGTCACGATACCTGACAATGCATGCTGCCCGACACCCGCTGTGCCAGGTGACACGCACGTCAAGCATCCCTGAAGGCGCACTGATAGAGCTGATGGAGGACACGTGGTGCCTAGAGAACCACAACTCCTTCCAACCCTGCCTATAAATAGCAGCTACAGGACTCTGATGGGATGGGTCAGAATCTCGTGAAACCTAACTTTGGAAAACATCTGGAGCTAGTGTGTCGCGCTACCGAGGCATGCCGGGCGATACTAGGTGAGTGCCCCCTACCCGAGAGGGGTGGGAGTGATTCACTTAGCTCTCGTCCCGGTAGCCACAACAGCCTGATATCGACCAAGAAGGCCACCCGATATGCCGGGTTCCTAGATTGGGCACTTGCCCGAGACGGCTCGCCCTCTATACCCGATATAAGGAACCCGATAACCTAATGTCTCTCTAGCCCGACACAATACCGAACCCGATACGGATTGCCCATCATGGTATGTCGCCCGAGAGGGTGGCATCCCGATACGATCGTATCGGGCGCAGAGCACCGACTGATACACCTGCTCGTCACGGCCTATCGCCCGATAGGGGATGCCACCCAACATAGGTGTATCGGGCAGAGCTCCCACCCACTATCGGGCTGGAGATGCCTTAGGGGTATGCTGCCATATGTCGACCCCCTACATCAAGGAGGCTGATACCTATCTTCCCTTGTATAGCAATTTACTTTCAATTGTTAATGCATTGTAACTGAATCTTTATATATATATGATTATGGAATTAGTGGAGTTTAATATATGTTGTTCTGTGTATGGTTCCCTTTTGTTGGATGAATTCTTTATAGTATCTAAACTCTAGCTCGCATGTTTGGATCATGTTTTGACTAGCTATCGAATCGTGTTTCCCGTTCAACTCCCTTGAGAGGGGGATGTTGTAACTCTAGAGTTTGGTCTGATCAGGGAGTACGAGAGTACCCAGGATCGGAGCTATTCCAGTGTTCTCCCACTTTAACTAATGCCCATTACCCTTGAGAGAGGGTACTGAAACATAGTTAGAGGTACTCTCTTTGAGAGAAGAGAGTACGGGATGTCTTCCGCTGCCACCTGTTATGCCTAAGTCTTCTTCCATCGTGCTTTACCTTAACGATGATTTTATCTCCCCTGATTCTATTTCGCAAAACATTTATAAAAATCTCTTAATCCAAAACTTAAATCTTTCTCGTAACTTTAGTTTGAGATAGCCTTTTAGTTCTTTTTCCTTTACTGCATTTTCTTGTGACAACTTTATTTTTCTTTCTCTTTTGTTTTGAGGTACTCATTCAGAGCTATCATTCCCTTGGGAACAATCTTTATCCTCTTTTATATCCGGAGTATAGGGTGTTGATTCTACGTTCTTAGCACTACCACCCTTGTCCCTGTGTTCGACCCCGATTGCTACATCGGACCCCGTTTATCGTTGCGGGGGCCTCAGAGTCGAGTTATCTAATTAAAAGTCTGACTACTCGAATCTGCTTCCAATTAGGATGCACAATTTAGGCCGGTCAGGTATTAATCATCTAGGTACTTTAGGGATTCAACCTTTGTACCTATCATTGATTGTCATTACTATCAATCATTGGATCATTGGAACAATCATCACCTTCATTTTCCAAATAATTGAATCACAATTGACCTTTATTCGGTTTTGGGGTTTCATCACCAAACGGTCTTGAGACCGTTTGGTCCAAACCTCCTCAAAACCGATTGGACCAAAAATGGTCTCAACCACTCAAATTGATTTACGGTTTCCAAGATTGATTCCTTCATCAATTGGATTCATGTAACCAATCATCAATTGAACTTGTGTACCATACTTCAATTGAGCTAATGAGTCATCCCTCAATTTATTCAACCTTTAATTGATCATCAATTAGGGTTTTGAACCTAATTGAATTATGGTTTGAAATCGATAAACCTTCAATATTGGTCATTGTGGAACCAATTACTTTGAAATCATTGGACAACCATTCAAATTGGGCATGACCTGACCTCAAACGGACTTGAGGTCGTTTGAATAACCTCCAAATGGTCTTGAGATTGTTTGACTAGTCCCATCATTGAAATTTGTGAAATTCAATTAGGGTTTAGATCATTGGATTGATCATCAAATTAGCTATTGATTGCATTTCAATTTGATATCTCTGAATCTTCAATTACTCAACCATACTCAACCCTAGACCTCCAAACGGTCTTGGTTGACCTCCAAACGGTCTTGAGACCGTTT
Source organism: Alisma plantago-aquatica (assembly GCA_963693085.1). Taxonomy (NCBI): domain Eukaryota; kingdom Viridiplantae; phylum Streptophyta; class Magnoliopsida; order Alismatales; family Alismataceae; genus Alisma; species Alisma plantago-aquatica. The sequence continues at coordinate 571,951,063 of OY856411.1, forward strand.
GGGCTAATCAACCCAAAAATTAAACCATTCAATTGAGAATTTCAGCACTCAACCCGATTAGGGCTTGATACTTGATGGACCTTTAACTGATGAACCCTTTGAAACCATTCAAATAGATTTAATGGGTCATCAACCATCAACATCAGCATATTTCCTCAAATGGTCAACCACTCCAAACGGTTTGAAACCGTTTAGTTTCAAATGGTTTGATGAAACCGTTTGGCCAATTTCATTGAAACTGATTGGTCTCAAATTTTGAAACTGTTTGCCTAGGATATTAATTGAGGTGTGTGCTTGTTATGATTTCATGATCATCAAACTTCAATCCCACAAAAACTACTGCCATCTCCATGGAATTTGCATCAATTAATCAAAGGTATTGCAAGAAGAACAATTGAATCAATTGAATTGAGAAATTGAATTCAATAACAATGAATATGGGTTCAAGTTATAAAACTCGCCTCCAATTGAACTTCAAAGCTTGTATCTTCATGTCAAAAATGGTGGATAAAGCTTTTGCAACTCCCCCTAGGCTCTTCCTCAAGCTTTTGAATGAAAAGATTGGCTAGGGTTGAAGATGGTGTGAAGAAAAGAAGAAATCAAGCATTGATTTATGATTTCTTCCATGAAATCAAGATGAAACAAGGTCAAGAAGCTTACCAACAGGTTGTGGTTCATCCTCTTGTTGCTCCTAAGCTCTCAAGGTCGTTTTGCAAGCAAAGGGTGGAAGTGAATTCGAAATTCCCCTTTTACTCTATGGATAAATGAGCTTATATGCAATTTTTATTAAAAATCCAATTAAGAGAGAGAAAGTAAGAATTATCCCCTCCAATTCCTTGCCACTTTCCCCCTATCCTATACTTAGAGACGAGTCTATCATCTTTGCCTCTTATTCCTCTCAGTTATCCATGTTTTAAAGAAAAGCAAATTAAGCACCTTAACTCATTTTATAATAATATCCATAAGTGAGTGGATATTTCTTTTTCTTATAATAACGTGAGTGGGTTTTTCACCTCCTTAAGATATTTTCGTTTCCTATGCAAGGAAAAAGGACGTACACATATATTTATTTAAACCATTTCAATTTTGGTTGAAGGTCAATCCAATTAATATAATTATTTTTGCATTAAATTGAATTAGGGTTTCAATTATGCTTAAATATTGATTATTTTAATATCAAGATTCTCTCTCCTTCAAAGTGATTCAAATGAGACGCCCCTCTGGTTTTATTTGCTCTAAATGATTTCAAGAAACATTAGGGACTCTCTAGAGGTGGTAATTTGCATATTGAACCCTAGGTTTTGGGTAAATTGCACATTACACCAAAACTAGGTTTTAATGCACAAACATTGCTTTATCAACTCTTTCTTGGTATTCAGGATATCACAAGCCATACCTCTGCATCATCTTTACTCTCATGATGCTTCAACACTTTAGGAACATTTATCAAGTAACATTTGCAATTTAACCCCTCACATTGGGTAATTTGCACTTTAGTCCAAACTAAGCAAACATTGCTTCAACATTACTCAAACAGGACCAAAATTGAAACATGAGTTCCTCTTGAGCCTTAATTATTTTTCACAAAATAAAATTAAGGATCTAATTAACTTGATTAAGAAAAAATCCCAAGTTTAAGGCATAACCCAGGTCAGGGATGTTACAAATTATAAACCCCTAACAAGGATTTCGTCCCTGAAATCCCAGATAAAGGAAGACAGATATTATTCATTTATCATATCATCAAGCCTTCACACAACATCTCAATGTCATGTTTATGCAAAGCATAAACCCCTAACATATGATGTACATGCTATATAATATAGCTAAACTAATTTCACAGTTAACCATTCTAGGTGGTCAACATGAATTATCTGATACCAGAATTCCTTACCTTGGTATCCATCACATGTGCTGAAAGCACATCACATTATCATCTTTCTTTCATTCTGGGACATTACCTGTTACACTTATCTTTCTGTTGGAGCCAAAGTCCAAGACAAATTGATACTCTTCTAAGTATCCATCAAACAAACAATTTTAATTTATGCACATCAAGTGTCCTAAGACCCACTTCATTGCCATGTCCCTGAAAGAAAAGAAAACAAAGGATCATATTCCTCTTATCACCCTATTGTTATCCAGGGTTGTTTATCATGAAAAGAGATTATCATCTCCTTAAATGATTGCATGATCTTTCTACTGTTCATGAGTTATTTACTCTTATTTCTATCTTGGTTCCTTGCCTTCAGCATAGGAATCATATGGATGATTACTTGTCATCATTTCTTAATATCATTTTCACCATGATTACTAGATGTAGGTATTCAAACCTTTAGTTCATCACTGATTATTGTTACCTTCCATCAGGTAACTATTACCTCTAGGTCTGAAGACCCGGGTATTCATCATACTAAACATCTTATTTTGTTTATAAGTTGATTTACAATTAAATAAAATTCCTTCATATATCAATTAGAATGTGGTAGAAATATCCATGCCACATCTCCTACTTCTTTCCTTAGATTGTTTCAGAATGATTAATTGATCAGGGTAAGCAAATAGATAACAATCTAGGTATGTCATACTTACCTTGCCTTCAATAAATGAATACCTGGCCAGGGTATTCAAGAACTGAAACTAGGTAGTATGTATTTCTTTTATTTCATGTTTTTATTTCTTTAAATTTGGTATACTTGATATCTCAGACTTTCACTGAGTTCCTTCTTCATCTCTTTCCTTCATTAATAAAGAGAGAGAAATTTCAAAATATCTAAAAGAATGTTGAACTGAATATATGTTTCCATCCTTTTTATCTCTTCTCTTATTTCCTTAAAGGACTGACTGAAGAAAGCTTATTAATAACTACCTTACTCATAATTAGTAGGCAAAGAGAAGAAAAGGAAAGTTGATTCAGAATGAAAATTTTATTCGACATGTAACCTTTACAGGTTATCTATTGTCTAGTCTGTTGAGTCACCTCAACACTTTTTATTTGGACATTTCCACCTCAGATGTCCTCTCTGTCCACATCTATAGCAAGCTCGAAGTCTTTTTGGTAACTGCTGCATTGGTGCACTACATTGTGGCTGAGTCGGTACTACTGAAATCTTTGATTGTTTAGTACCACCAACCCACTGCTCCTGTGGCTGCGTAGACTTCCTTTTAAGGTCTGTCTCATGTTTCTTTGTTGTAGACCTTTCTATCCTCTGAATAGATTCCACAAATGTAGCAAATCTCTCTCTACTTTCTAGGGAAGATGTCGGGATGGACATCTCAGTATTCAATCCCTTCTCAAAACGTCAGATCTTTTCCTCCTCAGTGGTAGCCATTTGAGGACAAAATCGCAAAAGTTCCATAAACTGAACTTCATATTCATTTATTGACATGGTTCCCTGTCGAATCTTCTCAAACTGTGAGATCTTTTCATCTAAATATGTCTTTGGAAAATACTTATTGGTGAATTCTCGACGAAATTCCTCCCAACCAACCTCTTCATCATTCCTTTTTATTTCTTCTATAGCCCACCAGTGCCCAACACTACCCTTCAAAAGGTACACAACATGTTTGACTTTGTCAGCCTTTGGGTTACTAAGGATCTTAAAGGCTTTTTCTAACTCAGTGAGCCAGAGATCAGCATCTGCTGGGTCAGATGTCCCAACATATTCTATGGCTCCTACACGACGTAGTCGTTCAAAAGTCTTACCAGACCCATATCCCTCATTATGAGCTGGTACCCTAGGTGCTGGTGCTGGCATCCGGTCTACCATATACCTCATTGTGGCCATGAGTTGCCCAAAATGATCATGATCTTTTGGGTTTCCTCTCATGACTTCATCAACATGGGGAAATTCAGGCACTGGTTCCTCCCTTGCCAGATCCCTTGCACCTCCCACTGGTTCAGCAACATTGCTCTCAGCATCATGTCCCTCATCTTCTCCAGACATCTTTGAGTTATATATCTTCTTCTGCATAAGCAGAAGGCACTATAAGACACACTGGAGTACACTTAGAACAGACTCGATACCTTAGTCCTATGTTTCTGTAGACTCAGCGAACCTAGAGCTCTGATACCACTAAATTGAAACACCTGCTATCATTAAGATAACAAGTGAACAATAAAACATGCAGAAAGGACCATTAACAACGTATTACTATAAATCACTAAAAACTAAAACCATTTTTAAAGATATCCAATCATAGGAAAACTCTTTCAACAAGAACCAATGTATTACATTTACATCCTGGTTCATAAGTACATATCTTGTACCATCTCTTCTCGAGGGTTACAACATCAACTGCCTTGTTAAAAGATAAACACAGACAGTGTAAGAACCTCTAGTCATCAAGCCAAAATGTTACACCCCAATCTCACAATTTCCTCAAATCATGAGATTAGGGCATAAGATAGGATTTATATGAAACACAAAGAACACCCTTAACTTTTTCCTTTTCTTTAAAACTCTTGCTTTCCCGCATTGAATCACATAACATCTTAACAAAGGAATCTGAACATTTCTTTTACTAATCATACTTCAATAGAAAAGATACATGTATAAACATTCATGATGTCTCTCACACCTTGTGCACATAAAACTTGCTAATTAGCATATAAATCAAAGAGGAACAAAATTACACATCGTAATTACAACTCTCTCTCTTATCTCTTACTGAGGACCTAGAGTGACAAGGACCGACTGACTCAACTAATCTCGTACTTGACTCCTGTGGCAGATCTACTCTGACGCTCCGATCATCTTCAAGTCTACGCGGTTAACCCTAAAATGTTTGAGTAGAGGGGTGAGCCTACTCGCTCAGTGAATGAGTACTTCAAGGAAACAGACTAATGCACTAATGTGATTACAGATATAATTTGAGTAAACGATATGAGATTTAACAACAATAAATACTACACTGAGCAGTTCTAAAACAATATAATTGAAATAACAAAGAATGTAAATATTGCATCCAAAGAATAACTACTAGAAGACTATGCTCTAGTCTTCCTTAACTCTATCATTTATAAAGAACTCTGTGAACCTATATGATCATATTTTAGATTATGCCCCAAACATATGCAGTGCACTCTGCATATGAAGATCAGTAGCGAACTACGATCTCACCATACAAGACTTAGCGACACACCCGGGAAATGCTAAGTCTGACTTCTCGTCCTGGTCTGCACAGGACTCTCAGGCTCACAAGGCCTCACTGCACTAACTCTGAGTGCTCTGGACTCCTCCGCAACCTGTAGTGCACAGTGGAGGGTCTCTAAGTCTCCGATGCCTGGGCGTATCCCCAGGACTGACCGGGACTTCTCCGATGCCTGGGCGTATCCCCAGAACTGACCGGAACGTTCTCTTGGATCTCCGATGCCTGGGCGTATCCCCAGAACTGACCGGAATCCTACCACTTAGACTACGTGTCACCGAGACAATCGGTATTTGTTGGACACGAGTCTCCGATGCCTGGGCGTATCCCCAGAACTGACCGTTTCACCCCAAAGGTACAGACCGCGCAATGGGGTTCTATGGTGTTAGGGCACCTAGGTCTATTAACTGATTAACAGATAAATATCATAGCTCATGTATTCAACATATACCATGTCTCAGTAACATCCCTTTCTAGGGCATGTCATATCTCATCACCTGCAATTTATGAGATATGTATTGAAATATAAGAAGCCCTGCAGTATGTAAATATCATTTCAGAGAGAACAAGCATATAAAGTTAAATGCACTAGAAACATACAATTCAACAATTAAGCATCACTACATCTCATATCGAGACCTTTCATATTACCGTAGCATGATTCATTGAACACCCCATCCTTAGGGTTTCATTTGCCTTATTCATTCATCACATGCCAACACCCTACTCTTAGGGTTTCATTTGCCTCATTCACCTTTTCGTTTACCTCATTCACTTGTCACATGGCTCTCATAAGGATTTCGTAGGATATAAGCATTCACTAAATAAAGATTGTTTCCAACAAATCATATGCAATCAATATAGACATGAAACCATGGAAATTTAACTAAATTTAGGTTTTCCATATCATCACTGCGATATCATGTATCCAGAATAAGATTCAATTAAGATAACCCACGAGGTACATCCTAACCACTTATAGGGTTACTAGTCCTTTTCAATAAAGTTGAAACACTAGTGATGTCTCAATTAGGTTAAACCCTAATTACATCATTTGATATAAATCTGAAAAGTATTCTCACTAGGAAGTGTTGCATACGTTTCTGATATGAATCTACCATTTAGGAATCATTTAAAACAGAGAAGGAATCCATATCATATCAATTTGCAACAATCTTAAATCAAACGGACATTTTAGGTTTTAGAATCACATACTAAACAATTATGGATTTGGATGCTATAATCAAATTCGTGCATTAGAATGTTTGAAGGAAGAACCCACTCACCCTAAGGTTTGAAAACACCTCACAACTGCAGCTCAACTCAGGGAATCTCGAATTCCTATCAAATCCCTAGCGAATCTCCCAATTCTTCTTCCATTCAACTCGGAAACCTTGAAAATGAGGGATTATGAAGAAAGGGTGAGAAAAGAGGAAATTTCGACATCCTCTTAGATCGAATCAGAGCATGGACGGAATCTTGACATGATAGAGAAGATTCACCATAAAAGTCTATGCAAAGGATCCAAACTTACTTGATTTCACCACTCTTGGGACCGCAGAACCCTAATTCAGCAATTCCTCCTCTTTCTCCACTCAAGCCCTAACTCTCCCTCTCTCTCTAGATTTTCGTTTCTCTGGAGTGAATGACGAAGAATGAGAGCTGTGTGTGTGTGTGGTTTCTCATATAAGTCAATTGAGCTGCTTGGGTCAATTGCATATTGACCCAACACTTAACTTTAATTATATTGGCTGAATATTTAGTTATACAAAAGTTACTGTAATTCGTTTATTTCAGAGATCAAACATTCTCCAACAATTATGGGAATTTAGCACGTTGTTTAAAATTGTTCTATAAAGCTTCAGTTAAAATTTGAGATCATTTGGAGTTACCAATAAATAATTAAAAATAGAACAATGCACTGCTATATTGCAGTCTGCAAAATATTCGGCCGAGTTTGTCCTGCACAAACTCGACCGACACCCTTACTGTAGGGATTCAAAAGTCATCCAAAAATTATGCCAATTTAACAGAGTGTCTAAAACTGTGTTTTTCAGGCACAGTTAAAATTTTAGATCAATTGGATATACCAATAAAAAGATAAAATTCAATTACCACACTGCTGTAAAATTCTGGAAATGTGATCGGTCGAGTTTGAAACTCGGCCGATAAACAGGTCAGGGCATTTTTCAAAAATTCTGATATTTGCCAATATTGTTCACATTTTATATATCCAAATAATATCCAAATTTGAAGTAAATCAGATTTACCCATAAAATACTAAAAATCATTTAGTGAGACATTCTACTTATCAAATTCTGTATTCATGTATCATCAAAACCCTATTTGGGCCGATTAGGGTTTATGCTTCTCAAACCCTAATTCTCAAGACCAAAGAACATTTAGACTTCTTATCATAGTTAAAACATCCTAATTGTGTTATTGTCATTAATTAGATTTCAAGAATGATTATTCTAATTAATCTTTGCGATTGTCTAGGTAAACCCTAGTTTACCAATTAAGCTCAGATGGGGTCGTAACAACTCTCCCCCCCTTAGAATGTTTCGTCCTCGAAACATGAACCTACAAGAAAGATACATTCAAGGTTATTCTAAGCTTCTAAAACCTTCCATATCATTATATTCTTGTATTTCATACCTGAATGTAGTTTTCAACATTAGATCTTTTAATTCTTTACTAAATCACAACATATTTCAAATAGTTCTCAATGATATCAAGCAAATTATTTATGCCACAGTCAAACATAGAATGCAAAGATAAACCACCACGCTTTCGCTGCGCAACTCTGATACTCTGATACAACTATCTCAACTTATGCTGCTCAGAGAGTTCTATTGTTCTGTATCACCTTTAAGTGACATATGCGAGTTCACCATGCTGTTTTAAACTTTAATAACATGTTACTCAGACAGCAAAACAGTTTTGAATTAAAAGACTAAATTCAACAATCAATTGCACAATACTACTCTTGGCATCCTCATTGGGTCATGGATGTATGAGGTGAAGCATTACCACCTCATTCTATACTATCCCGTTTCGATCCTGGGACCTGTGGGTTATGGGCCCACACACAAATCAAAGTGTAACCATCGTATTATATCATTTTAGGATTTCAACAACAGTAATAAGATAATCCACAATTGTATCAGTCATTCAAGCATTAATCATATTCAATTACCATCACTCAGTTATATTAGAGCTAGGTATAACAAGCTACACCTCATTAAGGTTACTTGTCCAAACAATCTGATTATCATCCTTTTCTATTAATATGAGTGAATAGGTATAACTACCTTATTCAGGATATCCCTTCATGTGTTCTGACATCATCCAAACCGTATCACCATATCACAAATACACAATAGTAAGATGCATATCAGGTATGAATTACTACAACTATCATACGCCTTTAGTTTAACATATAGCTTGCACACATATACTGAAATCATATGTATAACCAACTTTCATACCCTAATATGCCTTCAACAAATCATACATGCAAGAACAAATTTACATATTACACAAAGCTAGGGTTTTCCCATATCTCTCTGCTCATTCATTACTTCTTTACTTTTTGCTACCTATCCTTTTCATATGATTATATACAATAAACATCATTAGCATTGAATTATTTAAGATAGGAAAGGATTATTCATCATTCTTGCTATCACACAAGAATTTATTTCTTATCGCACTTCATCATACTGTATGTCACTATTACATTCACTAGATGACCCCACCAAGGTAGTTATGCACCATATATGACTCATTTTCTCTTATCATTTCATTCCCATCTTGCTCTCATTAAAGAATATATGAAAGAGAAGATGATTTTAAGACTTGGAATACTTGTATTCAAACATTCCCTTAATACATTCTCGTATGCAGATTTACTTAGTTATTAACAGAGATATTTGGTTAATTAGCACCTACCTGAATCTCACAACCTCTTTATATTATAATTTCTCCATCATATTTCAAATCCTCTCTTATGTTTCATAGTCCTCTCACCATATACTACTTTTTAACCAGTCATCTTTAATTCTAAATTTTTCTCTTATGACCATGTTGCTTATTCATATGTATGGTCATGTATACCATGTTGCACATATTTCCTCCTTTATCTCTATACTATTGCGAAGTTAACGTTCTAAATTAATAGCCCTTCTATTAGTTTTTCATCATGTTGAATACATTACATATTCTTCATTTTTAAATCAAGTGGATCATGCATGGGTCAAACATAGTTTCTCTTTCAATCAAGTTTTTCTCTTCTGAATATAGTCCACCTTTATATGACTTATTCATTCGTTAAACTACACCTATGTTCTTTGCTTAGAAACTAGTTTGTTGTTCTAGTCTTATGAATTACATGTTCATACGATTCTCTTTACTTTTATGGACCTATTAAAAGCTCACTCTATTCTTCTACTTAGCCTTTGCTTTAGAGTTCATTAAAGCATTATACGCTATTATATGATTCATTCTTCATGATTGATTCTTGCTATCTTGAATCATACATACATTTCACATATCTTTTCTATATTTCATATGTATAGTTCATGCAAAATTAACCAATAAACTGATTATGAGCTTCATATCATGTTCTATTATTCCCAATTAAGGGTTTCACATTTGAGACCCCAAAGTTAAACCTCAGATATCAGTTTCAACTAATTCTTTAGTTGTTCTGATCTTGCCCATCCGTTTCAACATCTTACTGTATATACATTCTTACTCTGATGTGGGTCTAATTATTCCAATTCTATTCTTATTATGCTATTGATAGGATTCATTAGATCCTAATAACGCATCCTGCCAACCGGACCAGGCTAAACCTGAAATCCTGAAGCCAAGAACTACAAAGGATTACATTCTTCCTGAACTGCCACTCACAGCTCAGAAACTCGGCCGATTGGTCAGAAACTCGGCCGATTGCTTCACAACTCGGCCGATCCGCTTGAAGATCAACTTGTCGTTTGATTTCCTGAAAAAGGAAACTCGGCCAAATCACATACAACTCGGCTGAATCGCGTACGGACTGAAAACCTAAACAGACCTGCTGGTGTCAATTTCACTCGAATCAACGGGCAAAAATATAGAAACAAAAACTTATTTCAAGATGATTTCTAATCTACATGTTACAAAGAATGAAATCAATAAATGCAACAACTGCATAGTGTGCAAAAAATATTAAAGACCCATATTTCAAAGTATTGAATATTTCAATTCAAACATATAAGAGCATTTCTATACATTTCCAACAAAAACAACATTATGAAATGTAAGTTCTATCTCCTTTTACATTTATGCTCTTAATTCTTGTTTCTTTTCTCGTTTTCTAACCCTAACATTTCTAGGGTTCATCTCTAGCCCATTCTTCCACTGTATACCTGGCCAGGGTATACGTGAGAGAATAGACAGAGTAGCTTGTACTGGTTGATCCAAGTACTCAGATATCGGGCCAGGATATCCAAATACTCAAATCCCCAAAGCTAACATCAAACATCTCCTATCTGCCACACATAGGACTCTAACTTACTAACTTAATGGTCCTTGACAACTCACCCTAAGCTCTGATACCAAGCTGTTACACCCCGATCTCACAATTTTCTCAAATCATGAGATTAGGGCATAAGATAGGATTTATATGAAACACAAAGAACACCCTTAACTTTTTCCTTTTCTTTAAAACTCTTGCTTTCCCGCATTGAATCACATAACATCTTAACAAAGGAATCTGAACATTTCTTTTACTAATCATACTTCAATAGAAAAGATACATGTATAAACATTCATGATGTCTCTCACACCTTGTGCACATAAAACTTGCTAATTAGCATATAAATCAAAGAGGAACAAAATTACACATCGTAATTACAACTCTCTCTCTTATCTCTTACTGAGGACCTAGAGTGACAAGGACCGACTGACTCAACTAATCTCGTACTTGACTCCTGTGGCAGATCTACTCTGACGCTCTGATCATCTTCAAGTCTACGCGGTTAACCCTAAAATGTTTGAGTAGAGGGGTGAGCCTACTCGCTCAGTGAATGAGTACTTCAAGGAAACAGTCTAATGCACTAATGTGATTACAGATATAATTTGAGTAAACGATATGAGATTTAACAACAATAAATACTACACTGAGCAGTTCTAAAACAATATAATTGAAATAACAAAGAATGTAAATATTGCATCCAAAGAATAACTACTAGAAGACTATGCTCTAGTCTTCCTTAACTCTATCATTTATAAAGAACTCTGTGAACCTATATGATCATATTTTAGATTATGCCCCAAACATATGCAGTGCACTCTGCATATGAAGATCAGTAGCGAACTACGATCTCACCGTACAAGACTTAGCGACACACCCGGGAAATGCTAAGTCTGACTTCTCGTCCTGGTCTGCACAGGACTCTCAGGCTCACAAGGCCTCACTGCACTAACTCTGAGTGCTCTGGACTCCTCCGCAACCTGTAGTGCACAGTGGAGGGTCTCTAAGTCTCCGATGCCTGGGCGTATCCCCAGGACTGACCGGGACTTCTCCGATGCCTGGGCGTATCCCCAGAACTGACCGGAACGTTCTCTTGGATCTCCGATGCCTGGGCGTATCCCCAGAACTGACCGGAATCCTACCACTTAGACTACGTGTCACCGAGACAATCGGTATTTGTTGGACACGAGTCTCTGATGCCTGGGCGTATCCCCAGAACTGACCGTTTCACCCCAAAGGTACAGACCGCGCAATGGGGTTCTACGGTGTTAGGGCACCTAGGTCTATTAACTGATTAACAGATAAATATCATAGCTCATGTATTCAACATATACCATGTCTCAGTAACATCCCTTTCTAGGGCATGTCATATCTCATCACCTGCAATTTACGAGATATGTATTGAAATATAAGAAGCCCTGCAGTATGTAAATATCATTTCAGAGAGAACAAGCATATAAAGTTAAATGCACTAGAAACATACAATTCAACAATTAAGCATCACTACATCTCATATCGAGACCTTTCATATTACCATAGCATGATTCATTGAACACCCCATCCTTAGGGTTTCATTTGCCTTATTCATTCATCACATGCCAACACCCTACTCTTAGGGTTTCATTTGCCTCATTCACCTTTTCGTTTACCTCATTCACTTGTCACATGGCTCTCATAAGGATTTCGTAGGATACAAGCATTCACTAAATAAAGATTGTTTCCAACAAATCATATGCAATCAATATAGACATGAAACCATGGAAATTTAACTAAATTTAGGTTTTCCATATCATCACTGCGATATCATGTATCCAGAATAAGATTCAATTAAGATAACCCACGAGGTACATCCTAACCACTTATAGGGTTACTAGTCCTTTTCAATAAAGTTGAAACACTAGTGATGTCTCAATTAGGTTAAACCCTAATTACATCATTTGATATAAATCTGAAAAGTATTCTCACTAGGAAGTGTTGCATACGTTTCTGATATGAATCTACCATTTAGGAATCATTTAAAACAGAGAAGGAATCCATATCATATCAATTTGCAACAATCTTAAATCAAACGGACATTTTAGGTTTTAGAATCACATACTAAGCAATTATGGATTTGGATGCTATAATCAAATTCGTGCATTAGAATGTTTGAAGGAAGAACCCACTCACCCTAAGGTTTGAAAACACCTCACAACTGCAGCTCAACTCAGGGAATCTCGAATTCCTATCAAATCCCTAGCGAATCTCCCAATTCTTCTTCCATTCAACTCGGAAACCTTGAAAATGAGGGATTATGAAGAAAGGTTGAGAAAAGAGGAAATTTCGACATCCTCTTGGATCAAATCAGAGCATGGACGGAATCTTGACATGAGAGAGAAGATTCACCATAAAAGTCTATGCAAAGGATCCAAACTTACTTGATTTCACCACTCTTGGGACCGCAGAACCCTAATTCAGCAATTCCTCCTCTTTCTCCACTCAAGCCCTAACTCTCCCTCTCTCTCTAGATTTTCGTTTCTCTGGAGTGAATGACGAAGAATGAGAGCTGTGTGTGTGTGTGGTTTCTCATATAAGTCAATTGAGCTGCTTGGGTCAATTGCATATTGACCCAACACTTAACTTTAATTATATTGGCTGAATATTCAGTTATACAAAAGTTACTGTAATTCGTTTATTTCAGAGATCAAACATTCTCCAACAATTATGGGAATTTAGCACTTTGTTTACAATTGTTCTATAAAGCTTCAGTTAAAATTTGAGATCATTTGGAGTTACCAATAAATAATTAAAAATAGAACAATGCACTGCTATATTGCAGTCTGCAAAATATTCGGCCGAGTTTGTCCTGCACAAACTCGACCGACACCCTTACTGTAGGGATTCAAAAGTCATCCAAAAATTATGCCAATTTAACAGAGTGTCTAAAACTGTGTTTTTCAGGCACAGTTAAAATTTTAGATCAATTGGATATACCAATAAAAAGATAAAATTCAATTACCATACTACTGTAAAATTCTGGAAATGTGATCGGTCGAGTTTGAAACTCGGCCGATAAACAGGTCAGGGCATTTTTCAAAAATTCTGATATTTGCCAATATTGTTCACATTTTATATATCCAAATCATATCCAAATTGGAAGTAAATCAGATATACCCATAAAATACTAAAAATCATTTAGTGAGACATTCTACTTATCAAATTCTGTATTCATGTATCATCAAAACCCTATTTGGGCCGATTAGGGTTTATGCTTCTCAAACCCTAATTCTCAAGACCAAAGAACATTTAGACTTCTTATCATAGTTAAAACATCCTAATTGTGTTATTGTCATTAATTAGATTTCAAGAATGATTATTCTAATTAATCTTTGCGATTGTCTAGGTAAACCCTAGTTTACCAATTAAGCTCAGATGGGGTCGTAACAACTCTCCCCCCCTTAGAATGTTTCGTCCTCGAAACATGAACCTACAAGAAAGATACATTCAAGGTTATTCTAAGCTTCTAAAACCTTCCATATCATTATATTCTTGTATTTCATACCTGAATGTAGTTTTCAACATTAGATCTTTTAATTCTTTACTAAATCACAACATATTTCAAATAGTTCTCAATGATATCAAGCAAATTATTTATGCCACAGTCAAACATAGAATGCAAAGATAAACCACCACGCTTTCGCTGCGCAACTCTGATACTCTGATACAACTATCTCAACTTATTCTGCTCAGAGAGTTCTATTGTTCTGTATCACCTTTAAGTGACATAAGCGAGTTCACCATGTTGTTTTAAACTTTAATAACATGTTACTCAGATAGCAAAACAGTTTTGAATTAAAAGACTACATTCAACAATCAATTGCACAATACTACTCTTGGCATCCTCATTGGGTCATGGATGTATGAGGTGAAGCATTACCACCTCATTCTATACTATCCCGTTTCGATCCTGGGACCTGTGGGTTATGGGCCCACACACAAATCAAAGTGTAACCATCGTATTATATCATTTTAGGATTTCAACAACAGTAATAAGATAATCCACAATTGTATCAGTCATTCAAGCATTAATCATATTCAATTACCATCACTCAGTTATATTAGAGCTAGGTATAACAAGCTACACCTCATTAAGGTTACTTGTCCAAACAATCTGATTATCATCCTTTTCTATTAATATGAGTGAATAGGTATAACTACCTTATTCAGGATATCCCTTCATGTGTTCTGACATCATCCAAACCGTATCACCATATCACAAATACACAATAGTAAGATGCATATCAGGTATGAATTACTACAACTATCATACGCCTTTAGTTTAACATATAGCTTGCACACATACACTGAAATCATATGTATAACCAACTTTCATACCCTAATATGCCTTCAACAAATCATACATGCAAGAACAAATTTACATATTACACAAAGCTAGGGTTTTCCCATATCTCTCTGCTCATTCATTACTTCTTTACTTTTTGCTACCTATCCTTTTCATATGATTATATACAATAAACATCATTAGCATTGAATTATTTAAGATAGGAAAGGATTATTCATCATTCTTGCTATCACACAAGAATTTATTTCTTATCGCACTTCATCATACTGTATGTCACTATTACATTCACTAGATGACCCCACCAAGGTAGTTATGCACCATATATGACTCATTTTCTCTTATCATTTCATTCCCATCTTGCTCTCATTAAAGAATATATGAAAGAGAAGATGATTTTAAGACTTGGAATACTTGTATTCAAACATTCCCTTAATACATTCTCGTATGCAGATTTACTTAGTTATTAACAGAGATATTTGGTTAATTAGCACCTACCTGAATCTCACAACCTCTTTATATTATAATTTCTCCATCATATTTCAAATCCTCTCTTATGTTTCATAGTCCTCTCACCATATACTACTTTTTAACCAGTCATCTTTAATTCTAAATGTTTCTCTTATGACCATGTTGCTTATTCATATGTATGGTCATGTATACCATGTTGCACATATTTCCTCCTTTATCTCTATACTATTGCGAAGTTAACGTTCTAAATTAATAGCCCTTCTATTAGTTTTTCCTCATGTTGAATACATTACATATTCTTCATTTTTAAATCAAGTGGATCATGCATGGGTCAAACATAGTTTCTCTTTCAATCAAGTTTTTCTCTTCTGAATACAGTCCACCTTTATATGACTTATTCATTCGTTAAACTACACCTATGTTCTTTGCTTAGAAACTAGTTTGTTGTTCTAGTCTTATGAATTACATGTTCATACGATTCTCTTTACTTTTATGGACCTATTAAAAGCTCACTCTATTCTTCTACTTAGCCTTTGCTTTAGAGTTCATTAAAGCATTATACGCTATTATATGATTCATTCTTCATGATTATTCTTGCTATCTTGAATCATACATACATTTCACATATCTTTTCTATATTTCATATGTATAGTTCAAGCAAAATTAACCAATAAACTGATTATGAGCTTCATATCATGTTCTATTATTCCCAATTAAGGGTTTCACATTTGAGACCCCAAAGTTAAACCTCAGATATCGGTTTCAACTAATTCTTTAGTTGTTCTGATCTTGCCCATCCGTTTCAACATCTTACTGTATATACATTCTTACTCTGATGTGGGTCTAATTATTCCAATTCTATTCTTATTATGCTATTGATAGGATTCATTAGATCCTAATAACGCATCCTGCCAACCGGACCAGGCCAAACCTGAAATCCTGAAGCCAAGAACTACAAAGGATTACATTCTTCCTGAACTGCCACTCACAGCTCAGAAACTCGGCCGATTGGTCAGAAACTCGGCCGATTGCTTCACAACTCGGCCGATCCGCTTGAAGATCAACTTGTCGTTTGATTTCCTGAAAAAGGAAACTCGGCCAAATCACATACAACTCGGCTGAATCGCGTACGGACTGAAAACCTAAACAGACCTACTGGTGTCAATTTCACTCGAATCAACGGGCAAAACTATAGAAACAAAAACTTATTTCAAGATGATTTCTAATCTACATGTTACAAAGAATGAAATCAATAAATGCAACAACTGCATAGTGTGCAAAAAATATTAAAGACCCATATTTCAAAGTATTGAATATTTCAATTCAAACATATAAGAGCATTTCTATACATTTCCAACAAAAACAACATTATGAAATGTAAGTTCTATCTCCTTTTACATTTATGCTCTTAATTCTTGTTTCTTTTCTCGTTTTCTAACCCTAACATTTCTAGGGTTCATCTCTAGCCCATTCTTCCACTGTATACCTGGCCAGGGTATACGTGAGAGAATAGACAGAGTAGCTTGTACTGGTTGATCCAAGTACTCAGATATCGGGCCAGGATATCCAAATACTCAAATCCCCAAAGCTAACATCAAACATCTCCTATCTGCCACACATAGGACTCTAACTTACTAACTTAATGGTCCTTGACAACTCACCCTAAGCTCTGATACCAAGCTGTTACACCCCGATCTCACAATTTCCTCAAATCATGAGATTAGGGCATAAGATAGGATTTATATGAAACACAAAGAACACCCTTAACTTTTTCCTTTTCTTTAAAACTCTTGCTTTCCCGCATTGAATCACATAACATCTTAACAAAGGAATCTGAACATTTCTTTTACTAATCATACTTCAATAGAAAAGATACATGTATAAACATTCATGATGTCTCTCACACCTTGTGCACATAAAACTTGCTAATTAGCATATAAATCAAAGAGGAACAAAATTACACATCGTAATTACAACTCTCTCTCTTATCTCTTACTGAGGACCTAGAGTGACAAGGACCGACTGACTCAACTAATCTCGTACTTGACTCCTGTGGAAGATCTACTCTGATGCTCCGATCATCTTCAAGTCCACGCGGTTAACCCTAAAATGTTTGAGTAGAGGGGTGAGCCTACTCGCTCAGTGAATGAGTACTTCAAGGAAACAGACTAATGCACTAATGTGATTACAGATATAATTTGAGTAAACGATATGAGATTTAACAACAATAAATACTACACTGAGCAGTTCTAAAACAATATAATTGAAATAACAAAGAATGTAAATATTGCATCCAAAGAATAACTACTAGAAGACTATGCTCTAGTCTTCCTTAACTCTATCATTTATAAAGAACTCTGTGAACCTATATGATCATATTTTAGATTATGCCCCAAACATATGCAGTGCACTCTGCATATGAAGATCAGTAGCGAACTACGATCTCACCGTATAAGACTTAGAGACACACCCGGGAAATGCTAAGTCTGACTTCTCGTCCTGGTCTGCACAGGACTCTCAGGCTCACAAGGCCTCACTGCACTAACTCTGAGTGCTCTGGACTCCTCCGCAACCTGTAGTGCACAGTGGAGGGTCTCTAAGTCTCCGATGCCTGGGCGTATCCCCAGGACTGACCGGGACTTCTCCGATGCCTGGGCGTATCCCCAGAACTGACCGGAACGTTCTCTTGGATCTCCGATGCCTGGGCGTATCCCCAGAACTGACCGGAATCCTACCACTTAGACTACGTGTCACCGAGACAATCGGTATTTGTTGGACACGAGTCTCCGATGCCTGGGCGTATCCCCAGAACTGACCGTTTCACCCCAAAGGTACAGACCGCGCAATGGGGTTCTACGGTGTTAGGGCACCTAGGTCTATTAACTGATTAACAGATAAATATCATAGCTCATGTATTCAACATATACCATGTCTCAGTAACATCCCTTTCTAGGGCATGTCATATCTCATCACCTGCAATTTACGAGATATGTATTGAAATATAAGAAGCCCTGCAATATGTAAATATCATTTCAGAGAGAACAAGCATATAAAGTTAAATGCACTAGAAACATACAATTCAACAATTAAGCATCACTACATCTCATATCGAGACCTTTCATATTACCATAGCATGATTCATTGAACACCCCATCCTTAGGGTTTCATTTGCCTTATTCATTCATCACATGCCAACACCCTACTCTTAGGGTTTCATTTGCCTCATTCACCTTTTCGTTTACCTCATTCACTTGTCACATGGCTCTCATAAGGATTTCGTAGGATATAAGCATTCACTAAATAAAGATTGTTTCCAACAAATCATATGCAATCAATATAGACATGAAACCATGGAAATTTAACTAAATTTAGGTTTTCCATATCATCACTGCGATATCATGTATCCAGAATAAGATTCAATTAAGATAACCCACGAGGTACATCCTAACCACTTATAGGGTTACTAGTCCTTTTCAATAAAGTTGAAACACTAGTGATGTCTCAATTAGGTTAAACCCTAATTACATCATTTGATATAAATCTGAAAAGTATTCTCACTAGGAAGTGTTGCATACATTTCTGATATGAATCTACCATTTAGGAATCATTTAAAACAGAGAAGGAATCCATATCATATCAATTTGCAACAATCTTAAATCAAACGGACATTTTAGGTTTTAGAATCACATACTAAGCAATTATGGATTTGGATGCTATAATCAAATTCGTGCATTAGAATGTTTGAAGGAAGAACCCACTCACCCTAAGGTGTGAAAACACCTCACAACTGCAGCTCAACTCAGGGAATCTCGAATTCCTATCAAATCCCTAGCGAATCTCCCAATTCTTCTTCCATTCAACTCGGAAACCTTGAAAATGAGGGATTATGAAGAAAGGGTGAGAAAAGAGGAAATTTCGACATCCTCTTGGATCAAATCAGAGCATGGACGGAATCTTGACATGAGAGAGAAGATTCACCATAAAAGTCTATGCAAAGGATCCAAACTTACTTGATTTCACCACTCTTGGGACCGCAGAACCCTAATTCAGCAATTCCTCCTCTTTCTCCACTCAAGCCCTAACTCTCCCTCTCTCTCTAGATTTTCGTTTCTCTGGAGTGAATGACGAAGAATGAGAGCTGTGTGTGTGTGTGGTTGCTCATATAAGTCAATTGAGCTGCTTGGGTCAATTGCATATTGACCCAACACTTAACTTTAATTATATTGGCTGAATATTCAGTTATACAAAAGTTACTGTAATTCGTTTATTTCAGAGATCAAACATTCTCCAACAATTATGGGAATTTAGCAAGTTGTTTATAATTGTTCTATAAAACTTCAGTTAAAATTTGAGATCATTTGGAGTTACCAATAAATAATTAAAAATAGAACAATGCACTGCTATATTGCAGTCTGCAAAGTATTCGGCCGAGTTTGTCCTTCACAAACTCGACCGACACCCTTACTGTAGGGATTCAAAAGTCATCCAAAAATTATGCCAATAAAACTGTGTTTTTCAGGCACAGTTAAAATTTGAGATCAATTGGATATACCAATAAAAAGATAAAATTCAATTACCACACTGCTGTAAAATTCTGGAAATGTGATCGGTCGAGTTTGAAACTCGGCCGATAAACAGGTCAGGGCATTTTTCAAAAATTCTGATATTTGCCAATATTGTTCACATTTTATATATCCAAATCATATCCAAATTTGAAGTAAATCAGAGTTACCCATAAAATACTAAAAATCATTTAGTGAGACATTCTACTTATCAAATTATGTATTCATGTATCATCAAAACCCTATTTGGGCCGATTAGGGTTTATGCTTCTCAAACCCTAATTATCAAGACCAAAGAACATTTAGACTTCTTATCATAGTTAAAACATCCTAATTGTGTTATTGTCATTAATTAGATTTCAAGAATGATTATTCTAATTAATCTTTGCGATTGTCTAGGTAAACCCTAGTTTACCAATTAAGCTCAGATGGGGTCGTAACACAAAACCTCATATTGATACATTAAAAGCACTATGTACTAACTACGAGGACCTGAGAGTACATATACGACACATAGTACTTCTATCAACAAAACACGACAGACAGTACACTCAACCTGAGTTGTCACTGTTGTCACTGCTGTTGCTGATGTTCTTTCTCTGTAAGATGTTCTCAACCTCCTCTGTGCTCGTCCACCTAAAAATGTTGGTCCCACGGGGGCGAGACAATTAAAAATTGTCCCAGCGAGAGATATAACTCTCCGCCAGAAACATCATTATTGCAGTTTAATTAATATAAAACAGAGCAGAGGATAATCAGTTTAGATTATTCTCATCATTTTTAATATTTCAACTAGTTATGATAGAACAGTAAATCATCTATTCTCTTTATAAGGAATAGGAAGAGTATGTATGTCATTTATCTATCATACTGTATTGCCATACATAGTGGCATCTTTGCTATAGATCTACAGTGACGGTTGCACTCTCTTCGCAATCGAGAGATTTCATGTTTACCTCCATCGATCCGGTATTAATATTATTGGGAGATTTATGATACATCCATCCCAATTTTGGGAGATTCATGATACATCCATCCCGACGGATAGATACATATGTAATGAAGGATTGAGAGATTTAATGTTTATCTTCCATCAACCCTACATTAGGATGTAAGGATACTTATTATCCTGATATGCCATCCATGAATTATTCTTGTTTCGATCTTTTGGCCTTAGCCAATCTGCTAAGCAGATAATAATTTATATCTATCATGTACTCATACATCATCATTATAGGCATTGGGTTATTACCCATCCTGTGTCATCATTATAGGAAATGTGCCTCTGCCAGGTATTGGACCCTTCCAAACCTGATTACACCGCCAGGCATTGGACACTACCAACCCTGATTTCACAGCTAGGCATTGGACTTTAACCAACCCTGATTACAGGCATTGAGCCTCTGCCAGGTATTGGACTTTAACCAAACCTGATTACACCGCCAGGCATTGGACTCTACCAACCCTGATTACATCGCCAGACATTGGACTTTAACCAACCCTGATTACAGGCATTGAGCCTCTGCCAGGTATTGGACTTTAACCAAACCTGATTACACTGCCAGGCATTGGACTCTACCAACCCTGATTACAGGCATTGAGCCTCTGCCATGTATTGGACTTTAACCAAACCTGATTACACTGCCAGGCATTGGACTATACCAACCCTAATTACACCGCCAGGAATTGGACTTTAACCAATCCTGATTACACAGATCTTGGGATATACATCCCTATAACTCATCATTGATCCTCACATCCTTTTCTAGGCTTTGAACCATGAGGTTAGCCTTCATAGCTTTTCACATTATTTGTTTAATACAATTGTTCCTTTTATTAAGTTTATTTAAATATTAACTTTTCTTACAAGAACCTTTTATAGTCATCTTGGCACTTCTTACTATGCCATAATTATTCTCATGGCTCACGAGGCCCACAAAACATTTTGTCACCTCTCACTAGGAAACATCTAACCATATGGCTCACAAGGCCATTAAACATCTTGTCACATCTCACTAGGCAACATCTAATCATATGGCTCACAAGGCCATTAAACATCTTGTCACCTCTCACTAGGCAACAATGACATATTACCTCATGTAATATAATAGTAACACCACTATTCCCTCAATAGGGTTAGGGTTTACTATTCACATCAAATTAGGGTTTCATTTTCATATTATCAATTCAACCCTATTATATTGCTCCATACATCTAGGAGCATCCATTGACATCCCAAGTATTCAATCATATTTAATGTTCTTATAATTTATCATTAAATGATCATCAACACAAGGTATGAGTTTATCTCTCATCCTTATCATGGTATGATTACATCATACTCATTTTAGCTTACTTATCAAGTATGTTAAAATCATTACATTTCATTGTAACAATTTACATAACACTCTCCTTGTGTGTCTTATCCAAGTATATTGGATTTGAGGTGCATCAAAGTATATCAACCCTGAAATGCTAAATGTGATATCTATCATATCTTGATGTATCACTTCCCTCATCTCATTTAACCTTCATAAGTTCATCAACTTATTCTGTATTAGAGTATTTCCCATCCTAATGCTTTATAAACTAACATATCACCTTTATCATGTAGTGCATAGGTCATAGAACACACATTATAATTGTCCAACTATATTCAATGATATGGACTCATGTCAGGTTAAGGCATTACTTGCTGTAAGGTTACCTATAATCAATCACTTTAGGTATTTCCCTTATCAATGTATTAGTCACCATTTCATTATTAGAATTGGGGTCTCCCATACCATCACCCTTTATTAGGGTTTAGGGTTTCACATACTATCATACTTCATTAGTGTTAGGATTGTATATAGCATCACCCTTCATTAGACTTTCACATCACATTGCCCATAATTAGGGTTTACTATTCATCCCAACTAGGGTTTCTCATGGAATCACCCTCAATTAGGGTTTCTCATGGAATTACCCTCAATTAGGGTTTCTCATGGAATCACCCTCAATTAGGATTTCTCATGGAATCACCCTCAATTAGGGTTTCTCATGGCATCACCCTCAATTAGGGTTTCGCATGGCATCACCCTCAATTAGGGTTTCACTATCACCCTAGATTAGGGTTTCACTCAGAATTGTCCTGAATCAGGGTTAGGGTTTAATAACCTTGTCAATTAGGGTTTTATGCTCATGATTAGGGTTTTATGATCTCTTTACTAAGGATCATACCCTTAATCACCATATGAATCATACTCAAGTATGAATTCCATTCTATCATTCTCTCCACTTGACTTGGTTACATCAATCATCTGATCAAGTATATACAACTATGTTTGACATAGTGTACTGAGTTATTGCTCTTATAAGCAATTAGGGTTTATCCCTTTAAAGGTACAATCATATAGGTACTTTAGGGATTCAACCTTTGTACCTATCATTGATTATCATTACTATCAATCATTGGATCATTGGAACAATCATCACCTTCATTTTCCAAATAATTGAATCACAATTGACCTTTATTCCGTTTTGGGGTTTCATCACCAAACGGTTTTGAAACCGTTTGGTCCCAAAAGGTCTTGAGACAATTTGGTCCCAAACGGTCTTGAGACCGTTTGGTCCAAACCTCCTCAAAACCGAGTGGACCAAAAATGGTCTCAACCACTCAAATTGATTTAGGGTTTCCAAGATTGATTCCTTCATCAATTGGATTCATGTAACCAATCATCAATTGAACATATGTACAATACTTCAATTGAGATAGCGAGTCATCCCTCAATTGAAACAACCTTTAATTGATCATCAATTAGGGTTTTGAACCCAATTGAATTAGGGTTTGAAATCGATAAACTTTCAATATTAGTCATTGTGGAACCAATTACTTTGAAATCATTGGACCACCATTCAAATTGGGCATGACCTGACCTCAAACGGTCTTGAGGTCGTTTGGATAACCTCAAAATGGTCTTGAGACCGTTTGACTAGTCCCATCATTGAAATTTGTGAAATTCAATTAGGGTTTAGATCATTGGATTGATCATCAAATTAGCTATTGATTGCATTTCAATTTGATATCTCTGAATCTTCAATTACTCAACCATACTCAACCCTAGACCTCCAAAAGGTCTTGGTTGACCTCCAAAAGGTCTTGAGACCGTTTGGGTGACCTCCAAACGGTTTTGAGACCATTTGTTCTAATCAACCCAAAAACTAAACCATTCAATTGAGAATTTCAACACTCAACCCGATTAGGGCTTGATACTTGATGGATCTTTAACTGATGAACCCTTTGAAACCATTCAAATGGATTTAATGGGTCATTAACCATCAACATCAGAATATTTCCTCAAACAGTCAACCATTGCAAATGGTCAACCACTCCAAATGGTTTGAAACTGTTTAGTTTCAAACGGTTTGATGAAACCATTTTGCCAATTTCATTGAAACCGATTGGTCTCAAATTTTGAAACTGTTTTCCTAGGATATTAATTGAGTTGTGTGCTTTTGATTATGTAATAATCATCAAACTTGAATCCCACGAAAGCTAATGCCATCTCCATGGAAGTTGCATCAATTAATCAAAGGTATTGCAAGAAGAACAATTGAATCAATTGAATTGAGAAATTGAATTCAATAACAATGAATATGGGTTCAAGTTATAAAACCCACCTCCAATTGAGCTTCAAAGCTTGGAGATTCACGTCAAAAATGGTGGATGAAACTTTTGCAACTCCCCCTAGGCTCGTCCTCAAGCTTTTGAATGAAAATATTGGCTAGGGTTGAAGATGGAGTGAAGAACAGAAGAAATCAAGCATTGATTTGTGATTTCCACCATGAAATCAAGATGAAAGAAGGTCAAGAAGCTTACCAACAGGTTGGGGTTCGTCCTCCTGTTTCTACTAAGCTCCCAAGGACGTTTTTCAAGTAAAGGGTGGAAGTGAATTCGAAATTCCCCTTTTACTCTATGGATAAATGAGCTTATATGCAATTTTTATTAAAAATCCAATTAACAGAGAGAAAGTAGGAATTATCCCCTCCAATTCCTTGCCACTTGCCCCCTCTCACTCCTAAGAGACGAGGATATCCTCTTTGCCTCTTATTCCTCTCAATTATCCATGTTTTAAATAAAAGCAAATTCAGCACCTTAACTCATTTTATAATAATATCCATAAGTGAGTGGATATTTCTTTTTCTTATAATAACGTGAGTAGGTTTTTCACCTCCTTAAGATATTTTCATTGCCTATGAAGGCACAAGGACTTAAAAATATATTTATTTCAACCATTTCAATTTTGGTTGAAGGGCAATCCAATTAATATAATTATTTTTGCATTAAATTGAATTAGGGTTTCAATTATGCTTAAATCTTGATTATTTTAATATCAAGATTCTCTCTCCTTCAAAGTGATTCAAATGAGATGCCCCTATAGTTTTCTTTGCTCTAAATTATGCCAAGAAACATTAGGGACTCTTTAGAGGTGGCAATTTGCATATTGAACCCTAGGTTTTGGATAAATTTCACATTACACCAAAACTAGGTTTTAATACACAAACATTGCTTTATCAGCTCTTTCTTGGTATTCAGGCTATCACAAGCAATAACTCTGCATCATCTTTACTCTCATGATGCTTCAAAATATGAGGAACATTTATCAAGTAACATTTGCAAGTTAACCCCTCACATTGGGTAATTTGCACTTTAGTCCAAACTAAGCAAACATTGCTTCTACATTACTCAAATAGGACCAAAATTGAAACATGAGTTCCTCTTGAGCCTTAATTATTTTTCACAAAATAAAATTAAGGATCTAATTAACTTGATTAAGCAAAACTCCCAGGTTTGAGGCATAACCCAGGTCAGGGATGTTACATTTTCCTTTCTAAATCAGAAAACATATATGTATTAATGAGAGAGAGACTTGAGATGATGTTTTAAATAGTATCATATTGCTTAAATATTGGAAAACAAAGTGTGTATGAATAGGCTAGAACATGTCATTCGAAAAATTGTAGTAGTAAGGACAAATAAATGAGAGGAGTGATAGAAATGAGTGAAGAGAACAAAAATGAGGGAAAAAATACGAGAAGAGTGAGAACCAAGAAGGTTGTAGCATTTTTAAAGTATTGCAATAGGAGAAGTATAATGGTGTGTTAGTAACTTATTTAGAAAAATCTCTCTTCACATAGTAGCATGGAAGATATTTTTCAAATAATTAACATAAATTCTATAATATCTTATATATGATTCATTGCATCCATATAATAATTGATTTTTTGTAGAACTCAAAACATGAGCAAATAGAGATAATTATTTTCCATATTAAATGATCCATTTTTACCGTAAAAATTGTGGGTCAATTACCATAGCTATTGTCTAAAACAATAGTAGGTACATGAAAGATATGAGAGAAAAAAAAATGAAGTTGTAGGATGTGAATAAGCTTTTGCATGCTACAATTATGGATGTCAAAATTATGGGTCTAGATTAGTTCTAGGTCAAAAGAGGATGACCAAAATTGTCAAATAGTCGTGGTTGAGACCGACATGGGCTATTTCACTCTTGTCAAACCTGAGATCGACCCCAATCATAAAATTTGGAACCCATAACTGATGTAGACATGTAGTTTGATCAACTTTGGACTAACTCAATAAAATCAAACTTAGAGATTATATTTGCATGTGTAAAAATTGTAGTACTCTATACCTAGATTTTTTACTAGTCTAACTCAAAAAGAGCCATGCTCGACCTTTTCCAATTTTGATCTGACCCATATTGTAAAAATTAGAACAAAAAACCATCCATCATCCAAATTTTGATCAGTTTATCTAGTCCCAAAATCAACTCGGACTATCCAAACTAGAACTCGGACAAATTTTTTTCCAAGTCAACGAGTTCAGATTCAGGGGTTGGAATATATATTTGGTAGCCCTAGATACATCTGTGATTTTTAAGAGAAAAGCAAGTGAAGATGGGACATTATGTTTGAAAAATATAATATGATGTTTCCATGATAAATGAAAGTGTGTTGTAGAACATTGAAGTATTATTTATGGAGATAATTGAGACTATAATAGATATGGGAGATAGATGGGAGGGATAGCAAGAAAATATGGTAAAATGATTGAAAAAATGTATTAAGGTAGACATAGCTCCATTTTAGGAATTCTTCATTCTGTTTGTTCAAAATTTGAAAATTATTGTTATAATGACAAAATTAGACTAAAATTATGTTTATCAAAATCAAAAAATTGAATGAGAAATCTCACATCAAAAGCAAATTATAGTTCTTTCTAAAAAAATTGCACACTAATATCATAGGTGCAATTACATCTAAACAAAGTTGATATTCTGTTGAAGTAAATATGCCTTGGTACTTATTTTCTCCGATAGTGCACTTTACTCCCATTAACAATATCAATATAACACGTGTTGTTTCTTGTATCTTTCTCCACAAAACTACATTATAAAAAATCACTAACAAAATAAATTCATTTAACTTGAGCCTATTTAAACTTGATGAACAAGATATTTTACAAACAAATGATTTTGTCTTGAAAAGATTATTAGAAAGAGGTGGTTTCCATATTAGTGCATGATCTATTTATGGATCATGACTTTGATTTTAAGTGTCCAATATTGCAGAAAAGCTTGTTGCTTCAAGAATATGGTAATTAAATTATAGTTATGATGATGAAGTTTGCACCTATCAAATTATATAAAAACTTAGAATTATAAAATGATAACTATATCTAAGTCTCCAAGTTGTTTTTGGAGTCTATGTAAGAATAATCAACATGTTGTACTCTAAACCCATGTGTCTGAATATTCTCTAATATAGTTACAAAATGCACGATATATGAAGAAAAATATAGTCATGTTTTGATGACAATGAAAACATATAATGAAGATTTTCAATTTTGTGTTGTCTTCTAGTGAGAATTGAAAACTTTTTCAATGACTCTTATTTAAAATTTACACAAAAGTTGACATTAATTCAACTAAAAACATAAGTAATACAACTTTAGAATGTCTCATACCAAGTGATCTTATATAAGAAGGGGTGCACCGTGAACTCTGCAATGAACTATTTCTCTATAAATGATTTTTACTTACGTATAAAAGGAGATCGTTATAAAATAAAAAAGAAGGTTTACTATTACAAGTATACCACTTGTCACTGAATCATATTATTAAGTCCTCTTTATATGTTAAGAGTTATTGAGGATTGAATACTATTTGATGGAACCTACACAAAAGTTGTAAAATATGGAAACTCTTCCATATTATATTTAGGATTGATGGTATGAATTATATAAATAAGAAAGCTAGACATATATTTTAGATAGTTGTTTTCTTTATCTTTCAAAGACACTTTTGAATCTTCGTGTATGACCAAGTGTTAATAGAGCCATAGGAGGTTTCATTATAATCCTATCACGAATCAAAACTGATGGTTCATTTGATTTGAATACATATTGATCATCTATGTCCCAATTTTTTCTATTGATTTGAATGCTAAAATTAGCAACTATATCAACCTTTTCAAACCTTCTCACAACCTCCTTATTTAGTAGAATTCACTACAAGATTCATAAATTCTTTTTTTATTCGAATGGTGCATGAAGACAATGGTTCCTCTCCATCTGATTATAGTTTAAATGTAGCCTTCTTAGTCTGCATCCCATTTATTGTCCATCTTTTTAGTACATAGCCCTCATGAAGGATGAATATGACACTAGTGAAAGCACCATCATACCATGCCAACATAGTATCCCCATAAAAAGTTAACTTTTGACATGAACAGTTGGGAACATGAGATATATGTTGAAATGTTACTGTTACATTTTTCTTTGTAGTATAATAAAAGACTTTATACTGGTGTTCCTCTTGATTACTAGTCCAATAAGTTCACAAACACAACATACCTATCTTTAAAATTCTTCTTCTATCAAGTCATAAATATGTCTGGTGTAAGCCTATGCAGATTTGGTTAAAAATGGAGATTCATTGTTATACATTGAAGGATTGCAAGATCCTATCATATATTATAGCAATGATCTTTTTCAAAATCCTCCACAGTTGTATCAAAATATTTCATATAATCATGATGTTTTAACCACAAATGAAAAATCTATTGAAATAGTCATTTATATTTTTAGACCTTTGTATAGTTGTTAATGTAGCAAAAAAAGAGTCCATACGGTATATACACGATGATTTCTCTTAAATTGAATATAAGTCTTGAAATCATGTGTTTTTATAAGAATATATATTTTTAATGTATTTTGCAACTTGTAGTCAAAGTCTTTAGTGAATCCATCCTCATACAATGACTTATAAAAGTCATTCTTAAATGAATTGTTTCTTGTAGATGTAAGAAAGACGCTTTCCTACATCTCATATTATGTTACAAAAAAAACAATCCAAGTAATACAATTGTTTTAGCCTTTTTCATTCCTGGACATTGGCCATTAATATTGTTTTTGGATCTTTCGTTGGCATAATATATTATAAAGTATAAAAATCCCATATAAATGAATATGCAGTTGTTGGATCAATGGGCTCTAGAAGGGGGGGTTGAATAGAGCTTCACAAACTTCACAAAAGTGATTAGACCACCAAATTATATTAAGTGCAGAACTTAATTCAAAACAGCAATTTGATGTCCTAAACTAACATACAAAGCAAGGATAAGAGACAAGGAAAGCATGCACTTGGACAGGTGGTTTAGAGTGGTTCCATGTCCTAAACTTAGGAGCAATGTCAGTCCACTACCTAGAGTTGGTTAGGCTCTAGGATTTGTAACTTGGTTCTCTTATATATATCACACAATAAGATTACAAGCTACAACTACCAACCATCCAAGGACTTATATATCAAGACAAGATCTTCTACCTCACCAAGGACTTACCCACCAAGCAAGTAGTCTTCCACCTTCTTCAAAGGACTTACCCACTCTTGCTCTAGTCTTCGGCCTTGCAGGATTTACCTATCTTGCTTGAGCTTTGCCTTGCACATCTCCTTCACTTGGAGAGCTTTAGCACCTTCCTCCTTCACTTGGAGGCCTGGAGCAGCTAGCCTTCTTCTCCTTCACTCGGGGAAGAACAACAACCTTCTTCTCTTTCACTCGGAGAAGAAACTTCAATCAATCTTCATAGAGAATGGAGATGGGAGAAGTGGAAAGGAGAGCTTTACAAGATTACAAATGATATCTCTCATACATGGGATCCTAACTCACTCATACTCACGAATTTGCTTTGAAGGTAGAGAGAGAAAGGGGCTCAAAGGATTAGAAACCACTCAACTAAGGCTAGGACCAAGCATATGTGAATGAGCAACCTTGGAATGAAGTCCAAGAGGTCCTATTTATAGTTGAGGGTGTCCCTTTGAGGTTGGGAGAGTTAAGTGGCACAAACTAGCCATTTTACAACTTGCAACGGGTCTATTTTGAGTCCCACCTACTCCTCCAACGGTTGGAAATTCTTTTTCTGCATTCCAGTACAGTTCGATTGGCCGAGTTTCAATAAAGGCAACTCGGCCGAACCACTAAGCGACAAGTCTGAAAGATAGACTGTCGGCCGAGTTTCCTTGGAGAAACTCGGCCGATCGGTCGACTTTCAACTTGGACCGATCAGTGGATCGGCCGAGTTTCCCATCATAGAAACTCAACCGAACAGGGATCGGCTGAGTTGGTAACTCGGCCGACCACCCAGAAAATTCCAGAATATATGGATCGGCCGAGTTTGGAATTCGGCTGACAAAATCCCTGTTATGGGTATTTTGGAATTTTCATAAACTGTACAAACGATGGATTTTTGAGTCCCAATCAATTTATCCATCTTAGTTACAATACAAAACATGAGTATAAGTGATTACATCAATTGTTCTAAGCCTCTAAGGGCTATATTACAAAACGATCAAAAGTCACATGTTTTGCATGTGCTGGATGAGTAGCTTTGGAGTGAAATGAGATTCTTTTCTTGTACCTAATGTCTGAAACAATCTCAAATAGATTTGTTAGATACATATGAATGGAATGGTTAAGTCATTATCAAAATATGGGCAATGTGCGACACCTAGGTTAACATTCTCCCCCTTTTTGACAATGACAAACCATTCCTCAACATATTGAAAAGAATGTGAAAATTATACCTTTTCTTAGGGAATTGCAAGGGGATGCAAAGATGATCAATTTGTAATGCTCCCCCTCAATTCATGCTTACTCATCCCTGCATGGTTAGTTAAAAAACAAGCAACCACAACACATATGTATATTATATGATTCTAAGCAAGTCTAGATTTATTTCAGGTAATTAGACAAGAAAGGAACCATATAAGCAATAAAAACAATATGATTGAGCTATTTCTCCCCCTTTGTCATCTCAAAAAGGCAGGGGGGGGTATAAGAGCATAAAAGCAAGGTCTTCTCCAACAAAAAACACTCAATCAAACATTTCCACAGAAAAACAGATTAACATCAAGATAAACCATGAAAGCAATGCATTGTCAGTAATCAAAATATGGAAAACACTACAAGATAAACCATACGAAGCGTTTCCATAAACCATAAAACAAAAACTACAAGGATATCATAGAGTAGAAATAGTACAACTCAGATGATGTGCCTAATGTAGATAATACAATCATAGTCCAAAGAGATGTAACATGGTCATCTGAGACGAAAACTAGACACATCAACTCCTAAGCTAAACTACTCTATGTCGATATCATCAACAACAACATCCATGTCCTCGTCGGGCTGGTAGTCCTCATCGCCATCATCAGAAGGAGGAGCAGCAGCTGGTGTAGCCTCGGCATCATGATCAACATCGTCATCCTCATCCTTGTCTTCAGCATCCGTCGCAGTAGCCTCATCAGCGTCAGTCTCAGCATCCTCTTGGTCAGCCATATCCTCGTCTGGAGGACCAGAAGCACACCCGGGCCACCTCGCACTCTGCTCGGCCCAAGACATGCCTAGAGCATGTAACTCATAGGCAACCTCAATGGGGGAGCAGAAGAAGTGTACTGGGCCAGGAGCTCGGACAGACGACCACCTGGGAGCGCCAGAACCGGAGAAGGGCATCCACCTGCAGAGGGTTCAGCGGAAGCAGTAAAGGGTGGAGCAGGGTAAAACTGGCTATACGCGTAAGAAGCGTAGTCACCACCGGGGTAGGGCTCGTAGGTGGGGTAGGGCTGAGGGCAAGATAACGACATGGAAGACATGATGTGGCACAGATCCTGATGGTGATGTTGCTGGACCTGCATGTTGTAAGCCTGCTGGTGCATGAGATACCCCATGAGGGCCTCATTTGAAACGTGGAAGTCAGCAAAGGCAGGCTGCGGAGGAGGCTGGAAGGATGGCTCAGGAGGAGGAGGGGCAGATGTGGAGGGTGGAGGAGGAGGTGCAGCTGAGGAAGATGGAGGTGGAGGTGGAGCTGAGGAAGATGATGCACCAGGAGTAGGCACACTCTTTTGAAGAGTGGTCTCACTGATATAAACTCCTTTACGATCAGGGCGGTAGAGAAAATCGGTAAAGAGAGATTTTCCAGTGGCATGCTGGAAAAGACCACAAATTAGGGCAGGATATGGAAGATGTGTGCCCTTTGTGTTCTTTCCCGAGTCAAAACAGGTCATATGGTGAAGGATGTAACGGGCCCATTTGACTCCTTGGTTGTTCAACAGAAGATACATCATCATAGCCGTATTCTCGGCGATGTCCGTTTGATTCTTCTTTGGATGGACATTGCAACTGAGAATAAACGCCAAAACGCGGAGAGGAGAGGAAAGGGCGGAGGAAGGCAAAGTACCCTTTTTTCTATAAGGAAAGTTGGGTTGCTTGAGAAACTTGTGGATATCGGTCAAGTCAACCTCAATTGTCTTATAGACATCCTCGGGAGACAAAAGATCAAGATAAAGAGGGTAGTCGGTGATCCAAGCAGCCGTGCCAACATTGCCATTGAGATAGAGATTGAACGAGCGTTCAGTAATATGGAAAGGTTGTCCGGCGATCATGGACGTCAATACAATAGAGGTGTCCGCGGAGGGGACCAAAGAGTCGTAGTTCCACCGCAAATTTGCGTATAACTCACGGACGGCTTTGGTACTGTATTTCAAGTTATAGAAGCGGGCATCCTCTATGCAAAACGCCTCAAGATGATGGGTACGAAAGATTTGATAAGCTTCCAAGAGGTCAGCGTGAAAGCTATTGGGTTGATGTAGAGCTCGAAAAGGGAAAGGAGAGCGAGGAAGGAGCTCTTTGTAATGAGAAACAGCAACATTGTCAACAAACGAGAGATTATCGAACGTTATATACCTAGGAGCAAGAGGAGTCGCCATGGCAGGGGCAGGAACGGCGCGTTTCCGGCGTTGTGACCTCATGGAGAGGAGAAAGAAGGAAAAGAGCCGATCCGCGCGGAGAGAGAGAGCAGGCGACGCTCCTAGAACAGCAAGAACGAAAGCACAAGGTCGATTGGAGGAGAAAACGGCCGGAATGAGGGAGGAGAGAACCAGGGTTAGGAAGGGTCAGGGTATGCGGCTAGGGTTCGGTCGACTTTGCTCTAGTTGAGAGGGAGCAAGTCGGCCGATTCCTATTAAAATAAAACCAGTCTGCCGCCGATCGGTCGAGTTTGGGAAATGGAAACTCGGCCGATCGAGCGCACAGGTGCCCTGTACCCGACCGTTCGGCCGAGTTGGAAACTCGGCCGACCAAAACCCTGATGTGGAAAAACCTAATATCTAGCCCTAGCCTCAAATGACCGAATGCAATTTTTCTTTTTGGTCTAGATTGTATATTAAGCATATTTAGGCACATTCCCATCATCATAGGGTACTATTTGTCGATTAAAACCCGATTTGTGAGAAAAGCCCGAAAAAGAGATAAAAACTAGAAAAAAAATGCAAAAACAAGCATTTTTTAGCAAACAAAGCATTTATAAGCAAGAACAACACATATAAGATGTAACCAACTAATTAGAGAGCAATTCAACATCATCAAGAGAAATTATGAGCAATTTTGATCTAATAAAATTAAATTGTTCTCTAGCAAGCGGTTTAGTGAAAATGTCGGCCAACTGATTTTCCGTATCCACATGTGTGATATAAATATCCTTTTTGACAATGTGGTCACGGAGGAAATGATGGCGAACTTCTATGTGTTTAGCTCTACTATGCAATATTGGATTATAAGAAAGATTGATTGCACTAGTATTATCACAGAAAATAGGAGAAGCATCAAAATGAATGTTAAAGTCTTGGAGCATTTGCTTCATCCATAGGACCTGGGCACAACAACTTCCGGCTGCAATGTATTCAGCTTCGGTAGTTGATAATGCCACTGTGCTCTGTTTCTTGGAGAACCAAGACACCAAGCATGGTCCCAAGAGGAAGCAAGTGCCACTTGTGCACTTTCTATCAATCAAGCAACCTCCGTAGTCAGCATCACTATATGCCACAAGAGTAAAGTCCCTTGACTTAGGGTACCATAGTCCAAAATTTGGAGTTTTGGCTAAGTACCTCAAAATCCTCTTGACAGCAATAAGATGTGATTTCCTAGGGCTTGATTGAAAGCGAGCACACAAGCCAACACTAAACATTATATCAGGTCTAGAGGCAGTTAAATAAAGTAAACTTCCGATCATACCTCTATAGAGCTTCTCATCTACCTTCTCACCTTCTTCATCCTTGTCAAGTTTGGCAGTGTTTGACATGGGTGTATCCATCGGCTTCATGTTCTCCATCCCAAAGCGTTTGAGTAGTTCAGTTGTGTATTTGCCTTGGTTGATGAAGTTGCCTTCCTTGGTTTGTTTGATTTGGAAGCCGAGGAAGAAGGTCAGCTCACCCATCATGCTCATCTCAAATTCACTCTGCATAAGCGAACTAAACTCTTTGCCAAGATCAAGGTCAGTTCCGCCAAATATAATATCATCAACATAAATTTGAATTATGAGAAAATGGGTAGAAGTGTGTTTTAGAAATAAAGTACAATCAACTTTGCCCATGATATACCCATTATCTAACAAAAAGTTCTTTAGTTTCTCATACCAAGCTCGAGGTGCTTGTTTGAGTCCGTAGAGAGCTTTTTGCAAGAAATACCCATTATACTTCCTCCTCGATTGTACCATTTAAAAATGCACTTTTAACATCCATTTGATAAAGCAAGAAATTTTTATAACTAGCAAAGGCAAGTAACATACGAATAGATTCTAATCTAGCAACAGGAGCATAGGTTTCATCAAAATCAATACCTTCTTGTTGATTGTAACCTTGTGCTACTAACCTTGCTTTGTTTCTTACCACTTTTCCTTGCTCATCAAGCTTGTTGCGGTAGACCCATTTGGTACCAATGATCTTTCTATCATTTGGTCTTGGCACTAAGGTCCACACACGGTTCTTCTCGAACTGCTCAAGCTCTTCTTGCATGGCAAGGATCCACTCATCATCGCCAAGGGACTCTTTGATGTTCTTTGGCTCTAGTTGAGAGATGAAGGCACTGTCTGCTTGTTCTTTGTTGTGTGCAGCTCGTGTCCTCACTCTTTCAAACGGATTGCCAATGATCAACTCCTTGGGGTGATTCTTTGCAAAGCGGGGAGTGGGATCCTTCCTTTCTTCTTCTTTTTCTTCTTCTTCAACCTGCTTACCTTTGTCTTTGATGTTGAGCTCTTTTAAGATAGGAATGATTTCATCTGCAACATCATCATCACCAATATGCTTGCCAATAACAGGGTTAGTTTCAATGAATTTAACATTTATAGATTCTTCTATTTTAGATAGTTCAATGTTAAATACTCTAAAAGCCCTGCTAGTAGTGCTATAGCCTAGGAAGAAAGCCTTGTATGATTTCGGATCAAACTTGTCGAGAGAATCCTTGGTGTTCAAAACAAAACAAGGACATCCAAACACATGAAAGAAATCAATTGACGGCTTCCTACCACGCCATAGTTCATAGGGGGTTTTCTTAAAAGTCGGATGAGTGAAAACTCGGTTTTGCACAAAACATGAGGTGCTAACGGCTTCAGCCCAAAACTTCTTAGGAGTGTCATACTCAAGAAGCATGGTTCTAGCCATCTCTTGTAGCGATCTATTCTTCCTCTCAACAACTCCATTTTGTTGGGGTGTGCAAGGAGAAGAGAAATTGTGCGAATAACCCGATTTTTCACAAAAACATTCAAAAAGATCATTTTCAAACTCTCCCCCATGATCACTACGGATGGAAACAACATGACAAGAAGCTTCGTTTTCAACTCGTTTACAAAAGCTCGAGAAAACATCGAGTGTATCACTTTTAGAAACGAGAAAGAAAGTCCAAGTAAATCTAGAAAAATCATCGACAATAACAAGACAATACTTGGAGCCGCGAAGCGTTTGTGTTCTCATAGGTCCGAAGAGATCAATATGAAGAAGCTCTAGAACTCTCTTGGTACTCATGACTCCTTTGGATTTGAAGGAGGATTTGGTTTGTTTCCCTTGTGTACAAGGTTGACATTCCTCATCCTTTTCAAAATCCAATTTAGGAAGTCCTCGAACCAAGTCCTTTTTGTTCAGTTTCTTCATTTGATGCAAGTTCACATGACCCAAACGTCGATGCCAAAGCGAAAGATCGTTTTTATCCACGACTAAGCATCTATTTAGTATGGGCTTTAAAGCATCGAGAACAATCACATATAGATTACCATTTCTAGTTCCCTTATATATAACATTATAGGACAGGGAATCTAGAAGCAAGCATTCTAAGGAAGTGAAAAGCACAAGATAACCATTATCACATAATTGGCTAACACTAATTAAGTTGTGATGTAGGCCATCAACAAGAAAAACATTTTTAATGCACAATTCATTACCTACATCACCCTCACCTATAACCTTACCCTTTTTGTTGTCCCCAAAGGTTACCGATCCTCCTTTCTTCTTCACAAATTTGTTGAAATGGCTGATTTCTCCAGTCATGTGCTTAGAGCAGCCACTATCAACAATCCATTTCTTTGTGACCTGCAAGAAAAGAGGATGTCGGAACCCAACTCAAACTTTGGGGTCCTGGGTTAGCTTGGGGACCCATTTCATATTTGGGTTGGTCCCCTTAGGCTTGTAAGGACAATAGGTAGAATAATGATCATCACATTTGCAATGCATACATACCATGGGGTTTTTAGAGCCGGAAGACTCTCCATTGAAAATTGGAGTTTCCACACTCTTTTTCTTACCCTTCTTCTTCTTCTTACCTTTTGGAGTAGTCGCATTGTATCCTAGACCACTAGTACCAACTTG
This sequence comes from Alisma plantago-aquatica, assembly GCA_963693085.1. Classification (NCBI taxonomy): domain Eukaryota; kingdom Viridiplantae; phylum Streptophyta; class Magnoliopsida; order Alismatales; family Alismataceae; genus Alisma; species Alisma plantago-aquatica. The sequence continues at coordinate 571,988,361 of OY856411.1, forward strand.
TTTGGTAGAGTGCTCTAGAACATCATTTAGAGACTTCTTACCCGAAAGAAACCTTTGCAAAGTAGATCTTAATTTAGCATTATCATCACTAAGATTTGTAATGGTAGTAGATAAACTAGCAAGATCTTCTCTAGCATGCAAAAGGTCGGCCTCAAGACAGAGGGCTTTAGTAAGAAGAGAATCTTTTTCAAGAGTTAAGTTTGCAACTTCATTTCTAGGCAAGATAGGTCTAGAAGATAAATCATTTGTTTGTGCAAGAAGTTTAGCATTTTCAGATTTAAGGACAACAATTTCTCTTTGATAAGAATACACTTCATCTCTCCTAGCATCATCAATAAGATTAAGTTCAATATTTTCAGTTTTTAGAACATCTAGCTCATCTAGGCAATTTTGGTTCTCTATCTTAAGATTTTCAATAGTTTTAAGATAAGTACCATTCTCAACCTCTACTCCATTATATTGAAGTTCAAGGTCTAGAAATTGCCCTTGTAAGGAATCTATGCTATCAAGATGTAATTTCTCATTTTGATCTAGAATATCAATCTTGGTATAGAGATCATCAACTATCTTTCCTAATCTTTTTCTTTTAGCTTTACATTTAGCAAAAGATGATTGACAATCATTAAGCATTTCAATGAGGGTTTCCTTAGATAAATCAAGTAAACTTTCATCACTTACCTTGCTTACCTCACTTACCTCAATTACTTCTTCACTAGTAGAAGCCATGAGTGCAAGGTGACATTCACCATCCTCGGAGCTTGAGGAACTTGAAGTAGAAGACTCCTCCCATGCCGCATGAGCTGCATCTTTGGGTCGTCTCTCCTTCTTGTTCTTCTTCTTGTACTTGGCTTCTCTTTTGTATTTGTCATCCTTCTTGTGGCTGCTCTTATGATAGCCCTTCTTGGCTTTTGGGCAGTCATTCTTGTAGTGGCCCTTTTGACCACACTCGTAGCACCTAGGAGTGGAGGAGGATGGCTTGCCCTTGAAGTGTCTTCCTTTTGAATAGTTGGCTTCATGATCATTTGCACCTTCATCTTCGCTTGAGGAAGGGCAGGGAGACTTCATGGCAAGTTGTTGTTGCCGCATCATTTCTTCAACTTGAGCTTTGAAGGCTGTGTCCTTCATCTTCTTGGACTCCTTCTCTTCTCTTTTCTCCTCTTCCTCTTGCTTGTCGAGCCTTGGTTCATGTGCTTGGAGATTACCAACCAGCTCCTCGGTTGACAACTCGCTCAGCTTGTAGACTTCTTCAATTGAAGTGACCTTTGGCTCCCATCTCTTTGGAAGAGATCTCAAGATCTTTGCATTGATGGTACCTCTATCCATGACACTCCCAAGGGCTGCAAGGCTGTTCAAGATGACATTCAACCTTGTGTACATGTCCGCAACTCTTTCATTCTTCCCCATCTTGAAGTTCTCAAGTAGGCCGCCGAGCATATAGACCTTGGCCTCCTTGACTTGCTCCGTCCCTTCATAGGTGACACACAACTTATGCCAAATCTCATGCGCCGTGTCCCAAGAAGAGATGCGGTTGAACTCCGATGGTGAAAGGGCGGCGTAGATGATGCTCACGGCTTTAGCATTGAGTTGAGCACCCTTCATCTCATCTTCCGTCCACGTGGTGATGTTCCCCTTCGGCTCTTCATACTTGAGATGGACTATCTTCCACATCTCGTAGCTCACGCCTTGGATGTAGAATTGCATCCTTCTCTTCCAATATAGGAAGTTTGTGCCGTCGAAGACCGGGGGTCTCATGGAGAAGCTTCCTTCAAGATTGAGTGACCCAAGAGCTGAATCGCCCATCTTCTCCTACTTGTTGAAGTAGCTTGGAGAAGACCTGCTCTGATACCACTTGTTGGATCAATGGGCTCTAGAAGGGGGGGTTGAATAGAGCTTCACAAACTTCACAAAAGTGATTAGACCACCAAATTATATTAAGTGCAGAACTTAATTCAAAACAGCAATTTGATGTCCTAAACTAACATACAAAGCAAGGATAAGAGACAAGGAAAGCATGCACTTGGACAGGTGGTTTAGAGTGGTTCCATGTCCTAAACTTAGGAGCAATGTCAGTCCACTACCTAGAGTTGGTTAGGCTCTAGGATTTGTAACTTGGTTCTCTTATATATATCACACAATAAGATTACAAGCTACAACTACCAACCATCCAAGGACTTATATATCAAGCCAAGATCTTCTACCTCACCAAGGACTTACCCACCAAGCAAGTAGTCTTCCACCTTCTTCAAAGGACTTACCCACTCTTGCTCTAGTCTTCGGCCTTGCAGGATTTACCTATCTTGCTTGAGCTTTGCCTTGCACCTCTCCTTCACTTGGAGAGCTTTAGCACCTTCCTCCTTCACTTGGAGGCCTGGAGCAGCTAGCCTTCTTCTCCTTCACTCGGGGAAGAATAGCAACCTTCTTCTCTTTCACTCAGAGAAGAAACTTCAATCAATCTTCATAGAGAATGGAGATGGGAGAAGTGGAAAGGAGAGATTTATAAGATTACAAATGATAGCTCTCATACATGGGATCCTAACTCACTCATACTCACGAATTTGCTTTGATGGTAGAGAGAGAAAGGGGCTCAAAGGATTAGAAACCACTCAACTAAGGCTAGGACCAAGCATATGTGAATGAGCAACCTTGGAATGAAGTCCAAGAGGTCCTATTTATAGTTGAGGGTGTCCCTTTGAGGTTGGGAGAGTTAAGTGGCACAAACTAGCCATTTTACAACTTGCAACAGATCTATTTTGAGTCCCACCTACTCCTCCAACGGTTGGAAATTCTTTTTCTGCATTCCAATACAGTTCGATCGGCCGAGTTTCAATAAAGGCAACTCGGCCGAACCACTAAGCGACAAGTCTGAAAGATAGACTGTCGGCCGAGTTTCCTTGGAGAAACTCGGCCGATCGGTCGACTTTCAACTTGGACCGATCAGTGGATCGGCCGAGTTTCCCATCATAGAAACTCGACCGAACAGGGATCGGCTGAGTTGGTAACTCGGCCGACCGCCCAGAAAATTCCAGAATATATGGATCGGCCGAGTTTGGAATTCGGCAGACAAAATCCCTGTTATGGGTATTTTGGAATTTTCATAAACTGTACAAACGATGGATTTTTGAGTCCCAATCAATTTATCCATCTTAGTTACAATACAAAACATGAGTATAAATGATTACATCAATTGTTCTAAGCCTCTAAGGGCTATATTACAAAACGATCAAAAGTCACATGTTTTGCATGTGCTGGATGAGTAGCTTTGGAGTGAAATGAGATTCTTTTCTTGTACCTAATGTCTGAAACAATCTCAAATAGATTTGTTAGATACATATGAATGGAATGGTTAAGTCATTATCAAAATATGGGCAATGTGCGACACCTAGGTCAACAGCAGTTTCATCTAGAAAAGAAGTGTGTATCGATTTTGGTGATTAACATCGGTGATGGGAGAAAAAGTGATGCTATACTGATTAGCATTTATTATCATATTATATAAAACAACACAATAAAATTATAATAGATCAGGCTGAAATATGTTTGCAATCATCCCAATATAGTTCACCTGAATGGAAAAGAAAAGTTAGAATGATGTTGTCTTTTCTTATTTAATGTGTCAAGTAATAATTTTACTTCCGCAACTACTAACTCACATTGTTGCTATAACTTCAGATAATATAGTGAATACTCTAAGCATCCCACACACTCCCCACAACTAGCTCCAAATATCATAGAATCAAAGGTGTTGAAAGTGGCTTTTCCTGCATCTTGCAACCAATCAAGCAAGCTTTTTCTACACATTTGATATGCATTTGTGAGACATTTCTTTATGTAATTTTTCTAGACTATGAGTGTTTAATGCCCCTCCAAGAGTGTACACAATAGAGGAAGAAAACCAAATGTTTTCCACAAAACTAGTCAAATTTCTTGGAGGAATTGCACAATTCATGATATTTGAACTGATGAAGTATATAATAGCCACTATATAATAAGTGAAAAATAGATTCATTAAAAAAGACTCAAAAAGGAAACTATGACATAATAGATGTACTCTAAGAGGTCATAAATTATCTAATGATAAAGTAAGCTATATAACTACTCTTCTTGAATGGTAAACAACAAGCAACCCAAATAAACTTCCTGGAGATGGACTTCAGATGGCTCCAACCTTCTCATTTCTCCTCACCTATAAACATCATGTCCCCATCCATGGTTACACTACCAATAAATGGAACTGAACATTGTATAACTTAAAATACTCTGAAAGAAAACAATAAACATTATTAATATCACATGTTAAATCTAAATATTCATTATATGTTGCTTATATAAGTATCCTCAAATTTTTCACTAAAGTGCCTCTTGTTATTTAACCAACATGTCTCTTGTATTTTCCCTCAAAGAGCCTTTTTTATTGCACTAAAATGCCTCTTATATCACACTGAAGTTCCTCTTATGTTTCTCCAAAGAGCCTTTAAGATAGAACATTGTTAAGGTTCATTAAATTAATCTCATTCTTGAAATATCTAAAACATTGTTGTTAAAATGATTGTGAAGTGATATGATCACTATTGAAATAGAAAGATCATACAATGACTTCATGGATATTATTATAAATTTAACTTTATAAATGAATATGAAACGTGACTAATAAATTCATATCTTGACATATACGATGTTTATATTAACATATACATCATATAGTGTATGTGTTCAAAGTGTATGGAACACTTACAATACTTGGAAAAATTCCTAATATTTCTCATGAGGTCAATGAAATCCTAATGTGATGTTTAAAAATTTTGTTCATTAATAATTAATATCCAAACTAGTTTTATGTTTCATGCTTCTCTAATAATTAATGCAAATTTCAGGTGAAAACTTCTCCTGAAAGTATTCTTAATCTGTTTCGTGCATTTTTATATTTCCAACAAGCATTTACACTAATTTTTTTATTACCTACGAATGAGTTTTGATATTTATAAATTAGAAATAATGAAGAAATTGAGATAAACCAGATAAACATATCACAATAACTATCTTGTTGTGTGACCCTTTCCTAGTTGACTCAATCAGATTCAGTTGTATCACCTAGCTTGGCCCAGAAAACCACGTGTCTTCATTCATAAAAAAAGGTTGAACTGACCATGATGCTTGTAACAACCCCCACTTTTGAGTTTCTCCTGATCAAGAAAGGACCTTAAAGTCAAGGATCATTACCTATATTTTCTAGGATTAGATTTAACAAATAGTAAACAATTATAAATGAATTCCATTAATTGAACTTGAATGGACACATATATTTGAATTATACTCCCATAAGGAGTTACATGAATTTCTTAGAAGAAAATAACTTATACATATGGGAATAAGTGCTAAACTATCTACCCAATCCTCCTTGTCATAGCTTTAATATCTTCAATAACTTTCATCTTTATCTACATGTCCTTGTATCCTTGTGTACACTCCCAAAATGCTGACAAACAAAATGTTGTCAGCATATTTCTATACTAGTACATAGGTTCATTCAAAACATCACATGAAAATGATCATTTGATGGAGCATATAAACTTGTATTTTCATTAGATATTCTAACCCATTCTTAGTCTACTATCTTGAGTGCAATAACTATCCCTTTTTGGACTTATGTGCATTACCCGTTGATTGGCGTAGCCCAAGGTTTATAATATCATAGTTACATATATTATTCTCATAGTGGCATTATAGTTGAACAGAATTAGAATGCAACGCCATCTAACCACAAGTTCAGTCTGCGAGAGATGCAAGGAGACCTGCGAGACCTCTACACACGCCTTACGAGACTGCCCGTATTCGAGGGAGGTGTGGAAGGCACTGTTGAACAGCGAACAGGTGGATGACTTCTTTCGACTAGAGGATGCAGTGTGGTTTTGCTACCAAATCAAGAAAGGTGACCTAGCTGCGCAACACTTTCTAATTACCTGCTGCAACCTATGGAAAGCAAGAAATAAAGTGATTCTCGATGGCACTACTGTCCCTGTAAACATCCTCGTCCAGTGGGTGAAGAGCGAGATCCATTTAAATGAGAAGGCATGGGAAGATGACCAACCGAAGCAGATGACAACTGTAAGAGCTAATAGAACATGGTCACGACCACCAGAGGGATATATCAAACTGAATACAGATGCTACCTGGACCAAGAACAAGGCTACTGTGGCGGTGATTGTTCGCGACCAGGATGGGGGATGGGTTAGTGGTTATGTAAGGGAAGTGGCTGCGGACTCCACATTTCAAGCTGAAACAATTGTTGTGGACATGGCTATTGAAGCTGCGAGAAGAAATAAACATCCTAGGATTGTTGTTGAGACGGATTGCAAGGTGCTGGTGAACATGTTGCAGAGTAGCCCGGAAAGCAATCCCAGGCACGCGACCTTTATTAGCAAGATACAAAAGCATAGTCTGGAACATCCAGAATGGGAGCTGCACTTCGAATCACGAGAGTGTAATAAGGCAGATGATGCCTTAGCAAAGCTGCACCAGAGAAATACCTTAGGGTATGTGGAATACGGCAGACCTCCAGAGGATATCTGATCAGAATTTGCTTGAGACAATTGTAATGGTAGTAGTACTACCAAGTTTATTTTCCAGAAAAATCTAAATCCCTGTACTACCTACCCGTATTGGCTCGCAAGAGGAGGGCGAGATGAATAAAATGGCCTCCTAGCTTCCAAAAAAAAAAAAAATAAATAAACATTCAACAGTTCATTTCATCTGAACTTCAAGAAACCTTGACAAATTTCAAAAGTTGATACATGTAATGTCCCGGGACTTTGAGGCCTCAGATAATATGATCTTAAAAGCAATGATTGGACTACCCATATCACCAAGGTGCATCTCCTTTTTTGGGAGCACATCATTGAAGAACTCCATAGTTAAGCATGCTCAACTTAGAGTAGTACTAGGATGGGTGACCAGTTGGGAAGTTGACCCCAGCTTGCGCGTGAGTGAGGAAAAAGTGCATAGATAAGGCTAGTGGTGGGCTATGGGGCCAGTTGTCATTCCTGAAACTCTACTGGAGCCTAGGGAAGTGGGCCCAGGTGTTACAAATGGTATCAGAGCCATAACCCCTCTAATAGGTGGGGCCCACATGGGTATGTGGCATGCCAGTCTTGAGTTGTGTGATCCATGCATGTAGGAAAGGGCTATCTATGGTGATGTAGCCACCCTTGCACTGGTATTCTGTGATTAGGAGTTGGATGTCTATGGGCCATGTTGGGTCTGCATTGAAATGGGGAAATATTACGAGTCCATATAGTTGAGCCTTGACGAGGACGTCAAGAGTTCAAGTGGGAAAGATTGTAACATCCTAGGATTTAAGGCCTCGAATAACATGATCTTAAAAGGAATGATTGGACTACCCATATCGCCAAGGTGCACCTCCTTTTTAGGGAGCCCATCACTAAAGAACTCCAAAGTTAAGCATGCTCGGCTTAGAGTAGTACTAGGAAGGGTGACAAGTCGGGAAGTTGATCCTGGCTTGTCGTCAGTGTGGACAAAGTGTGTAGTTAAGGCTAGTGGTGGTTTGTGGGGCCATTCGTCGTTCCTGAAACTCTACTAGAGCCTAGGGCAGTGGGCACAGATGTTATAGACACACAAGATCAAAGTGTGAGTTGGTTGATGGATAGTCTCACTAGTCATGATATGGCAATATCAAACCAAGCACATAGATACATGTTGGAGAATAGTGCATCAAACAAACCCACTGTGACGTCCCCAGATTTTCCAAAACTTTATATGATGTGTGACGTCCAAATTGAAACCCTCACCTCAGTAAGCATCCCAATTTAAACACCCTACACTAGGATAAGAAGAAGAAAAGCAAGGCAGTCAAAAGGAAACAACAGTGGCACATGCACATGAACAATAATAAAACCATACAACACATGTTCACCATTCAACATATAATTACAACATGAATTGTTACAACATTTGATATTACATATTGAACAATAAACTTCTACATATACATGTACTACCATTAAAGAATAGATCTTGAGACAACAGGTCCACCTGTACATCATCCTGCCACACAACTCTCAACTATCCTAGATCTTCAAGATCATATGTCCACAACCTAAACAAAAGATTACATGTGATACATGTCATCACAATATTCTAGAATATTGTACTGAGTACGCCTACATGTCTTTTTATATACCTCTCTTTACTAAGCTTGAAATAAGATAAAACTAATACTTGGAAGAATAAAAAAATATAATAAGAAGTGTATACTTGCACAAAGATATTCATTAACTAAAGAGAACACATATTTTAATCTCATTTTCCATTATATGCTTGTGCATCTGCCTACCAATGGGATAGATGCATTCAGGCCTTATGATCTGCTTACCAAAGGTATAGATCATTGTACATGTGATCTGCTTACCAAAGAGATAGATCACTCACTAGCACTATTCTTACCAAAGAGATATAGTTCTTTCATATAATTGAACAGATATATTATGTTTCATGTGTTCATAGCCATATATGTATCAAAAATCAAGCAACATATCATATAAGAACAAACATTTCATCCAATATCATATGCCAAGTGTTTACTACACAGATAATGCAAACATACTGTATAATAAGCCAAGTAAGAGGTAATGTCATACCTTGATCAAGACATTCCTAATCACACATATTCCTCATGTCAACTATGTCCTTGGTCAAACCTGATTAAGACAAGATCATGTACCATCACCAGGTTCTTATCATCTTAACCCTAGTATGATTCATTAGGGTTTGATTAGTTCATTAGGATATTCTCATAATTACTTCTATTCCTATCTTGAAGTCATCTTACTCATGTCATATTCTGTATTATAGTTCATTAACTGATAATCATGTTTTCCATCATTAGGTGAACATATTAACATTATGTCACATATTAACCCTAGGTTACAAGATTAACCTAAATTAGGGTTTTATAACATGTATTAAGGTTCATCTTCATACAACATGGATTTCTGGTACAAAATTGATCTCAAAATTCATATTAACTTTCAATTACTGATATGAGGTTGTTTTTTTGCATTTCATCATTTATTGTTCATGTATGTATTAATTGCATTTTATTTAGGTTTATTAGTCCTAGATATATATTCTAAGAAAATTACATGATTATGTGTCATAACAAGATCATATCTGATGTCACTTGGATTCTAAAACACCTTTAAGAGTTACTGATGCATTCTCATAATTTTAGGTCTTCATTTGATATTTATTATCCATTTAACAAGTATGTAGAATCTTAAATGATATTACTGACATTTAAGCTTCAAAAGACTAATATCATGGTTGCATGTTGTTCTACTTCTTTTTCTAAACATTTTGGTACCTTATTTGTATTTTGTTGATAAGCGATCTATTTTCTATGATTTCTTGAAGATTTGCATAATTACTGGAATTTTTGTTACCTTTGGACCAATGATATCTTGCCACGTGTCCATTTTCTGGGGCGCTGCTCTTTGCTGTTCTGTGGTAGGGACCCGCCTGGTCTGCTCATGCTGAGCCAGCCAGTTCTCCGCTTGGTTTGGGTGTCTGGGTCCGGTTCAGGGCTTGCCGATCCATATCCTCTTCCTTCGCTCGTGTGAATCACGATCTTAGGGTATGTCGTGTTGTGCGACTCCCTTACACTATTGTGATGCGGGCGCCGCCTCCATATCCCTCTTTGATGAGAAATCACATGCCGCGATGTCCACCTCATCCTCTGGAACAGTGCAGCGAAGCTCGAAACTACCAGATCACATCTTCCGGCTGCTTGGAAGGTTGGTTACGCCTCTGGGAAGCCACCTCTGTGAGCTTGCCGACCATGGCCTCCGCAGCCAAGGAAAAAGAGGAAAAATCCTATTCTATGTCATGGTTGTGATCTGAGGTTTCTACAAGCTCCACAGGGCCTACATGAACTCGTGTCCTCTTCAATGGATGCTCCTCCTCCTCATGCCTGAGGAGTTTGCATCCGTTGGTTGGATTCACGATATATCAAGAGGGTATCTCCTCTCTTCAAATCCAAACCCGAGCACACAAAACACTCGTTCAAGCATCTTTGAATGTCTTTTTCATCTTCCTTCACCCCCTCCTATGTTCTCCTTCGAACTCCCTCTGACTCCTTATTCTTCTTACCGTACTCCCATCCTTCAGCTGTAATAACCAGTGGAGAAGGGGTAAGGGGGTGGCAACTCCTTCTTCCTAGTTTCTCACCATCTACCCTTAAGTCTGAGATCAAGATATTCATCTCAATGGGGTGAGATTAACTGGTCAGTTATCTCCCCTTCTCTCCCAATGACCTAGATGAGTGGTGGTTGGGGTGGGTGCGGGTAAGCTCCCCAACTACCTTGTTCTAAATGCAAGGTAGGAGACAAGCTGGCATATCCGTTAGATCTCATACAACGGTTAAACACTTCTATCCACTTAAACAAATCTATGGCATCCCTTCTCAAGCACCATGGCCACTGGATAAAAGATCTAAGGCTTGGAAATGTCCACACAATCTAGTTTAGATTCATTGGCGTGACACAACCAAACTTAGGTCTAATAAACACCAAAGTTACACATTATTTCCCAATTTTCAAACCTTCATAACTCCCTCTAAGATACTGCAATTGCCACCAAATTTTAACCATAGCTTTCCTAACTCTCAATATACATTTTGCTAAATTTTGATGAAAAACATCAATTATTTAACTTATCAAATAAATACCTCAAGAGGGCATAAACGTAGGGATCTTAATCATGATACTAACACCTATTGGCATTCATATTAAGCCAAATCATTTGTAACTCTTCAAATTACTTAAATATACGAATTCACTTATGTCCTTAGGTATCCAAATACTCCAAAAGTTCACTCCATCACACCCAACATGAGACTGACACATTGAAACCACTAATATGGTAGTCATAGTTAATTCTCATAGTGATGGTGGTGTTTGTGGTTCTTAGATTTGAAATCACTACACTCATCACATGTCATTCGATACTCTTTGACATCATCAAATGCAATTATAAAACATGGATTGTTGTAAAAGTGATGATTGGGTGACTATGACACATGGGTATAGACTACGAGTGATAGAGATGGGATTTGTCCTTCATATGTGAGTATGATATCATAGGCCTCTTGATTAGAAAGATTGAAAAATGCATGGCCTTCCACACGTCAGTCAATATGTGATATTGAGCTTATATATATGTCAGACAGTCTGCTCTGGTTCAAGAATCAAGATTGATTGTTGAAGAGGGTGACTACTCCATGCCTCAAGCTCAATCTAGATATCATAGACAAAGGAATTATATAAACATTGTAACACCAAGCACAAATTGTAGGTCGAAATTGTTCCCCAACATTCCATTTACTTGGGTAGCAGTGATGTGTGATTAGGAACCGCTCATTGCTTGTGATGTCATAAGTTATTATGGACATCCAGTTCCAATGTAACATGGGAACTATAGGGACACACACATAGGTCTCAACCTAGAAGAGGAATTAAATCTTAAAATGATGATTGAATTGATTACTAAAGTGTTTAGGTATTCAATTCACACAACACATCAGCTGGATACACTGCCATACGATCGAATCACACTGTGAGACTGTCGTTTGGAGTGCCAAACGATCGACTCAAGTGTTGAGATGACCGTTTGGAGTACCAGGCTGATTGGAACTGAATTGGCTATGTTCTACTCAAACTGAGGTGTGAACCGACTGGTTCATTCTATTAAACCGACCGCTCGGTTCACCAGAAAACCATCTGGGTGAGTGAGACAACTGTCTCACATGGGCGACATAGCTCAGTTTGTGGGAAATTCAATAGCATCAAGGAATTATTGTCGGCATCATGTGGTGCATTATTTGGATTTGATATTACCAATTTTGTATGTGATTTAGAAACATGCAAAACAACCATCTCTCAGTGCAAGACAATTGTATCATGTGCCAGACGACTGTCTAGGTCACCAGACATCCGTTTGGGTGTTTGTAGGTTGTGAAACTTAAAGATCTTCTGGTCCCTTCCACCCCCGCATAGACTGGGAACCCTGACCCAAACCTCTCCTATAAATATAGGGCTATTGGGGCTTCTTAGAACACAACATTGACAATTGGGAATCACTTGCTCTGACAATTGTTTTCCTATCTGGTTGTGGTAACTAAGAGAGCCCAAGTAAGTCCTACCCAACTAGGGAGGGATAGCTGAGGGACAGAACAACTGAGGATCATTGTTGTGGGAGAGCAAGTTGGTGACTGGTATGCAAAAGGGAGGGACAACTTCTTCATGTCTGTTCTAGCATGATGATAAGAGCTCTAGGTAGTTTTGTGGACTTATCTAAAGGCAAGAGTCCTTTAGTTGCTACTAGGAGGGAAACATCAACTTACAGTCTATGGTGAGACCACTAGAGGCGTTATAGAAGTTGTCTAGTCTGCTGCCCGTGGTGAAGAACAGGAGCTGCACATACATCATCCAAGAGAAATCAGTAAATAATTCCATATCTACAATGATGAAGAGATGCCGCTGGACGTGCTCCAAGACCATGCATATCTTCAAAACCATCCTTTCCATCTTATAGTTATTCACGTGATCTATTGTTTCATGGGAATATGGTAGACAATTTTTTTTTCTGTTTCCTATTATGTAGCCATATTTCCCTATAGAATCAACCTCCTTTTCTCCTTTCCATCAATGAGTAAAAAGTACACATAAAACATACAAAAAACATGAATAAGTGCACTTGACAAAAGAATAATGGGGATATATTATGCATTATGAACATCGAGATGTGAATAACGAGAAAAAAGACACAATATGAAGACCTAAACTAGGGCTTCATCACCATCTAATCTTAAAATATATGTGATGAAGTGAGTTTCTACACTATTCTTATTCACTTATTATTTTTCTCACAATAATGTCTACTCTCAATCTCACTCATTGTTTCATGAATACTTGATCAAACATGACACTCAATTTGCTCATGTCCAATTCAAATAATATGTGTCGTACGACATGAGAACTTTACTACATAATCATGTTCTCAATGAAATTAATTAAATGATCTATGTCATATTGTTCTTGAACTTGTTTTATATATTGTGAGTACTTATATTAAGCAACGACCATAATTTCCTAAATTTTGAAGCTTGCATTCAAGAGATACAAAAATATCACAAAATACCTTAAGAATACCCATAATTATCTCCATCTACCTATTATATAATCTAATTGGACCCTAACCCCATACAGTTTATACGTGCCCATGCGGTCATTTCCCTACCTAGAAATTGCAAGGAAAACTATGCATAATAACACTAATTTATTTGAACTTGAAAACCTCCCTCTCATTAATTCTTCTCCAAGTCAAAATGTGTTCTTTAGATTGGATTTCTCTCCTCTATTCAATGATCCCCAACACACTCACCATCTTGAAAATGCCCAAATTCCCCATGAGCTAGAGATATCACCTCCCCCTAGACAGAACCCTACATTTTCTTGTCTAAGCTAGAGCTTCCTTCTCTCACCATCAACCTCCTCTTCCAAATTGCTTACACCAGCATCACTATAGTATTGTAGAGGAGCTTCCAGCATCCTCGCAAGGAGGTTTGAAACTCTATAAATCCCCACCAACAAAGCTATCCTACACCTTGTGTGAATGCCACCACTGAGTTGCATTAGGCTTCATCAAAAGAAGTTAAAGCTTGTGGATAACACCAAAAAGGCCATCAAAGCTTTGTAGATCCTTGGTTTTTGTTGGGGTATACCTCCTGATCATTTATGTTACTTTTTCATTTACAAATAACCACATATCTTCTTTGTTTCTTGGTTTTTAGTCAGCGATGGCCTGTTGGCTTCAGAAAGAAACCACAAAGTCGTGACATCTTGACTTTTTCCTTGCATGGACTCTATTCGAGATTGTGCTTCCCATACATTGATATCCTCTTCACGCTCGTACATCCATGATGTAGCTTTTTAAAGCATTTTCCATGATAATATCTCCTTTTTGCCCTTACATCGCCACTCCTTTGATTATAATGGCATGCGTTTTACTATCATTCTCATCCCCTCATTGTAGCCTTGACCCAAAGCCTAGCTTGTGGGTGAGCAGGGGGATATGTAGAGTGAGATATCTCCTCTAATCCATGAATTTGTGTTGGACATTCCTTTTTTCTATTTTTGAAATCGTTCCTTTTCTATTGGTTAGATTTTGTAAAATAGATAATAAATAGCTCTACTATTAGAAACTTGCTCAGAAAATATTGTTATGCTCAAAAAATTTCCTATAACAATATGAAAAGTTGCTACCATTTTTTCCATATCTTTTATGATAAAAAAATTTATCTCTCTATTTTATCATTATTTGGTTTTTATTAATTATTGCATACCCTAATCTTATTGAAGACCTTGATAAATGTGATAAATAAATATATCTTGACTAGGTAAGACTCTGATCATTTTATGGTGTCCAATATAATGGATAATGATTATCTAGATGATGTTTATTTTGAACATAAACTCAGGATTAATTCTCAATCATGACCTAGGTGTAGATCATTCATTCACCTTGTAAATACTTAATACTAAAATCAATTTTGAAATCTTAAAATATTACTATTTGATATATAATGATCTTCTCTAAGGTCTAATTAGGAATTAATAACTCTAATCTTGAATAATGAAAAAATGATGTTAAATATCACAACCTTGACCTTTGATCCATTTCTTGAACTGTTGATAAATCTACTTTGGATCTTTTACTCTAGAAACAATTCAAACAGGTGCACTCTATATTTCCTCTTTAAATAGATTAGTGGTATTGAAAAAACGTGTATATTCTCTTGAAAATATATGTGTCTATGTATTTTCCTGAGCTATCATGTTCCCTAATGAGTGGTCTTTTCAACTACTACATTGTATCTTTACAAAGAACCTAAACATAAATTATGTTTCCCACTATATTTATCTAAATAATGATGTGAATATTGGGTATAACTGACCTCCTCATGTTAAAGTGATGGAGCTTGTACAAAATGGTGAATGATTAGCAAATGATGGACATGAAATTTGAGAACAATCCATTTGAAACTAATGTCATTTGAATAATAAATATGGACATTGATATGATTAGTATGCCAAAATAATATGTTTTTCTCATTAAAATTATGAATTAGTGTGTTTGAAAATACACCAATCATCAAACTATTATGAAAATTGGACTAGTACCAAAGTATGACCTCCTAATCAGTATAAAATATTAGAGACCAAAATAAGATCATATTGAATCTAGGTTTGGCTAAATCATAATATGTACATAAATAATAATTTATCATTATCAACCATGTATTAATGATGATAAATTGTAATCAATCATGTGAAGACCAGATCTATATGATCATGGATACGTTAGGAATATCTGAACTTGGTTACATGGAACTATCCTCCTTGATGACTATCTTGTCCATTTGGACTAGAAGCATATATTTGGTTAATGTAATATATTCACCTCTTGACCACTTGATATGATTTTATAAACTGCTTGGTTTAACTACTTGTTTGTTCTATATTATTTTCTATTAAATGATCTATTAAGTTCTATATGTGTCTTGCAAAGAACCTTGACGTAAGTGATAGGTCCATTATGATTTCTTGAATAATGATTATGATGATATAGATATTGGGTACAAGTGACATCCTCATGTTAGAGCGGTGGAGCTTGTACATAATGGTGACCTGCTCATTTTTCATGGAGAAATGAGCCAGGTGACCTTACCCCTCTTGTTGAGTGATGAAGCCATTAAAGTTGTTGATATCAGCATAATAGGAAAACTCCTAATAAAATCTCATTGAATAAACTCAGAACTGATCAAGTTTTGTTATTGTACATTATAAATCTTACCAACAAATTTTTTTGATAACTTTTAGTATTTATGTCTTTATGGGCACCATGTACTCAACACATTTGTATGGACTTAATCACTATTTTAATAATTTTATGTTTACAATTAGCAAGGTAGAAAATAGGGATTTTGGGCAGTGTTCAGGGTTTACCTATTGTCCAAGATCCTAAGTAGTATACATGTATCTATACTTGAAAAATTACCTTTCAATGTGTAATTGTAAAATGTAATAATTCATCTTGTAGTAATATTACATGTTGAATGTTGAGAATATTTATAGTGTATGCATCTAGTTGATTGTACATATATGGGACATTAAGTCTTCCTCTATGTGCACTCTAATATCTTCTTTTGTGTAGGCTTCAGGTTTCTGGATCCGTTACAAGTGGTATTAGAGAATGAAGAATCACAACAACGGTTTTCACCATGAAACATAAAACTAAATTTCATCTTTCTCTTGAAACCCTAGAAATTTAGTAGGTTGTTCTATAGGAAATAAGTGTGACTTAGCATCTAGGTTAAAACCTAGATGTTTGAGAACTAGGATTAGACAAGTGTGTGAAACCCTATCCATATAGAGTTCATGTGTATTAGTTTTTTGCACTAGTATACACCTTTGTCTCACCATTTTCACTAGGTGGCATGGAACTAGATTCTCTATTGTATGTCAATCACTTGATTTTGTTGATTTGGTTTTGTTTCCAATCGGCTCAAGACTCAAAAGTTTTCTATAATGCTTGTTTTACCAGAGAAAATGTACATAACATTTTACTATATATGTAAGTAAATATTAAAATATGTTCTTACACATAGGATAATAGGAGGTAGTCATGCAACCTATCTAAAAGGAAATGACATCATTCTATAAGAGAGAGTGGATATATGTCTAGAGCCTTATTGGATATGTGACAGTGGAATTGATTATTGATTGATAGATGATATAAGAAAGTATGATCTTATATAAGTTTGATATCTAATATATAAATTTCCTTATTAAAATTCTAGTTTTATATGTTTTGAATCCAATTTTAGAGAATCTAAAAAGTATTGATGATGAGAGTACATATGCTTTTCTTATTCAAAATAAACTAGGTTAAGATAAGGTTGAATATGCATACGCCTCTATATCTTTACCAAAGGAGGACCTCTAATATTAGGATAAGATACATGTTGAACTCTAGATAGGATGACACCCGCAATAAAAAAGGTCAGAGAACTTAACTTCAATATATTAGAAATATGATATTTATGCAAAATGATGTATCCTAAACTAGATTACTCCTGAGTGAAAGAGTTAAATTCCTTATCCATGATTCCTACAATTGATATAAGTTGTATGTGTGAGAGTTGGGTAAAAATAATGAGATGGGTATAAAACTCACGATGTGAAAGTCAATTATTTGACCTAGTTAGGTCCTAGATTGAGTGACATAAACTTTTGAAGCTCATCATTAGCTACAAGTTAGGTGATATACGAAACATTGGTTCTGAGAGCAAAATGTCTTGTACATTAAATGCTCAACACAATGTGTCCATCCTTCTTCTTCCCCTTATCTATATATGATTCCAAAAATCTCACTTTAGCTATTTGGATGATTATATGTGAAGAGTCACTCATATAAGCTTAACCTATTCTATATTCCCCCTATCATATATGAAAGAGATAAGTTTGGAGTCATGAGCATAAAATAAAGACTTATTTAAATAATTGGTTACATGATCACAAGATATAGTTTTCAACCTCAACTATTATAAATCTAAGCTTATAGTATGATAAAACTCTCACATATGGTGAAAAATAATATTCAAACATGTAAAGTAAGCCTTTTCCTAATGATGAAATCCTACTGTTGACCATAACTACATTAATAATGGTAAGTATGAAAGTTCTAGTAAATAATGGCATGAAATCTTGGTAGCACTTTATATGATTTAGTATCCTGAAAGGAGGATTCTTGAGTAGTACCTTATTAACTTCTTATTTATGAATGAAACCCTTATCCTTAAGGGACTATGAGGATGTTAATACTAAAATTTATGGATTGTCATGTCATGACTGATACACTAAGTGTTGCTTCAATTCCTTCAAAGAATGAATGACACTTCAAACTTTATATAGTGGGGTAGGAACACCCTAGTACACCTAGAAGTATGGGAACTTTGGAAGCTAGAAATAGTGACCTATATGACTTTGAACCTAGTTATTTAACCTTAAGTATGGGATTAGTTTGAGGACAAAATTCCATATTAGGTGGGGTGAATATGATGGTTCTGGTTTTTAGGGTCATGAAACCTAATATTGTATTTTTAGGACCATGAATGTTGTGGAGGTGGTTCACCATAAGTTATGAAATTGTTTGTTTGATTCTAGATTCCTTTCACCCAAATGTTGTGATTTCATTTACAACTTATATAGTTCAATTGTTATGGATACTTATATTAATCAATTTTGAGTAATTTTGAGCCAAACATCCAATTGTGCATGTGGACTACAATGGCATATTAATGGATCTTGTTGTGTTATATGAGCAAACAAAGTTATTCCAAGTTGTTTTTATCTTTTATAGGCCAATCAATAATCACATTGACTATAGTACCCCTATATATGTAGATGGTTGGGGGAGATAATTGAATTTTCAAATAGTGGACTTTGTTTCAAGTTGGAGGAAAGCTTCATAGGTCATGGTGAACATATGTTTGAAGTTTTATTTATAATTGAGCTTCCAATTAAACGTTAGTTGTGATTTAAGATCCTAGATTACTTGATTAATTGGGATTTAGAACTATATTCAATTAATTATGGATGGCCAGGCTACCACATAGGTGTTGGATCTATCATCTCCTAGCCCTTAATTGTTGGGAGAAGGTGGTTGTGGTTAGGACTCTTAAGTAAGGAGTCATTGTGGATATCTGGGAGGATGGCAAGTTGTTGTCCGAGTCTGTCGCACTTTGTAGATCTTCACGACCTTCTAGGGCGTTTCGGTGGAGATATATTGAAAAACTCCCATCTCTCGATCAGCTATGCTTCTCCATTACAAGTATAGAAAGAAATAAGATGTTAGGTAGAATATAATAGAGAGGTAAGTATAGAAGAATATGCAATGGGTGGAATATGATCTTCAGGCATGGAAGAATCTAGGTAAAGGCTTATACAATGAGGTGGATTTCTTTTTAGTAGAAGGAGGACCCAATTCATAGGGATATGGGAAATAATAAGAGAGGTAGAGGAGGAGTGTTTGATACCTCTACTATTGGATATTGATAGCTTTAGTCTTCTCAAGGTAAGATGATCCTCCCAAACACCACAATGTGAGGGAGGGAACTACTTTTCTCACTTTTATCTCAACCACAATGAAGGAAGGTAGTAGCATGGTTATAGGGATCATGAGGAGTAGTTTCCATCAGTGAGCCACCATTTCAAAAATCCACAATAGTTCTTTCAATCCCTTTCCCATACTACTGGGCGACTCTACTTCATGTACTTCCTTGGCAAAATGGTGCCTCGCATGATTCCTCTTTATTCTTTCTCATTGCAACAGAGGGGTGGATAGAAAGCTCACTCAGATCGATCCTAGAGCCTCCTCATGCATCCTTTTATGATGTGCCTAAACATAGGAAGGAAAGGAATAGAGGCTTTTATAGTATTAGGTTATCAAGATTGAGGCCATCATCTTGCACATTTTCTTACGATGATCCACTATTGTGGTGACATATACTATACAAAAGACCAAAACCTAGACCAAATACTTGCTGAGAGGAAGTTGTGACCATGGGGTCACGTGATGATCTCAGTCAACATGAGGACCAAAATGAATCAGAATGAGGGGTCCACTCACTACCTAAGATACATGGAAACAATCTACAAAATGAGTGGAGGATCTAATGACCACAATAAAACCCTAAAAGGTAAGTGCTCTCAAAAATTCTAAACTATATAACTTTCTTAGATAATACATAGAAACATGGCCCTTGTCCTCTTAGTTTGTATAAAATACCCCTAGACTCAAAAAAATACCCTAAAATCTGGAGACATCCTTATTGATCATATATATTTTAGATTATAATGCTTGTTTTAAGGTAAATTAATTGGAATAATTAGCAAATGATTAACATTAAATTTTGAACACCTCTGTTGAGCCTAGTTTGATTTTCATTATTAATATAGACTATGATATATAATATCATGCTAAAATACTAGGTCTTTTATCATCAAGTCATGAATTAGTACTTTTACCCTCATTTTAATTTTATAAAATAGCACAATTATAAAAAAAAAATTGAACCAGAGCATGATTATGACCTTGTGATTGGTATAGAATATCATAGACTAGACTAAGACCATATTGATCCTAGGTTTGGATAAATCCTCTTTGGACCTAACTACCAATAATAATGATGAATCATGTACTAGTGATGATTAATTGTAATTATTTAGGAGATGACTAGGGATCTAGTTGATCATGCATATGCTAAGAATCTCTAAAGTCAAGTATGTGGGAATATCCTCCTTGATGGCTATCTAGTCCATTTGGACTAGAAGAATCTATTATGTTTAATGCAATCTATTTCACCTATTGATTAATTAATATGATTTTATAAACTAATTGTCTTATGTACTTGTGCTACATCACTTTCAATTACATAATCTATTGAAATTTTGTACATGTCTTGCAAAGAACCCTGACATAAATGATATGACCATTATAACTTCCTAAATGATGACAGTGACAACAACAACAACAATCATGATGATGATGATGATGATTTCGATGATGACGATGATGATCATAATGACAACGATGATGATTATGATGATGATCATGATGGCGATGATGACGATGATGATGATGATGATGATGATGATGATGATGATGATGATGAGGATGATGATGATGATGATGATGATGATGATGATGATGATGATGATGATGATGAGGAGGAGGAGGAGGAGGAGGAGGAGGAGGACAATAATGGCAGTGAAGATGACGACGACGATGATGATGACGATGAAGATGATGATGATAATGACGTTGATGATGACGATGACAATGACGACAACAACAACGATGACAATGATAATGATGATGATGATGATGATGATTAGGATGATGATTATGATGGGTAAAAGTGACCTCCTCATGATGGAGTGATGGAGATTGCACGATATCGTGACCTTCTCCTTCTACATGGAGTGATGGAGATAGGTGACCTACCCATTTTTTGGGGAAGTGGACCATATAAATTATTGATATCAACATAATGGGAAAACTCACGATAAAATCTTGTCAAGTAAACTAAGTTTTGATCAAGTTTTGTTATTGTTTCCTTATAAATCATGCTAAGTAATATTTTTTATTTTTTTACAGTTACTCTTTCTTTTCTAGTATTTATGTCCTTTATGGTTACCACATACTCAACATTTATACTTCCTTTTTTCCAATACTCTAATAATTTTAGGTTCAAAGCTAGCATGGGAGAACAAATGGCTTGTTAGTGGTGTTCATGTTGTACCTATTGTCCAAGATCCTAGGTAGCATACATGTTCCTAGACTTGTAAATTTACCTTTCAATGTGTAATTGTAATATGTAATAATTCATATAGTAATAACATTACATGTTAAATGTTCATATTTTTATGATGTATGCATCTAGTTGATCATCTATATGTGGCATATTAAGTATTTTTCTATGTGTACTCTGAAATCTCTTGTTGTTGCGGCTTCAAGTTTCTAGATCAATGACACTCCAAGTTAATTTTATTAATCTATTTTAACTATTTCTAATTGTGTACTTGTGTGTCACATTTATTGTGTCTTGGTTTTAATGATTTTAGGTCATGCAAGAATCTAAAGAACTTGCACATGCTCATATGTTTTTTACTTCATTATCTATAACATATAGAATGCTATACCACATTGGAACATAACATTGGATATTTTTGTAAGTGGGATGCAACATGTAGTTTACTAGTTCATCTTGTTATTTTTTCTTACTTGTTTCATACGTGCTCAGTTCTATAAACATTGTGGTTCTTTTTTAAATAAAGTGGAATGTTATTTCTTTTGTGCATACAATTGTGTGTGTGATTTGTAGATCACTAAGAGATGGGATATCTATTCCCCTTAACACTACCCACCTGAGAAGTGGAATTGGTATTATAGTAATAACTAATCTATGACAATTGATATCAGAGCAACCACACTCTTCCTTATCCATTAATGAAGTAATATATCTACTCTCTTGAACCAAGGAAACCCTAAAGTTCACTATGTTGAAATTAAGGTGTCTAGAAATGAGCAGGAGTTATGGGAGTAATACCTCATATTTGTTTAGATATTGTGGTTGATTGTCCTCTCTCTACTTGATATTAGTGGATCAAAAAATGGAACAAAGGAATTTCCTTTAACTGTAGAGAGTCCTCTAGCATTTCACATCATCTTTAAGGACAACCCTAAGTCACTTATTATAAAGAAGTAGGTTAACTTCTCATCTAATCTCAAATTAGGGTGTCTTGACTTGATATGTATTATATCTCTACTATGTCTATCTAAGGATGAGGTGAAACTAAAATTCGAATCAATTCCTAAGAATAGACAAAATTATAATATTTCTATGATCTAATATAATCCTGACTTAAAAATTGCAATATGAGAAACTTATAGAAATTAAGTCTTTGTAGATATCCCCAAAAATCATAAATAGTAAGGATGGAGTAGGACCATCTAGAACCAAGAAGAGAGATAAGGTAAAGAGTCATAGGGAGGTTGAGTAAGGGTTTGATTTGTCAACAAGTTCATTAATATGGGAAATTAGGAAGAATAGAGGAAAGTTCTTATGGATGTCTTTCATGACCTAGAAGGCCATACAACATCACCAGTACCTAACCCATCACCATAAAAGATTTCCTAAAATTTAAACCAAAAGCCTTGTATGGTGAGGGTGCGGGAGATACACAGATAAGGCCAATACTTGGATAGTGTCTGTGAGAACATATTTAAGGGTTTGACGTGCCCTCACTAGTACATTTTTCTTATCATCGGTGTCACTTCTCTTAATGTTAGATTTAAGAGAAAATCGACACTACATGCCTATAGCATTGGTTGGTAAAGCACAAGCATCACTACTTGGTCAAGTATTGTTAATAAGGAAAAAAAATGGTACTACTTTTAGGATAAAGTCAGTTTTTAGAGATAGAACTGACGTCAAAGAAAACCCAAGAAATTCAATTTTTAGGGGAATTTTTTGACATAGGCGTTTATAGGTTGTATAGATACCGATGATGCATCTATTTCCACGAAATAAATTTTGCCTCCAAAAATCCTATGTCGTTAGTCATACTCCAAAAAACTAACACCATATGTCATACCCACTATGAAATTTTTTACCTCTAAATAAGCATGTGGTGTAGGTTCCTGTAACATCCCAGGATTTGAGGCCTCAGATAAAACACTCTTAAAAGGAATGATTGGACTACCCATATCACCAAGGTGCACCTCCTTTTCCGGGAGCCCATCACTAAAGAACTCCATAGTTAAGTGTGCTCAGCTTGGAGTAGTACTAGGATGGGTGACCAGTCAGGAAGTTAATCCCGGCTTGCGTGTGAGTGAGGACAAAGCACACAGTTGAGGATAGTGGTGGTATGTGGGGCCAGTCGTCATTCCTAAAACCTTGCTAGAGCCTTGGACAGTGGGCTCGGTTGTTACAAATGGTATCAGATCCAATTCCCCTCCAGTAGGTGGGGCCCACATGGGCAAGGCATGCCAGTCTTGAGCTGTGCAGTCCAGGCTTGTAGGAAAGGGTTGTCCATGGTTGACGTAGCCACCCTTGCCCTGGTATTCCATGATCGGGAGCCTTGGACAATGGGCTCGGGCGTTACAAATGGTATCAGAGCCAATTCCCCTCCAGTAGGTGGGGCCCACATGGGCATGGCATGCCAGTCTTGAGCTGTGCGGTCCAGACATGTAGGAAAGGGTTGTCCATGGTTGACGTAGCCACCCTTGCGCTGGTATTCTGTGATCGGGAGTTGGGTGACCATGGGCCATTGTAGATCTGCACTGAAGTGGGGAAGAGATTATGAGGCCTTATAGTTGAGCCTAGATGAGGATGTCAAGAGTCTAAGTAGGGGAGATTGTAACATCCCAGGATTTGAGGCCTCGGATAAAACACTCTTAAATGGAATGAATGGACTACCCATATCACCAAGGTGCACCTCTTTTTTCGAGAGCCCATCACTAAAAAACTCCATAGTTAAGTTTGCTTAGCTTAGAGTATTACTAGGATGGGTGACCAGTCGAGAAGTTACCCCGACTTGCGCGTGAGTGACGACAAAGTGCGCAATTGAAGCTAGTTGTGGTCTGTGGGGCTAGTCGTCATTCTTGAAACCTTGCTAGAGCCTTGGGCAGTGGGTCCAGGTGTTACAGTTCCTTCTTAAAGATTTGACGACAGAGGGTTCTCTCCACTTGTCTTGTAAAAAATCCCCTCCCCAAATTGGATTTTTTTGTCAGTTTTGTTGCTAGAAACCGACGATCATGTCTTAGTGAGGTTGGCATTTCTAACAGGGATAAGTACATATGTTTTTAGTTACTAGTTGGAAAATCAATAAAAGAGAATGAAATATGTTGTCAGTTTTTCAGGATAACTGGTGACACGTGTCTTAGTCAGGTTGGCATATTAATAGGGAAAACTATGTATGGTGTCAATTTATTGATGGAAAACTAATGAAAGAGGGTGAACTATGTCATCAATTTTTCTTGGACAACTGATGACACATGTCTTTATGAGTTAGACATTTTTTTAATAGGGATAAATACATACACTGTGAGTTTTTGGTGAAGAATTGATGATAGATATTGAACTATGTCATTGGGTTTTCTTAGACAACTAACAACTGAATACTTAATAATTGGCTTTTGTAGAAATCGATGACTAAGGTCTACTTAATTGAACCCATGAAATTTCCCCCCCATTATCAATTTCATCACCCCTAGTGCTCCATCAATACCTAGTTTTGGAGATCATTCTGTTGTTGCCTCCGAAGCTACCACTATTTACTATTATAGCTATTGTCGTACTTGCCACCATAGATTCCAATATCTTCCTCCATCTCTACCGCTTTGGTTGGGCCTCCATCCACCATCTAGTGGTGCTATGTTGACTGTAGACCATTGGTGCTCCTCTGACTAGAGGTACTTCACTTCACTTCTCCACTGCCCAGTAGTGTTCCACTGGTCGATGACCACCATGTTCTAGATAAGATGTTTTAGCTACACTTGTTGTTTTGTTATGAAAATGCATGTGATATGTTTGTATCATTAAATTTACATTGTATTGTGATTTGCTAAGAAAATGCATGTTTTATGTATTAGAATTTAAAATTATTCTTAGGAAATGAATGAGAAATGGATGCTTGTTTGGATTGTTTAAATATTATCTAGGTTTTTTAAATGGAATATGCCTATCTTAATGTAAATTGTTTTGCACCTACAATGTGAATGATGATACTTAGTTCATAGGTATATAAATGAAAACATTTTATGTTGGACTAGAAACATGTTTGAGATTTACTTAGTAGGATTCAATCTTGAATAGACCCTAATTTAGGAGTGATCTTGAACACTTAATCTCATATAGGATGTAAGTGCAAATGTGTATTCAATTTTCAAGATGTTTCGTCAACACTTCCATGTTTATTCTCTAAGTACATATGTAGGTGGGTATTTTCCCATCTACATTGGTGTACTTGGAGAAATATAGGGATTTGTTGCCAAAATTTTCATGAAAAACCGAATACACATTATACACTTACTAGTGAGATTAGGTATTTAAGAATGAGATAGGTGGTACACATTCATACTAAAACCAAAACCCTAATATGTAAACCTAAACATTAAAACCTAATCTATAAATCTTAAACCCTAAACCCTAACCCTAAACCCTAAACAATAAACCCTATTCAGTAAAGTCTAATCTCGAGACCCTAGTCTCTAAACACATGAATCAAAACCCATTTTCTCATTCATTATAGAATGTATCAATCATGGACATCCATTCCAAATTGATACACTACAGAGCTTATTACTAGTCTTGATCAATCTATCAGATCTGTGGAGGAACATAGGAAATGATCTAGAGATATGTTCTATTGACTGTGTAGAAATTGCAATAACTACTTGAAACTTGACACTATTGACAAAATCAAAAGTCATGTCATGTGCAATGGGATTGTATAGGGATATACATAATAGTATTGGCATGGAAGGATTCCTACAATGAGATCAGAAGATGTCAATAGCAATACTTGTGCTAGACAAGAAATTGTAGACAATGTAGATGTGAACAAACCGTTTCTCATAGACATGGTTTATATGATGCTAGATAGTTGTGGGGTAAATCTTACCAAACTTCCTTCCAAATTTATAAACATGGTACGTTATGTTGAGAGACTGTTATACTTAAGTTGTACTTATTTTAAGAAGATGAGTGTTACATTGAGATTATATACTTTGAAGGCTAACAATAGATGGAGTGGAAAAAGCTTCATCTCTCTATTGTCTTTGTTAAAAGAAATTATTCCAGAAGGCAACGAGCTTCCAATCTTGACACAAGAATTAAATAAAATGTTTTTACCAATGGGAATGGAGGCTAAGAAGATAAGTGTATGCTTGAATGATTGTGTGTTATGTAAAAAGGATTATATCAATTTGTAAGATTGTCCAAAATGTGGGGTGTCAAGGTACAAAATGATGACTTCGGGTAAGTCCAAAACTAGCACTCCTACCATAGTAATGTGGTATCTACCTATAATAATAGTGGTTTCAACATTGGTTTGCCAATATCATGGATACACAAGATTAATCTTTCCATTTAGAGACAAATAAAAACAATGATAGGATCCTACATGTAATTCTCAAACCCACTATTCAAGGCTTTAGTAGAGTTTTAGGAATGACGGATGGCCCAAAAGACCACCACAACCCTTGACTGTACACTTTTTACTCACTCACATGCAAAGTGAGATCAACTTCTCGATTGGTCACCCATACTAATACTACTCTAGGATGAGCACGCTTAACCTTAGAGTTATTTAGTGATGGGCTTCCTAAAAAGGAGGTGCACCTTGGTTATATGGCTAGTCTAATCATTCCTTTTATGGTCATTTTATCTAAGACCTCAAATCCTAGGATGTTACAATCACCCCCACTTAGACTTTTGATGTCCTCATCACGACTCAACTATATGGCCTCATAATATATCCCCATTTTAGTGTAGATGCATAATGACCCATGTGCACCCAGCTCCCGATCACAGATACCAATGCAAGTGTGGCTACATCACCATGGAAAGTCATTTCCAACATGACTAGACCGCACAACTCAAGACCGACATGTTGTGTGTCCATGTGGGCACTACCAACTGGAGAGGTTTTTGCTCAAATACCATTTGTAAACACCTGGGCCCACTTCTAAAGGATCTAGTAGAGTTTTAGCAATGATGAATGCCCAAAAAACCACCACAAGTATTGAATACAAACTTTGTCCTCACTCATGCACAAGCAGAGATCAACTTTTTGATTGGTCACCCATTCTATTACTACTCTGGGTTGAGCATTCTTAACCATAAAGCTATTTAGTGATGTGCTCCTTGTAAAGGAGGTGCACCTTAGTGATGTTACTAGACGAATAATTCATTTTAAGATCATTATATCTGAGGCCTCAAGTCATGAGACATTACACTAAGACATGCATTTTTCCCCACAATGGAAGAAAATATATTTATTGTACCCTAGATTTGGTGAAGAAGTCAGGAATCTAAGACTTGGGATTTGTACCAATGGGATGAATCTGTATGACACATGAAGAAGCCAACATAGCACTTGGCATGTTATGATTGTTATATAAAATATTCCTCCTTGGTTGTGTATGAAAAATAACTATGTAATGTTCTCCTTATTGATATTGACCCCAACAACCTAGAAATGATGTTGATCTTTTCTTAAACCTCTGATAGATGACTTAAGGAAACACTAGGAATAAGCGTGATGACCTATGATTCTTAGAAAAGAGAGAAATCTTGTTTGCATGCTATGTTGTTTTTCACTGCTAATGACATTCCAACATATGGGAATTTGTCTGGATACAACTTAAATGGATACAAATCATGCCCTATATGTAAGGAGAAAATTGATTCAATATGACTAACAAATTGTGGCAGGACTGTATATCTTGGTCGTTGAAGGTTTTTTTACCAAAGTGCATCCTTATCGAAGGATTCACAAAGCATTCAATGGCTCAACTAAGGAACATAGTGCCCCTAAACATGTATCAGGGGAGGATGTTTATGAAAGAATAAAAGACTTTGTTAATGAATTTGGTAAGAGATAACAATGCACCATTACCGTGCTACTTGACAAATCATTATTAAAGAAGAGTTCAATATACTAATATATTCCTTATTGGAGTTCTTTGGCAGTTAGGGATTGTACCAACATCATGCATGTTGAGTAAAATATTCTATGATAGCGTCATTGGTACTCTATTGAATATACCAGGTAAAAACAAAACATGGAATGGAATCTAGAATGGAGCTACATGAAATGGATATAAGGAAAGAATTAAAAACAGAAGTTAGTAGTGGTCAGAAAACATATTTACCTCCTACACATTATTTAGATAGGAGAAGAGAACTTTTAGGAATTCTTGCTTAATGTTAAGGTACCACAGGGATACTCTTCCAATATCCATAGACCTAATGTTGATAGGTCTTAAATCTCATGATTTTCACACTATAATGTAGCATACATTGCCCATGGCTATTCAATATATATTTTTTAAGAATGTAAGGCTTGCAATCACCATGTTTGTTTCATTTTCAATGCTCTATTCAACAAAGTTATTAATCTTGAGAATCTTAATAAGTTGCAAAGAGAAGTGGTTGTTACCATATGCCAACTTTAGATGTATGTTACACCTTCATTCTTTAATATCATGGTACTTCTTGTTGTCCATTTGACTAGGAAAGTGAAAATGTTGGGTCTAGTTTTCTTGCGTTGGATGTATTTTTTGAACAGTACATGAATATTTTTAAAGGTGATGTTCAAAACCGTTATCCACCTAAAGAGAGTATTATTGAGGGTTATGTGACTAGGGAGGTTATGGAGTTTTGTAATGACTTTCTAAGTTGAAATGAAGCTCCTACAAATGAGAAGAATATTGAAGATTATTCTAGAAAAGGGACTTTAGGAGCACGAGAAAAGTAATTTATAGTGAGTTGTTGGGATAAGCACAATTGTATGTTTTACACAACATCGATGAAGTGGGTATTAAGATCACTAAACATACCAATTTTATCAAGACAATATTCTTGATCCCGTTCTATGTGGCTTGCTAGGGAGCATAATAGGACATTTATTAGGTTGTGTGAAGATAAAATCTTCCATCAATAATCTACAATACCAAATAATGTTGTTGAGGATATTAAATGGATACCCTTTAAACCAATAATGAAAGTTATGTCTTAAAAAGGGTTTGACGTAATTGGATTTTCATATTACAAAAAATATCAAAATGATAAGAGTGTCATCCAAAACATTGGGGACACCATTCAAGCATCTTAATTGTATTTTTCAAGTGTGAAGGATAACAACTCACATGAAGCTAAAACATCTTATTACGGTGTCACAACATATGAGAGTTTAATTACACAGATTTTAGAGTTCCCATATTTAAGTGTAACTGGGTTAATAACAACAAAGGAGTTGCAGTGCATGAATTGGGTTTCACATTAGTGAATTTTGAAAAGATTGGTGAGAAGAGTGAACCATTCATAAAGGTATCACAAGTGAAGCGTATTCTATATCGTTGATCCTACGAATGAAAAATTCTCTGTTGTTCTTCATGGGAAAAAGAAGTTCATTATAGATCCTATAGATTAACAAGAGTACTATGACAAGTATGATGACTCCAATCCATTCTTAATTGTCTTACAAAGTGTAAATGTTGAATCTAATATTGATTTATATACATGTGGAGATCACACATAAGGAATATTACTTGATCAAAGATCCAAACAATACTAGCGGCGTGCATTTTACTTTAGATGCGTATTTTACATTATTTATTATTGTTATATATGTTTCATATGCTACATGTACATTTTGCATTCTTTATCACTTACATTTCTTCTTGACTATTTTCAATATGACATTTTTTAGATGGTGTCTGACCGTGAGGATGAGTACCATAACGATGTGCTCCACAAGGATGAGTATGGTGTATGTTGTAATTTTTTATTACGTAGATGTGAATTTTATGTTTTCTATCATAGTTATTTAATTTACATGTTTTATCAGTTATGTAACGACCTATATTCATATTAACCATCTAATTAGGATTTACTTGGATGATTACATGCTTAACTAAATTTATCATTGTTTAAACTTCATTAATAGTATTAGTGTAATTAATATTCTATAAGCATAACTATAAACTTTGAGTATGATTTTATTTCAAATAATTACCATTTGAAAATTGAATATCCCGAATGGCCAAAATTTGGGTTTTGGTATCATATGAATACAAAATTTCACAAATATTAGGGCGTAGTAAATTATTTTTAGAATTTTATAGATATCTTTGATTTAGTTGAAATTAGGAAACAATTTGGGAAATTCAATAATTATTTTTCTTGAAAAATATTAGAATTTATAATAATGTTATGACATTTCGATCGAATTTTTCCAGGACAAACTCATCCAACCATGCATTCATATTGAAATATAGCAGTCCGGTATTTGAAATTGTCTTTTTAATAGTACATCCAATTGATTTGATATTTTAAATGTAGCTTAAAATCTCCATATCAGATATCTAGTTAAATTTTAATAACTTTTGGATGATGTTTCTATTTTTTAGAGTGTGGTGTCAGCCAAGTTTCTTATTAGTAACAACTCGACCAACCATGATGCAGATTGTAGTATAGCATTGTACTGTTTGATTTTTTATTGGTAACTAGGAATGGTCTAAAATTTTTACAGGATCCCTGACATACTATTTCAAAGAATATTATAAATTTTCATAAATTTTGTAACTTGTTTTACCTATTAAGTAAATTATCTTTAGTGACATTTTCTTGTGATAGGAAATTATGTTGAAATAAAAGAAAGTGTAAATATTGATTGATTTGCAATTGACCCAAGAACCTTAAAGCTCTATATGAGTAACCTACCACCCAAGGAGATCTCATATTTTTTTATTCTTTTTAGAGAAACAAAATTCTAGAGAGTGGGAGATTTAGGGTTTTGAGTGAGGAAGAAGGTGGAGATGTTGACCTAGGGATTTACCATCCAAGAAATGATGATATCAAGTAAGTTTAGCTTCTTTGGATAGACTTTCATAGTGAATCTTCTTTCCTATGTATAAATTTAGTAGATCATCTAATTTGAAAAAAAATGATAGCAAATTACCATCTTTTCTTTTTCTTCACTTCTATTCTCCTTTACTAAGGTTTCCGAGTTTAGAGGGGGAAGAAATGGTTTCAATAGCGAGAACCTTGGGGGTTTCTAGAAATTCAGAGTTTGACCTACGTTTCTAAGGTTCTTGTCACCTTAGGTGAATGTTTATCTCCCTATTAAGATTTTTAATCATGTCATACATATAATTATATCCACCAAAAAGAATCAAGATCACTGCAAGTATTTATATGCAATTGTGTAATAAATTGAAATAATTTTGGGAAATAAGTGCTACTCATACTTTTTCATTGATTAATGTGTGTCTACTTTCTGACCTATTAATTTAAGGTCTATGAATATTCCCATGTACATAGAATTATGTTTCTTTATACTAATATTTCCTAGAACCAATTACGGAATGATATGCATGGAAATTGAGTTGACATATATAGAATCATATTTGAATCGTATTAGAATGAATTATACAAGTGTATTGTTGAATCTTAATGAAATTAAACATGATACATACATAAGGAGAAGTATGAGGTGGTGATATACCCTATTCAGGGT
This sequence comes from Alisma plantago-aquatica, assembly GCA_963693085.1. Lineage (NCBI taxonomy): Eukaryota > Viridiplantae > Streptophyta > Magnoliopsida > Alismatales > Alismataceae > Alisma > Alisma plantago-aquatica. The sequence goes on from OY856411.1 coordinate 572,020,304, forward strand.
TTGTCTTGAGGAATGGAATCAAATGAGCCAGTAAATCAATGTATACTTATGATTGATGGATGAAATATTAGGAAATGGAAACTTGGGTTTCCATCTTGCGATTAATCCTAATGAATCCCTATGAACCATGATGATATTATTGAATAATATGACTCTTATGATGTGTTAAACTAAGATGACTTCTTAAATTCTAGAAATCTAGTATTAATATGAATATGAGGGATAAAGCCGAACTCACATATAATTCAAAGAATGTGGAAATATGCTCAATAGTAGGCGTTATTTCTTCAATTGAAGGTGAATTTCCTTATTAAGATAATATAAGCCTAATGTGTGTATTCTAGTATAATTTATGGAATATGAGCAAACCCCACATGACAACCATACTTTTATACAAGTCACTTAATAATGAATTAGGAGATGAATAAAGACTAAGGAGTAAGAAGAAACCCTTATTGTAGTACCTACTTACTTGAGAGTTTAATATGGATTGACTTTATTTATCAAAATGTAATTATGAGTCAAATGACATGGTACATGTATCTATATGCAAAATAGGAAATGGAAAAAGGGTGATATCAGCTGTGATGATATGGGATGATAAAAATATTAACAAAATAAGTATGATAAAGTCTTTATATTTTTACTTTAAATAATCTGGGTTGAATATAATGAATGGAATACACTAAAATCATACTATAAGGATTTCAAGGAGAGAGAAAATTTATGTGTACGTAAATTTAGAAGGATGGATGCCAAGCATACCAATGAACATAATATGAAATAAGTTATGATTAATCATTTTCAGATGAAGGAAAAAGGAAGTAAATTCATAGTTGGATCTGCTACCCTAAACCTAACCCTAATATGATGATCTATGTGACAATAATGAATAACAATCTAAAATAAGGAATTGAGGAATGTTCATAAGTATAGAATAATTTATTTACAAGATGGATTTCAGGGATGCAATATGATTCATAAGAATTCACATTTGGATTGTAATTGTTTGTCGACACTTGTATTCTGATAATGATCTAATCTAATGGATTTTAAATGAGATTACACATGTAATGGATAGTAACCCTAACTTGAATATGGTAAATTGGTAATGAGGAATATGAAGTTTGTTATGCATGTTAATGCTTGAGAGTTATTCATATCTATAGAAATGGAATTGAATAAGTATGTCTTACTCTATGAACATCTTTTGAGAATAATGAATGATAAAAGATGTATATATGCCTATAGTATTGCTAGTTTCCATGTCTCTTTGAATATTTGATGAGAAGCATATATGCAATGAACTGATAACAAATATGTTGACGTGGAAATAACAAGATTTAATTACTTTTGAGAACCCTATTTTGGGTAAATGATCGACAAGGATATTATGTCTCAGACTGAAAGCCCATTGATCATGATTGTAATAACATGATGTGGAAATGGAAAGAATCATATGTGTTGCAAAATTACATATTGTTGTGATTCTTGTTTTAGTCATTATCTCTCTTAATAAGCATACTCTTCTTTATGTCATTATAGTTACATGAGAATATACACATATGATAATTGATGATTGAATCTTCTTTAAGATGAGTAAAAGGGATTAATAACAAGTGGAATGATGACACATCTAGTTAGGTGCGATGAATATTGTGAGTTTCCCATGAGTGCTATAGGGGAAATGAAATAGATATCCTGGTAAAAATTAGAGTATTATGATAATGATTTCTAAAGTGTGGATCTAACCTTGTAGGTTAGACCAGTAGAATTTAGGGATGCGTCATCTGAGTTGGTTCTGCCCAAAATCCTCTACTGTGAAAGTCTACGTCCATGAGGAATAGACTTTCATGAAATAAAAACTGTGAAACATGTGAAATATGATGACATGTGATATTCTGATATGTTGTTATGTTTGGTCCTATCTTGTGTAACGGAGATGAGGACATGAGCCTCTTTAGGCAACCATATAGTGGACCGGGGTCTTGTGTTGTTATCTTAGGGTGGCTAGCTAAACTCTAAGATAGTGATTGTGAGTCATGCGCATGAGAATAAGGCATGGCGACTTCTACTTGGTGAGGTGCATGACAAGTGGTTTTAGGGAAAATGAATAATAGATGACATGCTTTGTAGAATAATTGAATGTTTGTTAGATGCATATTAATGCTAGTCAATAGATTTACTACTATTTAATATGCTTCTGTTGTAGAAGCTAATCACTCTTTTATAAAGATAATCTATTTCTATATCCTTATTTTTCTAATTTGGAATCTAACCTTTTATTTTGACAAGTGGTTGATTTTAGGATTTAATATCCACAATGAAAATGACTTGATTTTACTGTCATTTGAATAGTCTTGTTTGGTAGACATGTCTTATGTGTACATCAGCTTCACGATTACATGATGTGTTCCTGGTACGACTAATGGGGTGTCACAAAGATGATGTTATTGTTATGTATTGACTTTAAAACTTTATATCTTGACTTTTTACTCATACTAAAGGATAGTCATTCTCAATTAAATAGCATTTACTGATTTGTTATTAGACATGCTCTTATAGATGTATTAAAGTTTGATCTGGTCAGAGTGATTACTTTATCAGCTTTGTTTATTTATTATCATAAATTGGATTTGACTAGATGTTAGAACTATATTCTAGACTTTTCAATATATGATAGTCTATTTTAAGCTCATTATACTCAATCTGATACTAATGCATGTACTCAGCTTGAGTGGGAGGTATCCAGTCATTGGGGCTCTATATGAGTCTCATGAGGTTGTTTCAAATGTTTTTAGGTATAATGCTATCTAACAGAGAGGTTGTGACAAAGAAGATTTAAATAAAATAATATAGAGATAGAATAGAATGTTGTTGTACTCTCTCTTTCTTGGGATGGGTTGCAGATTGAGTTTGTTCTTTCATATTCATATAGTCGATGTAAATTTAATTGCATCTAAGCAATAAGTCTTGATTCTAGTTTTAATGGAGTTGAATATGATTTGTACTGATTAAATATGTTGTCATTGAGGAGACATCGTTACGAGGTTATAACAGAAAGAAAATGTAAAAATTTTGTCTGTATTTTTCATATATTTTGCTAACCGTGATTACTGACAATTAGTTGTTTTGCTTCATAATCTGGGTTTAGGTTTTGGGTTTCTCTCTAAATATTGGCATTAATTTTGATCAAAAGACAGGTCCGTACAATGTGGTTCCAAGTTAGATTAGTATGTAGGGAAAATAGGATCTAGGGATAAATGATAATATGGATATTGAATATAACTTGAATAATATGCATATTGACTAAACTCAGTAACCAAATACTCTAGTCAAGTATTTGGGTATTGAGATAAGTAGTATGGAACTACTGATTGTACGTCTTTAGGATGCCATAACCAACCATTTAGATAAAGACAATTTAGGAGTATAAAAATATGCATGATAGTAATAAAAGGTTAAAATGTACAAAGAGAAAGGATTATACAACAAAGTTTGGAATATAAGACAATAAAGAACTTTGATATGAGAAAGATGACTAGATTTAATTAATTATGAAGATAATTTGTAATTAATGAGTTCAAACATGAGTACGGATTTGATATTATAATGAAAATATGAGAACTAGGAATGATGAACACTATTGGATCATATTCATCGATAAAACTAATGAATGTGGATAATAATGCAAATTGAATTATAATCTTTATCAATGGGATACATAATCAAATTTTAAAACAATATGAAAGGTGGTATGAATCACATCTTGATAAATGATATATTACTAAGATTTGTGGAGGAAGTATTTGCAGTACTCTTAGAGGTATATGATGATGATAAGGGAGAGAAAGGAATGAAGTATCGGTCTAATAATAGTAAATTCAGAAGTCTAATGTAAAAGATCCAAGAAGTAAGAAAATGATGTCATATGAAAGAAAGATAAAATGGAAATGATTTTAACTTGATGTCTATATAGTTGAAAAATTAGATGATATGATATTATTCCACATATTTTCGTGTACTTTAGGATGAAAACCCAAAATGAAGGGAGAATTTGTAACGATATGTCATCAAGTAAAGCATATATTTAGGGTTTACTTAGATGATTGCATATTTAATGACATGTTTGAGTTGTGCATTAAACGCAAGTGCACATATCAAAGTAATATAGGCCTTGTGAGGCCTGAGTCGAACTCAAGGAAATGTAAATTCCATTAGACTACTACTAACTGGTCGCGATCAGCTAGACCGGTTGGAAAAGTTGATTGTTGGTTTTGAAACCAAAAATAAAAGCAAAATAAAAACAAAACAAAGAGAGAACAAAAGTGAGCGATGATTAAATGTTTAGTTTAATGAAATGGAATGGGAATCCTTAGGGTTACGGTTTCACCATGAGGTCTCACTGCATTCGATTCTATACAATTAACATAATTTGTACCTTATCCCTGATTATGGCCTGTAGTCAGAATTGCTTGCTTCCACAATACAATTCACTACCTAGTTCTAAGTTAGTTCCACGTCAGTAGTAACTTATACCTTAGATCAAGTGCTTTAATGAATTCTCTGGGTATCCACCATTAACCGTACATTACCTTGACTAAGGAATTTATTAGTTAATGTGTTAATCATGCCTTTTCAACCACTAATCCTCTATCAAGAGAAATTAACAATATTAGAAATTAACTATGGTGATCAAGCATAGTAAATTGTGATAGAAACATGATAACATATCAAGGAGATTGAGACAAATTATGATAATCAATGTAAAATTGTCATACAGCAATTCCCCAGGCTACTCCCAGTCCTAAGGATAATGGGGATTAGCCCCGCATGTTCATCTCAACGATACACATGGAGAAGAAATAGGAAAACATGGGGAAATGAATGCAAATATGATGTAACCCTTGAAATAGAGAAGATCTGGATGATCCGCATTGCGAGATGCACGTTCTGTAACCTTCTGGCTGTAGAATCGTCCGTCTGTGGCTCTAGAATCTCCCGGGGCATAGCTCTGGACTCCGTTCTTCACTCTACTTTCTCTGGGACTTGTGCGGTTGAGTGCAACATGATACTTCGGTCTGGGCTGTCTTTTCTTAGGTATATGTATGACTTACGGCCGCCAAAAGATCGCAGCTGTTCAATTGTGGCAATTCTGGGCGTAATCCTGATCCGACAGTGTCGATGGTATCAACACCTTAGGGTGCACTTCTGTCGCTAAAAATGGGATCAACCTGGATGCTTTTCGATACTATCGACCAAATCGTCGATAGTATCGACGGGCCGTTTTTCTTTCTGCTGAGCTAATCTCGATACCATCGACAGTTTGGTAGATGGTATTGACTTGGATGCCTTCCCTCCAGTTTGGTTATTGTTGCCCTTTCGATAGTATTGGCGGACATGTCAATGGTATCGACATGTTCTGGAATACAAAGTACCTAAATCAGAGAGAAAAACACAAGTCAATCAATGGAATTTCGTAATTCATTCAAAATAGGATAAAATAAGATAGATTTGATGCATACGATGATTATAGGCTAAAGGAAATGAATCATGCCATTATAGTCACAAAGATGACAAATGAACACATAAAACAAGTACAAAATTAGCCTATAAATGCGACTCAAAATCCCTACATCATTTAACTAAATTGATCATTGTCTAAATCTTGATTAATGATAGTAGACTAATTATGATTCTCTAAACCTAATGAGAAACTCTGAGTATGCTTTGATTTAAAATACTTAGGGTTTTGGTAGAATATGAATATGAATTTGATAAATATAGTTGTGTAGTAAATGATTGTTAGATTTTTTTAATACCTATAATTCAGTTGAAATTTGGATATTGTTTGGGTAACTAAATTATTAGTGTGATGGAAAAATATCAAAAAAAATTAATAATTTTCTAACATGATTTTTGATCGAGTTTCCTGAGTACAAACTTAGTCGGTCATGCATTCTGACTAAAATGTATCCATCTGGTATTCGAGTTTTTTTTCTTATTTGTACATCCGATTGGGCTTAAATTACTTTTGTATCTTGGAAAGTTTATCTCCAACATCCTATCAAATTTTCATTATGTATGGATGATGTTTTAGTTTTACAGAGTGTGGTGTTGGCCCAGTATCTTAACAGTATCACCTCGACCAACCATGCGACATATTGCAGTATAGCAGTGTAGTGTTTGATTTTTATTTATTTATTAGTAACTCTAAATTATCTAAAAAAATTATTGGATCTCTGAAAGTTGTGTCAAAAAAAATTCTAAACTTTCTTAATTTTTGAGAGAGGTTTGACCTATTTAATTAAATGATCTATAGTAACATTTATTTATGATAGAATATTATGATGAAATAAAAGAAAGTGTAAAGAAGGGTTGATTTGCAATTGACTCAAGAACCTTGATTGCTCTATATGAGTACGCTAGAACCCTAGGAGATCTAATATTTCGTGATTAAACCCATAGAAAGAAAATCCTAATGAGAGAGGGAGAGTTATGTTTGGAGTGTAAGAGAAGGTGGACATGTTGACCTCGGGCTTTACCATTCGAGAAATGATGAAATCATGTAAGTTTAGCTTCTTTGGATAGATTTTATGGTTAATGTACTCTCCTATTCATGAGTTGATGATTTGAATCAAAATAATGGAGAATCACCAGGTTTTCTCTTTCTTTCTCTTATATTCTCCTTTAACAGGGTTTCTGAGTTGAGAGGGGGGAAGAATTGATTCAACAACTGGAACCTTGGTGGATTTCTAAAAATTTAGAGGTTGACTGTGAAAGACTGAATTTTAACTTAATTTCAAGGAAAAAATTTGTTTTAAGGTGTCTAGGATGTGATGGAGTGGACTTTTGGAATCCTTAAATGTCCAATGATAAATTAGAATTCATATGTTGAGTTATTTGAGAGTTCCAAGTATTTTGATAAAGTCCGCTTGGTGAGTGATGCACATATCATAATTTGGATCCATATGTTCATGTCTTTTGAGGTATTTTATTCAGTGATCAAATAATAGAATTTTGACACTGAATTTGAGTACAAATTAGTTTGAGTGGTGAGGAAACTATGGCTAAAATTTGGTGGCAATTGGAGCATCCTATAGGAAGTTATGAAGGTTTGAATATAATGAAATAATGTGCATGGTTGATGATTTATGGACCTAAAGTTCCATCATTAGCCTGTGTCACGCGTCCCCTTGCTCTTAAGGGACAAATAACATAGCTTTGAGAAGCCACGGATCTCACTTAAATAGGGTGGACTTTAACCCTTGGATGCCAGATCAAGGGTAGTCTGGCTTGTCTCCTACCTTGCAGTTAGAGCAAGGTGGGGGTGAACAGTTGCTATCACGGTCTACCCAGCCACCACTAGTCAAATCATGGGGTGAATGGAGTGGGAGACTGAGTAGTTGTCCTCGCCTTATTGAAAACTTCCATCCTGGCCTTCACATCATGGTATTTGGTGAAAGATATAGGGAGAACGAGCTCCCTGTTTGTAGAGCCTCTCCTTTACGGCAAGCAGGTCATTGGTCGGAATAGAAAAGGGAGGTAGAGAGGAGAATAGAGGAAGGTGAAGAAAGGAAAATGAGGAAGAAGGTTAGAGGAGAAGGTACCAGTCATTTCTAGTGCCTTCATTGGCCTATCATGGAGGTTTCATGGCCGGTGAACTATTTTTACCAAAGGAAGGGAGGTGAGGTGGGGGGCGTTGCAGTAGTCTCTTATACCTCAATCTAAGGGCCTATATAGGTTCCCATAGTTCCAACAAAGCCCCTTGATACTTCATATGTAAGATTCAGAATGAGGAGCCCTTCGACCCCTTTCTACCCACCGCCATGGCGGCCGACACTGGAGAAGAAGTTGGTGAGGAAGATGGAGGCCTAGAGGAGGATAAGAGCGGTCGACAACACTATGGGCGCATGGACGAATCCATTGGAACTGCGATCAGCTCCTAAAAATGAGGAGAACGTCATCAATTTCTCATCGAAAAGAGACCTCACAAAGGAGGCCACTCCTCCACGCTCAAGTGGAGGATAGAGTCATGCACGAAGGCCTTGGACTCGCGAGGTACGCCAGGGTGAAAGTGGGGAGAGGCGATCCAGGCAGACCAGACGTGAACCAACCCGAACCGGCCAGTTCACCTCTAAGCTAGGGTGGGTCCCTGCCACATACCAGCAAAGATTTGCCCCCTTCGAGCAATGTGGCAGCGCTAGATTATCCGCAGAAGGTAATCATCTTCTAATATATGCAAAACTTCAATAATTCATAGAAAATTGCTGAATTATCCAAAAATTACAAACAAGGTACCAAAATTTTTGGAAAAATGAGTAGAACAAGATGGAACCATAATATTAGTCTTTTATGCTTAAATATCAATGATACCATGTAAGTTGTAAAATGCTTGTTTCAAGTATAATAAATATCAAGAAATGCCTTAAAATTATGATAAAATGTCAATAAATACATATTAATATTTATAATCTATTTAAGGTTAGTGATTATGATGTTGATGTATGAAATCATGTAATTTGCTTAATGTGGATAATTAGGGCTACTTACCCTAATTAATGTGCAATAAATACAAATATGTTCCAGAAACCCTAGAAATTACAGAGTAAGTTCATATCGGTATATGGAACCTCAGATTTAATTATGAGATCATGATGATACACATAATCCATGTTATATGAAGATGATTGAACTTAATGTGATACAAACCCTAATATATACTTAATGAATATGATCTAGGGTTAATATGTACACATAATCATGTGCAATCAAATAATCTAATTTTTGATCCTAATATGGAATACAACATCAATAACATCAATCCTAGATTATAAGAAGATAAGACAAGTAATGATGCACATATCTTAATGAGCTAAGATAAACCCTAATGAACACCACTAGGGTTAAGATGGCGAGAATATGATGATATGTGATCTTATCTTAACCAAGGTTTGACCAAGGTCAGAGTTGACATGAGAAAATTTGATTATGATATCTCTTAATCAAGGTATGCCATTACCTCTTACTTGGCTTATGATACAATATGCTTGTGTTATATGTGTAGTAAAGTACTTGGCATATGGTATTGGATGAAATGATTGTTCTTGCATGATTAGTTGCTTGATTTTCCATACTTATGGCTATGAACACATGAAACATAATATATTTGTTACATTGTATGAAAGCATGAAACTCTTTGGTAGTAAAGTGCTTGGAAGTGACCTAGTAGTGGTCACATTATACATATGATCTAACTCTTTGGTAGTGATCACATTGTACATATGATCTAACTCTTTGGTAGCGGTCATAAAGGCTTTAAATTTGAGCTCCTTGAGAGTCAAGAGAATGCATCAAAACCTTCAGCGATCAATGCATGGATATATAATGGAAAATGTTCTTAAAATATGTGTTCTCTTTTGTTAATGAACATCTTTGTGCAAGTACATGCTTTTTCTTATATTTCTTTATAACTACCAAGTATTATTTTATCTTATTGCCAATCTTAGTAATGAGAGGTATATAAAAAGACACTAGGCGTACTCAGTATAATATTCTTGAATATTCTACTGACATGTACCACATGTAATCTTTTATTTAGGTTGTGGACATATGTTCTTGAAGATCACAATAGTTGAGAGTTGTATGGTGAGCTGATGTATAGGTGGACCTGTTGTCTTAAGATCTTGTAGTTTAGTCATAGTACATGTATGTGTATATGTTTGTTGTTCAATATGTAATAGCATATGTTGTAGCAATTCATGTTGTCATTATATGTTGAATGTTGAATAAGTTTTGTATGGTTTTATTATTTTTCATGTGCATGTGCTACTGATTATTTCTTTTTGACTCCCTTGATTTTCTTCTTCTTAGCCTGGTGTGGGGTTTTTAAATTGGGATTCTCACTGAGGTGAGGGTTTCAATTTGGACGTCACACATTTAAGTTTTAGAGAATCTGGGGACGTCACAGGTGGTATCAGAGCATGGACACTAGCAAAGCCTGACATTTTCTCATTATGCAACGGAAAACTAAAGAACCTTGAACTTAATAATCTTTTAGGGTTATATTAGTCATGTTTTAGAGACTAGATCTGACTTAGCCTCTAGGTTAGCACCTAGATGTCTGAGAACTAGGTCTAGACTGGTGCTTACCAATTCCTTAGATGTCGTTCTTTCCTTGTAGCGTAGAGGTATGGGACATTGCACTATTTGGAAATGATGTACATCAAGGGAAGAGAAACCCTAGACATATGGCACTTGTTTTGTACACTAGTCTACAATGTGTTATCACCCTTTTCGCTAGTTTTCATGGCATTGTACTCTCTACTATGTGTGGGACACTCATTTTTTAGATTTGGTTTTGATTCCAATCGGATCGAACCTCGATAGTTTTCTCTAGCACGTGTTTTATCAGAGAAAAACTATATAATATTTTATTATATATGTAAGTTTTAAAAAAATGTGTCCCCACACATGTACGAGTAGGAGATGATCATGCAACCTAAGTGAAAGTGTATGACATTAGTCTAGAAGAGAGTGTATTTCTAGATTAGATGTCTAGAGCCTTGTTAGAATATATGATAGATGGAATAGATTAAATATGTTTTGATGATATTAGTCTTATATAGATGATATAAGATAGTTTATGATGATATATGTTTGTCTTCGAGAACCTAAGTTCAGATTTTAGAATCTGAGATAAATTTTGATGATGCAAGAATGTGTGTTTTTCGAAGTTAAGACAGGCTAAGCTTAGACAAGGTTGTGAGTCAGCATGAGCCTCAAGCTCTTTTACAAAGGAGGACCTATAATGTTAGGACCAGTTGTAGGGTTAACTCCAGAGAGAGTGAGACCCAAAGGGAGAAGGTCAGAGAACTTAAACTCTAAGATATGAGAATTATGAGATATGTGATATGGTATGTCCTAAACTAGAATACTCCTGAGTGATTGAGATGAGTTGCTTTATGCGTGATTCCTATAGTCTTTTTGAACCCTAGATGTCCTTGGGAGGACCAAACCCTATAGAGAGAGAGAGGCTAGTTATATATGTGCATGTGAATATGAATATGAGTACCTACCATCTGGGTGAGGGAGAGAGAGTCCTAAGACCCTAGAGGAGGTAATTATGTTAGTTTTTGTAAAGCCTCATGCTCAGGTTGGTGGTTCCCCATGTAGGACTCTAGTGGTGTATGTATAGAGACAAAGTTGAGAAATAGTTGTCATGGGCAGAAGACCTATGAAGAGAATGTCATAGCATGTTTTGGTTTATGCTTATGTGGCAAACTCTTGTAAGGCTTTGACTAGTGCCAATGAGGTAATCCGATAACCCTAGACTAAAAGAGGAAAGATAAAGTATATGCATGTGAGATACTCATAGAGTCTAGTAAGCTTAGAGAGACTGAGAATGGAACTACGATATGGGTCAGGAGAACCTCAAATGGACTAGATAAAGTTTTGATATATGTTTGACAAGACACTTGTATTTGTTTTTATAAGCAGAACCCAAGTATCATGTATAGATGTATGTGATCTAATCTCGAGATGTGATATATAGACATGATATGATAAAAACCTAGAGATGGTTTAATAGATATCAATGTGTAAATGGTTAACCATATACACGAATAATGATGCTAATGTGAAATTGTTGGCTAATCTTGTGATGAAATCACTAGTAAATGATGTAGTTTATTATGAGCAAAGAAATGAGATGACACTAATGATACATGTTACATGAATCGAGATGACATATTATTCTTGGTGAATCTAGTGATTAATTCACAAATAAACTCGTCACTTAACATGAAAGTGAAATGAGATCATCTTAATAATATATGCCAAATAGTGATAATGTTTTTTTTTGGTCGGCCTTAATAGTGATAATGTTAGTGCTTAATTAATACGCAGAATATAATATGAAAATTTAACACAATATAAAATGATGTTGGCATCTTGATATAAAATAGATCGATAAGGTAGGTTAGTTTTAATCAACCCCTTCAAGAAATTTTTTTAATATTCAAACCCTTTATTCTTGGGTGAAATGAGGATGTAAATTCTAAAATATGAAATATGGCATGACACAACCTAAGCATGGTAAACATATTATATGGTGGGTGCTTCACCCTAGATTATTTTGAAATATCCTAGACTGATATAAAAATTGTTATAGAGCTTTTGTTTGTGGATGTTTTGCACCTAGAGTGGTGCCCTACAAGTAGATGAAGACTTTTTGGTTTTTCTTAGAACATGAGAATGGTTTAATTTAGAGGACAAAATTTCGTTTAAGATGAACATGATGTGAAATATTGAATTTTAACTTAATTTCAAAGACAAAATTTGTTTTAAGGTGTGTAGGATGTGATGGAGTGGACTTTTAGAATCCTTAAATTTCCAATGATATATTGGAATTAATATGTTGAGTTATTTGAGAGTTCCAAGTATTTTGATAAAGTCTGCTTGGTGAGTGATGCTCATATCATAATTTGGATCCATATGTTCATGTCTTTTAAGGTATTTTATTCAGTGAACCAACAATAGAATTTTGACACCGAATTCGAGTACAAAGTAGTTTGAGTGGTGAGGAAATTATGGTTAAAATTTGGTGGAAATTGGAGCATCCTAGAGAAACATATGAAGGTTTGAATATAGTGAAATAGTGTGCATGGTTGATGATTTATGGATCTAAGTTTCCATCCTTATCCTATGTTACACGCCCCCTTGCTTTTGGGTTGGGTCTATAGTGTTAGTTTCTAGCCTTAGATCCCAGATCCAAGGGCCACATCCCAAATCTTTGAGAAGCCACAGATCTCACTTAAACAAGGGTGGACTTTAACCCTTGGATGCCAGATCAAGGGCAGTCTAGTTTGTCTCCTACCTTGTGGTTAGAGAAAGGTGGGGGTGAATAGTTGCCATCGTGGTCTACCCAGCCACCACTAGTCAAATCATGGGGTGAATGGAGTGAAAGATCGAGCAGTTGTCCTTGCCTTATTGAAAACTTCCATCCTAAACTTCACATCGTGGTATTTGGTGAAAGATATAGGAAGAACGAGCTCCCTATTTTTAGAGCCTCTCCTTTACGGAAAGTAGGTCATTGTTTGGAATAGAAAAGGGAGGTAGATAGTATAATAGAGAAGGTGAAGAAAGGAAATGAGGAAGAAGGTTAGAGGAGAAGATACCCGTCGTTTCTAGTACCTTCCTTGGCATGTCATGGAGGTTTCATGGCTGGCGATTTGTTTTTACCAGAGGAAGGGAGGTGAGGTTGGGGGCACTGTGGTAGTCTCTTATACCTCAATCTAAAGGCCTATATAGGTTCCTATAGTTACACCAAATATCCTTGATACTTCAAATGTAAGCTTCAGAGTGAGGAGCCCTTCTACCCCTTTCTACTCGTCTCCATGATGGTCGACACCATAGAAGAAGTTGGCCAAGGAAGATGGAGGCCTAGAGGAGGAGAAGAGCGGTCGAGAACTCTATGGGAGCATGGACGAATCCATTGGAACTGTGCTCAACTCATGAAAATGAGGAGAGCATCACTGATTTCTCACCGGAAGGAGACCTCGCAGTGGTGGCCACTCCTCCACACTCGTGTGGAAGATAGAGTCACACAAAAAGACATTGGACTCGTGAGGTACGCCAGGGTGAAAGAGGGAGAGGTGGTCTAGGAAGACTAGACATGAACAACTCGAACTGGCCGACTCACCTCTGAGCCAGGATGGGTCCCTGCCACAAACCAACAAAGAGTCGCCCCCTTCGTGCCATGTGGCAACGCCAAATTGGCTACAGAAGGTAATCTTCTTCTAATATATGAAGAACTTCAATAATCATAGAAAATATGTCAATTATCCAAACATTACAAACAAGGTACCAAAATGTTCAAAAAAATGAGTAGAACAAGATGGAACCATAATATTAGTCTTTTATGCTTAAATCTCAGTGATATCATGTAAGTTGTAAAATGTTGGTTTCAAGGATAATAAATGTCAAACAATGCCTTAAAATTATGATAAAATGTCAGTAAATCCATATAAATATTTATAATCTATTTAAGGTTAGTGATTATGGTGTTGATGTAAGAAATCATGGAGTTTGCTTAATGTGGCTAATTAGGTCTAATAACCCTAATTAATGTGCAATAAATACTAATATGCTCAAGAAACCCTAGAAATAACATAGTAAGTTCATATCAGTATATGGAACCTCAGATTAAATCATGAGATCACAATGATACACATAATCCATGTTATATGATGATGATTGATCTTAATGTGATATAAACCCTAATATACTTAATGAATATGATGTAGGGTTAATATCTACACATAAACATATGTAAATAAATAATCAGATTATCGATCCTAATCTGGAATACAACATCAATAACATCAACCCTAGATTACAAGAAGATAATACAAGCAATGATGCACATATCTTAATGATCTAAGATAAACCCTAATGAACACGATTAGGGTTAAGATGATGAGAATCTGATGATATGTGATCTCGTCTTAACCAGGGTGTGACCAAGGTTAGAGTTGAGATGATAAATATGTGATTAGGATATCTCTTGATCAAGGTATGCCATTACCTCTTACTTGGCTTATGATACAATATGATTGTGTTATATGTGTAGCAAAGTACTTGGCATATGGTATTGGATGAAATGATTGTTCTTGCATGATATGTTTCTTGATTTTTCATACTTATGGCTATGAACACATGAAACATAATATATTCATTCCATTGTATGAAAGCACTAAACTCTTTGGTAGTACAGTGCTTGGAAGTGACCTAACTCTTTGGTAGTGGTCACATTGTACCTATGATCTAACTCTTTGGTAGTGATCACATTGTACATATGATCTAAATCTTTAGTAGTGATCATAAATGTAATATCCCTGACCTGGGTTATACTCTAACCCTAGGTATTTTGATTAATAAATATGATTATATACTTAATCCTATCTTGTGAAAAGTAATTAGGGCTCATGAAGAACTTATGTTTCAATTTTGGTCCTGTTTGGACAATGTTGAAGCAATGTTTGCTTATTTTGGACTAATGTGCAAATTACCTAAGTTGAGGGGTTTAAGTGCAAATTGTGCATGATAATATGTTCCTCAAGTATTGAAGCATCATGAGAGTGAATATGATGTAGAGGTATGGCTTATGAAAGCTTGAGTACCAAGAAAGAACTGGTAAAACAATGTTTGTGCATTAAAACCTAGTTTTGATGTAATGTGCAATTTACCCAAAACCTAGGGTTCAATATGCAAATTACCACTTCAATAAGGTCCATAATGTTTATTTACATCATTTATAGCAAATAAAATTAGAGGGGTGCCTCATTTTAATTAAGTTGGAGGAGAGAGAATCTTAATATTAAAATAATCAAGATTTAATCCTAATTGAAACCCTAATTCAATTTAGGGCAAAAATGAATGTATTAAGTAAAGGGCTTTCAACAAAAATTAAAATGGTTGAGTTCAGATAGGTGTGGCCGTCTTTGTGCTTTGCAAGAGCCACGAAATATCTCAAGGAGGTGAAATTCCCACTCACCTTATTATAAGGAAAAGAAATATCCACTAAGTCATGGATATTAATATAAAAAGGGTTAAGGTGGTTAATTTGCTTTTCTTTAAAATGTGGATAATTGAAGGGAATAAGAGGCCACGAGGATATCCTCGTCCCTAAGGAAGGATAGGGGTCAAGTGGCAAGGGAATTGAGGGAATAATTCCTACCTTCTCTCTCCTAATTGAATTGTTTAATAAAATTCACATATAAGCTCAATTATCCATAGAATGAAAGGGGATTTCGGATTTACTTCTTCTCCTTGCTTGGGAAACGAACAAGGGAGCTTGGGAGGGTCAGGAGGACGACCCCCAACCTTTTGGTAAGCTTCTTGACCTTGGTTCATCATGATTTCATGGTGGAAATCACAAATCCATGCATGATTTCTTCCTATTTCGATCTCCTCTTCAATTCTAACCATTCCTTTTCACTCAAACCTTGAGGACGAGCCTTATAATGGTGAAATAAGTTGCATCCACCATTTTTGCCGTGGACATGGAGCTTTGTAGCTCAATTGGAGGCGGGTTTTATAACTTGAACCCATATTCATTGTTGTTGAACTCAATTTCTCAATTCAATTGATTCAATTGCTCTTTTTGTAATACCCTTGATTAGTTGATTCAATTGCCATGAAGATGGCAGTAGATTTCGAAGGGTTGCAGGTTGATGATGATGAAATCATCACAATCACACACCTTATCCAAGGGAATGAGCAAACGGTTTTCAAAACCGCATGAACTAGCTAGTTGCAAAACCGAATGGACACCTTTGAGTTCAAAACCGTTTGGAGTAATTGGACTCCAAGACCGCATGGGTAATTCACTCAAAAACGCATGGGTAATACACCCAAGACCGCATGGGTAATTACTCAAGACCGTATGGGTAATTTCACCCAAGATCCAATGGATAATGCACCTCAAAACCGAATGGGTTTCTACTTCAAGATCGACTGGGTAATTTGGTCCAAAACCGAATGGGTAATGGACTTATTGGGCAAACGGTTTCAAAACCGTTTGAGAGGGTTGACCAAGTGTTTACCGTTTGATATTCCTGTTCCTAATGATGTTGGTTAATAACTCACCAAATTTATGGATTAATTCCAAAGGAATCGTGAGTTGAAGGCTAATCAATTAGGCAAAGCCTAATTGGATTAAGTGCTGATTGTCAACTTGATTAATTTGCCTTTTTAGGCAAACGGTTTCAAAACCGTTTGAGAGGGTTGACCAAGGGTTGACCGTTTGATATTACTGTTCCTAATGAGGTTGGTTAATGACTCACCAAATTTTATGGATTAACTCTCAAGGAATCATGAGTTGAAGGCTAATCAATTAGGTAATCCCTAATTGGATTAAGTGCTGATTTTCAATCTGATTAATTGGACTTTTTGGGCAAACGGTTTCAAAACCACTTGAGAGGGTTGACCAAGCATATACCGTATGATATTACTGTTCATGATTATGTTGGTTAATGACTCACCAAATTTTATGGGTTAATTCCCAAGGAATCATGAGTTGAAGGTTAATCAATTAGGCAAATCCTAATTGAAATCAGTGCTGAAATTCCAATGAATTAATTTGAGATTTTGGGTTGATTAGCCCAAACGGTTTCAAAACCGTTTGGGGATCACCCAAACGGTTTAAAGACCGTTTGGGGATCACCCAAGACCGTTTGGAGGTCTGGGGTCAAGTATAGTTGACCAATTGAAGATCCAAAGGTACCAAATCATATTGCAATTAAGTGTTGATGTGTTGATCAACTCAATAGACCAAACCTTGATGAAATTTCACTAGAATCAAAGGTTTGGATGAGCCAAATGGTCTCAAGACCGTTTGGAGGTCACCCAAGACCGTTTGGAGGTCTAGGGTTGAGTATGGTTAGGCAATTGAAGATCCAAAGATACTAAGTTGAAGTGTAATCAATTGCTGATTTGGTGATCAATCCAATGATCCAAACCTTAATTGGTTGGCTTGGATTTTGATGATATGATGGGCAAACGGTCTCAAGACCATTTGGAGGTCACCCAAACGACCTCAAGACCGTTTGGGGTCAGGTCATGTTCAATTTGGATGATGGTTCAATAGTTTCAAAGTAATCAATCTTGCATTGATTAGTGTTGAAGGATCATCGATTCCAAACCCTAATTCAATTGATTCAAACCCTAATTGATGACTAATTGAGGGTCAATTGAGGGTCAAATCAGTTGAATATTGACCTATTAAACTCAATTGAAGTATAAGTATAGGTCCAATTGATGATTGGTTCTATGAATTCAATGATTGAAGGAATTAACATTGGAAATCCTAATTCAATCAGATACCTTTTGTAATGGAGGTCCAATGTGATTGAATCTCTTGAGAATTAAGATGATGAATGATCCATTGATCCAATGATTATTAGTAATGATAATCAATGAAGGTAAAAAGGTTGAAATCTTAATAGTACCTAAGTGATTAGTGCCAATTAAGGAATGAATCCCTATTTGCTTATAGGATCAATGACTTGGTACACTATGTTGATTATAGTTTCATGAACTCGATTGAAGGGTTGATATGACCTAATCAAGTTGAGAAGTTGATAGCATGAATTCATACATGAATATGATTCATGAGGTGATTAAGGGTATGATCCTTAAGTAAAGAGATCATGAAACCCTAATCAGGAACATAAAACCCTAATTCATAGGTCTGTTGAACTCTAACCCTAATTGGGATGAATAGTGAATTTCTAATTATGGATAATTGAATAAAATACTAATGGAGATGATTAGTAGACCCAAGTTTGGGGTAACCATAGTGGAAACCCTAATGAGGGTGATGGTATGTAAAACCCTAATCAAAGGTGATTCCATGAGAAACCCTAATAAAGGTTGATTCCATGGGAATCCCTAATTGAGGGTGATGCCATGAGAAACCCTAATTGGGATGAATAGAAAACCCTAACTATGGGTAATGTGATGTGAAACCCTAATGAGGGTGATGGTATGTGAAACCCTAATGAGGGTGATGGTATGTGAAACCCTAAACCCTAATAAAGGGTGATGGTATGGGAGACCCTAATCCTAATAATGGAATGGTGACTAATACATTGATAAGGGAAATACTTATGGTGATTGATTGTAGATAACCTTATAACAAGAAATGTATTAACTTGGAATGAGTCCATATCATTAAAGATAGTTGGACCATTCTTATGTGTGACCTATGCACTTAATGGCATGAGTGATAGGTTAATGGATGAAAGGATTAAGATGGGAAATACCTTAATCCAAGATAAGTTGATAACTTAAAAAAGTTGAAAGTAATGAGGAAAGTGATACACCAAGATGTGATACATATCACTTTTAGCATCCCAGGATTGATATACTTTGATGCACCTCAAATCCAATATATTTGGACAAGAAGCACATGAAGTGTGTTATACAGATTGTTACAATAAAATGTAATGAGTTTGGTATGCCTTGATAAGCATAGGCTAATATACCTTGAGAATAAGGTTAGGCCAAACTAATGAGTATGATGTAATCATACTATGTTAAGGATGAGGAATGAACTCATACCTTGTACAGAGAATCATTTAATGATAAATGTTAAGAGTAATGAACATGACTGAATCCTAAAGATGTGTAATGGCCTTATGAGCATATGGTTAGATGTTGCCTAGTAAGAGGTGAAAAGGTGTTTTATGGGCCTTATGAGCTACGAGGATGGTTGTTGCCTAGTAAGAGGTAACAAAATGTTTTAAAGTTTACACAGGATTGACATAGTTCAATACCTGGAATAATATCACATGATTGATATAGATCAATACCTGGAATAGATGCACTGGATTAGCATAGTCTAATACCTGGAATAACAAATGCACATGATTGGTAATAACCCAATACCTGGAATAATATCACAGGATTGGCAAAGTTCAATACCTGGAATGCACAGGATTGGTCATAACCCAATACCTGGAATAATATCACAGGATTGGCAAAGTTCAATACTTGGAATGCACAGGATTGGTAATAACCCAATACCTGGAATAATATCACAGGATTGGCAAAGTTCAATACCTAGAATGCATAGGATTGGTCATGACCCAATACCTGGAATAATATCACAGGATTGGCAAAGTTCAATACCTGGAATGCACAGGATTGGTCATAACCCAATACCTGGAATAATATCACAGGATTGGCAAAGTTCAATACCTGGAATGTACAGGGTTGGTCATAACCCAATACCTAGAATAATATCACAAGATTGGAAAAGTTCAATACTTGGAATGCACAGGATTGGTCATAACCCAATACCTGGAATAATGTCATAGGATTGGTAACAACCCAATACCTGGAATAAATACACAGGATTGACATAGTTCAATACCTGGAATAGATGCACAGGATTGACACAGTTCAATACCTAGAATAGTTGCACAGGTTTGGCATAGTCCAATACCTAGAATGAATGCACATGGTTGGCATAGTCCAATACCTGGAATAGATCCACAGGTATAACATAGTCTAATACCTGGAATGGTTATATAAGATTGATAATGACTTAATCTGAGATGTATATGTAGGATTGGTTAAATCCAATACCTACTAAAGGCATGGAGCCTATAACCAAGGATTGGCATAGTCCAATACCTAAGTAAGACATGATGGTGTATAATCACATGTTTGGCATAATTGAATATCTGTTTAGTAGATTGGCTAAGGTCAACAGATGAAAGCAGGAATGAATCATGAGTGACCCATGAAAATGATGAGTGTCATGAGTAAAGGTTGAGATGATGAAAGGGTGTGATAAATAAGTGATCTACATGTTCTTCCTATTCCTTATAAAAAGAATAGATGATTTACTATTCTTTCATAGACAGTTGCAATGCTTTAAAAGATGAGACTGATCTAAAGTGCTTATCCTCTCCTCAGTTTTATATTAATTAAACTGCAATAATGATGTTTCTGGTGAAGAGTTATATCTCTCGCTGGGGCAATTTACAATTGTCTCACCCCTGTGGGATCCAACATTTTTAGGTGAACGCAGACAAAGAAGCAGACACTCTTTGGCAGGAAAAGGAAGCAGCACCAGTATCAGGGACAGTAGTGATAACTCAGGTGGAGGCACTGGCTGCCAAGTGTTGTATAGTTAGCAAGTCCTATGTGTCATCTCTGTACTCTCAGGTCCTTGGAGTTAGTACTTAGTGTTTTTAATGTATCGATCTGAGATTTTGGCTTGATGCCTCGAGGTTCTTATATTGCTTATGTATAGTTCTAACAGAGCAGTTAATGTTTGTAATCCTCGAGAAGAAATGGTATAAGGCATGTCCTTATGAACCAAGTTGTAAATGTTATACATTGGTTCTTGTTGAAAGAGTTTTCCTATGATTGGATCTCTTTGCAAAAAGTTTTAAATTTTTAGTGATTTTCAGTAATCCGTTGTTGATGATCGCTTCCGTATGTTTTATTATTATTAATGACACTTGTTATCTTAATGATGACGTGTGTCGTTACAATAAAGGTCTTAAATTTGAGCTCCTTGAGAGTCAAGAGAATGCATCAAAACCTTTGGCGGTCAATGAATGGATATATAATGGAAAACATGCTTAAAATATGTGTTCTCTTTTGTTAATGAACATCTTTGTGCAAGTATATGATTTTTATTATATTTATTTATAACTTCTAGGAATTAGTTTTATCTTATTGCCAAGCTTAGTAATGAGAGGTATATAAAAAGACACGTAGGCATACTCAGTACAATATTCTTGAATATTGTGCTGACGTGTACCACATGTAATCTTTTGTTTAGGTTGTGGACTTATGTTCTTGAAGATCACGATAGTTGAGAGTTGTATGGCGAGCTGATGTACATGTGGACCTATTGTCTTGAGATCCTATAGTTTAATGGTAGTACATATATGTGTATAAGTTTGTTGTTCATTATGTTATATCAAATGTTGTAGCAATTCATGTTGTAATTATACGTTGAATGGTTAATATGTGTTGTATGGTTTTATTATTGTTCATGTGCATGTGCTACTGATTGTTTCCTTTTGAATCCCTTGATTTTCTTCTTCTTATCCTGGTGTGGGGTGTTTAAATTAGGATTCTTGCTGAGGTGAGGGTTTCAATTTGGACGTCACACATCAGTTTAAGTTTTAGAAAATCTGGGGACGTCACATTAACATTCATTTTAAGGTGCTTTTTGCCTTAGGTTAGTGTTTCTCTCAATATCAAGCTTTGTAATAATGTAAAAATCCTAATTATATACAGCTAAAATTATGAAGATCACTGCTAGTATTTGTATGCAATTGTGTAAGCAATTGGGATGATATTGGGAAAATAAATGCCATTGATTTAGATCCTTTTTATATTGATTAATATTTGTATACTTTTTGACCTATTGGTTTAAGTTCTATGAATATTTCCATGAATATAGAATTATGTTGTTTTATACAGATGTCACCTAGAACCAACTATTGAATGATATGCATGGATATTGAGTTGACATGTATAAAATCATATATGAATTGTATTAGAATGAATTATACAAGTTTTTTGTTGAATAGTTATGAAATTGAATACGATATATACATAACGATCAGTACAAGGTGGAGATATTCCTTGTTTAGGGTTTGTGTTCAGGGATTGAATCAAATGTGCTAATGGATCAATGTATATTTATGCTTGATGAATGAAATATGTAGAAATGAAAACTAGGGTTTTTATGTGTGTGATTAGCCATAATGAACCCCTATGAACCATGATGAGATTACTGAAAATATGATACTTATGATGTGTTGAACTAAGATAACTTCTTAAATCCTAGAAATCTAATATTACACAAGCATGATAGGTAAAGACAAACTTGCATATAACCATATGCATGTGAAAATATGCTCAATAGTAGGTGTTACTTCTTCAATTGAATGTGATAAGCCTTACTAAGATGATATAAACCTAATGCATGTGTTCTAGTATAATGTATGGGATATGAGAAAACCCCACATGAATGCCAGACTTTTATACAAGTCACTTCATGTTGAATCAAGAGATGAATATAGACTAAGGTGTAAGAAGAAGAAACCCTAATTTGTGGTTCCTTCATATTTGAAAGTTTAATAAGGAACATAAGGATCGCCTTTATTTACCAAAATGTCCTTATGAGTCAAATGACATGGTACATATATCTTGATGCAAAATAATAAATGGACAAGGGTAGTATCATTTGTGATGATATGTAATGAATAAAATAATAACAAAATCAGTATGAAGATGTCTTAACATTTTGCTTTGAACATATCTAGGTTGACTTAAAGTGAATGGAATACACTAAAATTAGACTATAAGGGATTTGGAGGAGAAAGAAACTTTATTCATAAGTAAATATAAATGGTTTGATTTCAAGAATAGTAGTGAACAAGATATGAAAGAAGTTATGATTAGTGATTATCAAATGAAGGAAAAAGGAAGTAAATTCATGGTTGGATCTAATATCCTAACCTTAACCCTAATACGATGAGCTATGTGACAATAATGAATGATGTTATTAAATGTGGAATTCAAGAATGGACATAAGTATACTCTAATTATATTACAAGATAGATTCAAGGATGCAATTTGATTCATAAGAATTTATGTTTGGATTGTAAATATTTGTAGGCAATTGTAATCCAATAATGATCTAATATAATGGATTTTACACATGTGATGGACACTATCTATAACTGAAAGATGGTAAATAGGAAATGAAAAATATTTTTTTTTGGTCCTCAAAAATCCTTTATAGTTTTTGTATTTTTGAAAAGAAAATAGTTCTTTACAAAATAATGAAAAGGAAGAAAATAATATTATACATGTATGAGTTGTATGGGGGAAGGGATATACAGTGGGACATAACAACTAGAAAAGTTCCTTTAGGAGAATAAAAAGTTATAAACCATGTAGGGGGAAGAGACTCAAAGTAAATAAGAACTTGATCATAAGACCATTAGTTGAGCTCAATCAGAAACACCAAAATAAAGACCATGAAAACCAATCTCAACAAGGAGAATGCAAAATCAAGGCATATTTGAGAATCAACCATAGATAGACAAACTCCAGAGAACAAATTGAAGAAGGAACAAAATATAGCTAGTCATCCTAGAAAATAAGAATCTCAAATAACAAATATTTCTAGAGAACAATTACATCCTTGAATTCATCATTATGGACACTCTTGTTCCTCACCATCCAGCAATGGAAGAGAATAATAGTTGTGGATGGCCTTGAAGAAACATTGTGCATAACCTCTAGATCATCTTAGATTTTGAGGAATAGAGGGACAAAATCCATGGTTCTCCGCAATCATCCAAAGTTCTTTAACAAATTCACAAAAAAAAGGAAATTTGATCAATATATTTGTAGTCAATCATGCATAACGGGCAAGAGGCTAAAGAAATGCCTATTCTTCTTGAATGGTCACTAGTTGGAAGCCTATTTAACACATCCTTCAAAGATGAAAGATGTTCTTTTTAGGAGCCTTTTCCTTCTAAATCCAATTCGTGACAAGTTTCTCAATACCAAGCCTTCTAATAGAATTCTAGAAAGTCTTCATATAAACAGAATGGGAATTCTTCAAAATAATATCATCTTTACTAGACAAATGTTTAGAATTAAGAACATATGCTAATCGGTACAACCCATCTGCCCCCATCAATAATGATGCCACATGAAGCATTCTCAAAGATACCAGATCTAATAATCATGTCATTGTCCATAATATCTAGAAAAGTACTTCCATTAAAGATAGGATCCTTCCAAACTTTAAATATCTCCCCAAAACCAATGTTGAAATCTATTATAGATAGAAAATCCCTCACTCTAAGAATATTATTGAACAACCAGGAGAAGTTTGGGGATTCAATAATAGACAGAAAGTTTGTTTCTTCTGATATTTCCCATTAATCCAACAAACACATAGAGAGTATTTTTTCCAAAGATGTCCCATGCATTAAGAATAAGGCATACTTTAGACACCTCTTTGATTTTCCTTATTCCTAGTCCACCTTCACTTTTAGGTAGGGTAACATTCTCCCATTTTACAAGGTGAAGATATTTTTTCCTCCAAGAAACCCCAAAGAAAGTCTTTGCAAATCTTATCGATCTAGTCCAAAGTAGAAGCATGAATGGGGAAAGAGAACATCCAGTAAATGTGTATAGTCGAAAGAGGTGACTTTAAAAGTTCACATCTACCTGTCAAGGAAAGTAATTTGGACTTCCAACAATCCTTCTTCCTCACTTGTCAAAAAGACCTTCATTGAGTTTTTTTGAAAGCTTGCTAGTGAACATAGGAAGACCAGTGTATTTCGAGGGACCTAAACTTTCAGTCATATTTAGGATGTTCAAAATAGATTTATTAGCACCCTTACTAAGGATGACCAAACTCTTCCCATGGTTAATAATAAAACCAGATTCCTTCCCGTAAATATTGAAGATATCCTTGACTTTAGTAGCATTACAAGTATTTGCTTCCAAAAAAATCATCAAGTCATCCGCAAATGCCAGATGAGAGATATCAAATCCTTAAAACCTTTTAAGGTACAAAGGCTCTTCTCATTTATAGAATTCTTCATAATATCAGTGAATCCTTGCATGACCATCACAAATAAGTAGGGAGCAAGGGGTCTCCCTATCTTATTCCATTAGAAGGAGTGAATATCTCAGAAGGATCTCCATTAATAATAATTTGATAAGAGGTAGTGAGGAAGATGTTCTCAATCCATTTAATCCAGATAGTAGGAAAATCCATCTTAT
This sequence comes from Alisma plantago-aquatica, assembly GCA_963693085.1. Taxonomy (NCBI): domain Eukaryota; kingdom Viridiplantae; phylum Streptophyta; class Magnoliopsida; order Alismatales; family Alismataceae; genus Alisma; species Alisma plantago-aquatica. The sequence goes on from OY856411.1 coordinate 572,045,654, forward strand.
ACATGATAGAAAAGAGGAACTTCCATCTCACTGCGTCATATGCTTTCGAGATATCAGCCTTAATACACATTTTTGCTCCAATACATTTATTTAAGCCACTTAGGATTTCATTAGTGAGAAGGGTCGCATCTCTAATGATCCTACCCTTGATGAAGGCACAATGATTGATATTGATAATAGGGGTAAGAAACGATGCAATCTGTTAGTTAGAATTTTCGAGATAATCTTGTAATGAACATTACGCAAGGTAATAGGTATCCAATGAGAAATGAGATTGGTATTTTCACTTTTAGGAAATAAGGAGATGAAAGTTTCTTTTTCTCGGAATACCAGAAGAAGAAAAAAACTCCTTGACAACATGAAACACATCACTACCTATGATATTCTAGGAAAACTTATAGAAATGACAATTAAACTCATCAAGCCCTGGTGCCTTGTCAGCATTTAAGTTTTTGAAAACCTCATTCACTTCCAATCTCGTGACAGGAGCAATAAGAGATATTTTATGTTCTTCAAAAAGCATACTAACTGACTAATCACCCGACCAAATATTGGGAGAAGAAATAGGTTTATCAAGAAAATCAAAAAACAAATCAGTAATGAAATTCTTAATAGCATCATGATTATGGAAAATTGAGTCATTGACTTGAAGGATGAGAATATTATTTTGATGCCTTCTTGTTTTAAGAGAAGAGTAGAAAATTTTGAGTTGGAGTCACCTTCCTTCAACCGTTGCACATGAGACTTCTGTCTTAAAAGGGATTCGTCTACTTTAGAAATAATTTTGGTAGCTAGTCTGAGATTTTTTGCTTTAGTTTTGAGTGTATCATCGAAAGGATTGAGGTAAGCTAATGAGTGAGCAATAGAAGCTTAAGCTCAATCAAATTTTCCTCTATCAGTTATATCACTAACATAATGCTTGTTCCACAATATGAGTTTAGACTTTAAGTTGTTGCGCTTTCTATATAATCAGAAAGTAGCAAAACCTTTACTATTAATATTCCATGCTTCAGACACTATAGATAAGAAATCAAATTGCTTAGTCCAAGCTTTAATAAATTTGAAGGGTGCCTTGATATTTTTGGGGTTACCAATAGAAAGTTAAAGTCTTCTATGATAATTGATAGGATTAAAAATAACTTTGCCATGAAAGTTAGGTACAACATCAAGGAAATCAGCATGGTAAATGACTTTATCAACTTTGGATGTGATAATTTTTTTCCCTTCTTGATGATTGTCCCAAGTAAAGTTGGGTCCATTCATATCTAGTTAAAAAAACCAAAATTTGGAATACATCTATTAAAGTCCCCCATTGACTTTTTTGTAGGGGGGGTTTTACCGATCTTTTTACAATTCCTCTTGACAATATTAAAACCACCTATCAAGACCCACGGTTCCTTCACCAACTTATGAGCCTTACCGATTTCATTCCATAAGTGAGCACGATCATTATCCCCATTATGGCCATAAATAGGAGAAAGAAGACACTTCAAATCTTTGACTTCAACATTGACCAGGATCATTTGATCTGATTCTTGAATCAAGGAAATATTGCAACGTTTTCAAAGAATAAAAATTCTGCCAAGAGCATGGGAAACATGATTTGATATCCAGTTGTAGTCAGGAAAATATTTCTCCCTAAATTTATATCTTTAGAGCATATTAGTATAGTTTCTACCAACACCACAATATCTCTTCTGGAACGTGTAATTTTGTCTAAGACTCCTTTGATTTGGTTATTGATTACTATCACTTTCTAAGAAGTGATTGAGAAGCAAGCATTCATTTAACCACCTGGGTTGTTAAACTGTCAGCCTCAACATTTGGTTCCTCATTTATAATTTCTAGACCTCTAAAACTACTATGCATCCATGAGAATATAGAGTTGGAAAATTGATAATATATCCCTACATTTTGAGGTGTGGTTTTATACGGGTTATGATGGATACCTTTTGAATAACATTTTGGCAAGGAGTTACTCTTCCTTCTATGACTAATACTTTACACTCATCATCATCGATAACTTCAGTATTAGAGGAATTAGAAGGAAAGATAGGAAATGGAGAAGAGGGAACAGAATTACTTTCACCAACAACCATAGTAAGATTGACAATAAGAGCATTAAAAGGATTTTCTAAAGAAATTAAATATGCCACTATAGAAATTGGATTTTTGTCAGAGGTTATTGGTTCCTTTTCCTTCCATCTTTTCTTTGGTTATTCGACATTGCAAACAACATTGGGAGTGTTGTCTAGGGGTGCATTTTCCAATCAAACAACATTCTAGTTATTGGTAGATGAAGTCGGAACTTAAGCATTGTCTACAATCACCTTCTTAGTACTCTGGACAACATTATTAACCGAAACAATCATCTCCTAACATTATAAGCATCATTAGTGATATAGTTCAAAGTAGAAGTTAGTGGTTCCTTTTCTTTCCACATTTGTTTAGGTTTTTCATTAGATTGTTTCAAAGGAACCATAGCAACCAGAGCACATAAAGAATCAACATGCCCCAAGAAACCATAGCATTGGCATCTATAAGGTAGTCATTCATAAGAGATGTATACTATCTAGCTATCACCTTCATCACTCATAAATGTAACTTGTTCTAGAAATAGGGAGTCAGAAGATATAAAAAACTTGAATTCTTGCAAATTCCATTCTAGAGCAAGTCTTTGTGACTTCATCAAATAGATAGGAACTGCTAGACTAGAACTTATATTGTCCAACATCTTACAATCCTAGAATTCAAGGGGTAAATGCTAGATTCTCACCTAGATCGGTAACTCCTTGAGCTTCTTCTTTGCAAAAACATCACCCAAACTTATTTGCAAAAACATCACCCAAACATTATGTTGAACAAACCAGCTCTAAGACATCACATGATCCAAATCTGTAGAATTTGTGAATCTGATGAGATATGTTCCTTCGCCCTGACTCAGAAGATCAATTTGTTCAGTGGGATTCTAGATCCATTTAAATAAGTTTTGAAGAGTAATAATGTGTGCATCAAAGCCAATAACATTAACCATCAAGTGGTTCTTCCATTTAAGTGTGTTATGCATGTTTATGCTTGAGATAAATTCATATATATAGAAAGGGAATGGAATAAGTATATGTTGCATGAAGAACATGTTTTTATAATACTGAATGACTCAAGATGTCTATATGCCTATGTCATTGCTAGTGTTAGTGTGTCTATGAACATTTGATGAGATCTATGATATGCAATGAATTGATAAATATGTTGAGATAGAATTAACATGATTTAGTTACTTTTGAGAAACCATGTGTAGGGTAAATGATGGACAATGGGATTCTTTCTTGGGATGAAAGCCCACTGATTATGATTTCTATATATGATGTCAAAATGGAAAGTATCATATGTTTGCAAAATTATATATTTTTGTGATTGTTGTTTTAGTCATTGTCTCTTTTGATAAGCCTAATATGATTTATGACATTCTAGTTACACGCAAATATATACATATGATAATTGATGATTGAATATATTTTAAATGAGTAAAAAGGATTAATAACAAGTGGAATGATGAGATATCTAGTTAGGTGATTTGAACATCGTTAGTTTCCCTCAAGTGCCACACTGGGGAAATGGAACAAATCTCCTTGTAGTAATAAGAGTATTATGAGAAGGATTTCTGGAGTTTGAATGAAGACATTGAAAGTTAGACCACTACGATTTAAAGATGAGTCGTATGATGTGGTTGTTCCCTAAATCTTGTTTGTGAAATACTATGTCCATGTTGAATAGACTCTGATCAAATAAAAATTGTGAAACATGTGAAATATGATGATACTTGATATTCTGATATGTTGTTATGTTTGGTCCTATCTCAAGTACCATGTGGTGGATCAGGGTCTGTTGTTTATATCTTAGAGTGTCTAAATCAACCCTAAGATGGTGATGGTGAGTCATTCATACAAGAATCAGGCGTGGCAACTTCTACTTGGTGAGGTACAAGCCAAGTAGTTTCAAGGAAAATTAATAATAGATGACAAGCCGTGTACAATATGAGTTGAATGTTTGTTACATGCATTTTGCATCTTGTTGATAGATTTAGTGATATTGAATATGCTTCATGTTTTAGAAACTAATCATTATTTTATAAAGATGATCTATTTCTATATCCTTATTTGTCTGGTTTGGATATGGTCTTGACAAGTGGTTGATGCTAGGATTTAATATCCGTAACAAATATGACTTGGATTTTCTTGTCATCTGAATAGTCTTACTTGGTAGGCATGTCTTATGTGTAATTCCACATTAGGACTACAGGATGTGTACCTGGTCCATCTACTAGGGTGTCAAAAAGATGGTCTTATTGTTATGTATTGATCCTAAAAGTTTAGATCTTAACTTATTACTATATTAATGAATAGTCATACTGAATTAAGTAGCATCTACTAATTTTTTCATAGACATGCTCTTAAAAATAGTTTGAAAATTGAATCTTATGTAAGTGATTACCTTATTTGACTTGTAAAATTATTATCATAAACTAGAGTCAACTAGGTGCTAGAGCTATCTTCTAGACTTTTCAATATATGCAAGTTTATTTTAATCTTGTTATACTTAATTTGATGGTAATGCATGTACTCAATTTGAGTAGGAGGTATCCACTCATTGGGGCTCCATATGATCCTCATGAGGTTGTTTCACATGTTTTTAGGTATAATGTTATCCAATGGAGAGGTCATGAAAAACAACATGTAAATAGAATAATCTAGATAGAATAGAATGTCCATGTACTCTCTCTATCCTAGGATGGTTAGCAGATTGAGTTTGTTCTCTCATATTCATGTAGTTGATGTAAACAAAATCAAATCTGAGCAATAAGTTTTGATTTTGGTTTGAAGGATTTGAATACAATTTGTAGTGATTAAATATGTTTTCATAGAGATGATATTGCAATGAGGCTTTATGATAAAGATAAAGGGTTATCTATTTTTTCATATCTTATGTTAATCGTGTTTGCTGAGAATTTGTTGTTTGTTTAATAATCTAGGTTTAGGTTTTGGGTCTCTCTTAATGATTGGCATTACTATTTACCAAAATAGAGGTTAGGACAATGTGGTATCATAGCAAGGTTAGATGAGTCTACATGGACCATAGGATCTAGGGCTAACTGATAATATGGATATTGAACATAACCTCGATGATATGCACCTTGACTGAGTTTATTATGCATATACTCTAGTCAAGTATTTGGGTATTGAAATAAGATAGTATGGAACTACTAACTGTACTTCTTTGGGATTCCCTAACCAAGCATATTTTATGCACAAAAATTGGGAGCATAAGAATATATATGGTTGAAATGAACAGATAAAATGTACAAAGAGAAAGGATTATGTAATAAAGTATGTAATCTAAGACAAGATGGAACTTTAATATTATAAATATGAATAAATTTAATTGATTATGAAGATAATTCCTAATGAATTGAAACATGAGCATGAATTTGAATTTATAATAAAAAGGTGAGAAGAGAGAATAATGCCTACTAAAGGATCTTTGAAAACTAATGAATGCAGGTAATAATGCAGAATTGATTATAATATTGATCCATGAGATACATAATAAAAATTTAAAAGAATATGAAGAGATGATGATAAGCAATGAACAAGGATGAAATATCCGCCTAATGCCAATAAATTTGGATCTTCAATGCAAAATATTTAAGAAGTAAGAAAATGATGTCATCTGAAAGAAATATAAAATGGAAGTAATTCTAATTTGATGTAGAGCGAGATGAATGATTAAATGATATGATATTATTCCTTATCTTTTCTTGGATTTCAGGATGAAATCCCATAAGCAGGGGAGAATTTGTAATGACTATTTTTAGATTAACAATCTAATTAGGTTTACTTGGATGATTGCATGCTCAACCAAATTCATCATTGTTTAAAGCTTGATCAATTATGGTATCCTAATTGTGATTCACTAAACCTAATTAGGAACTCCAATAATTTTTTATTTCAAAAAATTTGGATTTGAGAATTGAAAACCTTAATCGGCCAAAATTAGGGTTTTGCTAGCATACAAATACAAAATTTGATGAATACGATGGTGCAGTAAATGATTTTTAGATTTTTTTTATAACTCTAGTTTAAATGCAATTTGTATATAGTTTGGGTAACTCACTTTTTAATGTTATGGAAAATGTTAGAATTTTGAATAATTTATGAAATTTTTTTCGTCCTACTTTCCCATGGACAAACTCAACCGAGCATGCATTCAGACTAAAATATAGCTGTCTGGTTTTTGAATTTTATCTTTTTATTTGTTCATCTGATTTATTTGGAATTTTAAGTGTATCTTCTAACTCCACAATAGGCATATTGTTATTTAAATACTTTTTTGATGATGTTTCAAATTTACATAGTGTGATGCTGACCCTTTTTTTATCAGGAACAACTCGATCGACCATGTTACAGGATGCAATATATTAGTGTAGTGTTTGACTTTTATTTATTTATTGGTAACTCTTAATGATCTAAAACTTTTTCAAGAGCTCTAGAATGTTGTTTCAAACAACACTGAATTTGTTTTTTGAAATTGTTGCAGGAGTTTTGACAGATTAAGTAAATGATCTTCAGTAACATTTATTTATGATAGAAAATTATGTTGAAATAAAAGAAAGTATAAGGGTTGGTTTGTAATTGACTCAAACACCTTAGTTTCTTTATATGAGTAACCTAGAACCCAAGGAGATCTCATATTTTGTGATTCATTCCATAGAAGTGAAATAGCAGATAGAGAGGGAGAGTTAGGGTTTGAGTGAGGAAGAAGGTGGATATGTTGGTGTAGAGGGCTTTACCATCCGAGAAACGATGAAATCATGTAAGTTTAGCTTCTTTGGATAGACTTTCATGGTGAATCTTCTATCCTATGTATGAATTTGGTACCTCCTCTAATTTGAATCAAACTGATAGAAAACCATCATTTTTCTCTTTCTTTCACTTCTATTTTCCTTTAATAGGGTTTTTGAGTTGAAAGGAGGAAGAAATCGATTCAATAGATAGAACCTTGGTGGATTTCTAGAAATTTAGAGTTTGGCCTACATTTTTAAGGTTCTTGTCGTCTTAGGTTAGAGTTTGTCCCATGTTAAGCTTTGTAATCTTATTAAAAGCCTAATTATATCTGGGTAAAATAATCAAAATCACTAATAGTATTTGTATGCAATTGTGTAATCAATTGGGATGATTTTGGGGAAATAAATGCTACTGATTTAGATCATTTTCATTATTCATATTTTTCTACTTTCTGACCTATTGATTTAGTTTGTATGAATATTCTTATGAACAGAGAGCTATCTTGTTTTGTAGGAATACTGCCTAGAACCAGTTATTGAATGATATGCATGGAAATCCAGTTGACATGTATAGAATGATATTTGAAAGGTATTAGAATGAACTACACCAGTGTATTGTTGAATCTTAATGAAATTGAGTATGATATATACATAAGGATTAGTATGAGGTGGAGACATTGCCTATTCATGGTTAGGGTTGATGGATTGAATCAATTGATCCAATGAATCAATGTATACTTATGATTGATGAATGAAATATGTGGAAATGGAAACTTGGAATTCCATGTGTGTGACTAGCCGTAATGAACTCCTATGAACCATGATGAGATTACTGAATAGTATGATTCTTATGATGTTATGAACTAAGATGACTTCTTAACTCCTAGAAATCTAGTATTAATTTGTGTATGAGAGATAAATCCAAACTATCATATAATCCTATGAATGTGAAAAGACGCTCAATTGTAGGTGTTAGATTTTCAATTAAGATATTATAAGCCTAATGTGTGTAATCTAGAATAACATATGGAATATGACTAAACCACACATGAATGCCAGACTTTTGTACAACTCACTTAATGGTTAATTGGGAGATGACTAAAGACTAAGGATTCAAAAGAAGAAACCCTAATTTGTGGTACCTTCTTATTTGAGAGTTTAATAAGGAACAAAAGGATTGCCTTTATTTACCAAAATGGGATTCTGATTCAATTGACACGGTCAATGTATCTAGATACAAAATAAGAAATGGACAAGGGTGATATGATTTGTGATGATATGTGATGTATAAAACATTGATAAAATAAATATGAAGTTGTCTTCATCTTTCTACTTTAAATATATCTAGGTTGACTTAAAATGAATGCAATACACTAAAATCGGACTATGAAGGTTTTCAAAGAGAGTGAAACTTTTTGCATAAGTAAATTTAGAAGGATGGATTCCAAGAACAATATTGAACATGATATGAAAGGAGTTATGATTATTGATTATCAAATTAAGGAAAAAGCAAGTAAATTAAGAGTTGAATCTAATATCGTAACCCTAACCCTAATATGATCAACTATGTGACAATAATGAATGACATTCTAAAGAGAGGAATTGCAGAATGTACATAAGTATAGTCTAATTATGTTACAAGATATAGTTCAAGGGTGCAATTTGATTCATAAGAATTCATGTTTGGATTGTAATTGTATATAGAAACTTGTTTTCTAAGAATGATCTAATATGATGGATTTCAAATGAGATTGCTCATGTGATGGTTAGTAACCCTAATTGAAAGATGGTAAATAGGAAATGAGGAATATTAAGTGTGTTGTGCACACTTATCCTTTAGATTTATTCATATATATAAAAATAGAATGGACTAAGTATATATAGCATCATGAACATGTTTTGAGAATAATGAATGATACAAGATATCTATATGCCTATACTATTGCTAGTTTTATTGTCTTTCTTAATATTTGATTAGAACCAATGATGCACAATGAACTAATAAGAAATATATTGAGATGGAATTAACATGCTTTAATTAATTTTGAGAAACCTTGTTTAGGGTAAATGATGGACAATGAGACTATGTTTTGAGATAAAGATCACTTATGAAGATTTCTATAATATTGTGTGGAAATGGAAAGAATCACATATGTTGTGAAATCACATATTGTTGTGATTCTAGTTTTAGTCATTGTCTCTCTTGGTAAGCCTAATCTACTTTATGTCATTCTAGTTACACGAGAATATACATATGATAATTGATGATTGAATCTTCTTTAAGATGAGTGAAAGGATTAATAACAAGTGGAATGATGAAAAATCTAGTTAGGTGCCCTAAAAGCCATGAGTTCCCCTGAGTGCCACTCTAGGGAAACAACACGGATTTCCTTGTAGCAATTAGAGTATTATGAGTAGGATTTCAAGATAGTCAATCTAGACCTTGAAGGTTAGACCACCAGATATAGAAATGAGTCAAATGGTGTGGTTCTACCCTGAATCCTTTCTTATGAAAGTTTGTGTCCATGAGGAACATACTCTAATGAAATAAAAATTGTGAAACATGTTAAATATGATGTGTGATATTATGATATGTTGTTATGTTTGGTCTAATCTCATGTACTTGAGATGAGGACCTGAGCCTCTTTAGGGAATCCTATGGTGAATAGGGTCTGTTGTAGTGACTGTGATTCATTGACACAAGAATCAGGCATGGTGACTTCTACTTGGTGAGGTACAAGCCAAATAATTTCACAGAAAATGAGTAAAAGAGGACAAGCCGTGAAGATTATGATTTAAATGTGTGTTACATACATTTTCTTCTAGTTGATAGATTTACAATTGTTGAATACGCTTCTTGTTGTAGAAACTAGACATTCTATTATAAAGATGATCTATGTATATATATCCTTATTATCCTGGTTTGGAATCTGATCTTAAATATTGACAAGTAGTTGATTCTAGGATTAATATCCACTATGAATATGACTTGAATTTACTTGTCATTTTAATAGTGTTGTTTGGTAGACATGACTTATGTATACTTCATCTTCATGACTACATGATGGGTTCCTGGTCAAACAGGTGGGTGTCACAAAGATGATGATATTCTTATGTTTTGATTCTAAAAGTTTTGATCTTGACTGGTTACTGATATTAAAGGATAGTCATTCTAAATTAAGTAGCATTTATTGATTTGTTCATAGACATTCTCTTAAAGATGTTTTAAAGTTGGATCTATTCTAAGTGATTACCTTATCAAATTTTCTAGAGTGTTATCATAAATTGGTTTTGACTTGATGCTAAAACAATCTTCTAGATTCTTCAATATATGCAAGTTTATTTTAAAATCATTATACTTAATCTGATGCTAATGCAAGTACTTAGGTGTAGTGGGAGGTATCCACTCACTGGGGCTCTATATGAGTCTCATGATGTTGTTTCAAATGTTTTTAGGTAAAATGGTGTCTAGTAGAGAGGCCGCATCAAATAATATGTAAATAGAATTATCTAGATAGAATAGAATGTCCTTGTACTCTCTCTTTCCCATAATGGGTTGTAGATTGAATTTGTTATCTTGTATTCATGTAGCTAGTGTAAATTAAATCACATCAGGGTAATAAGTCTTGATTCTAGTTTAATGAGTTAAATATGATTCTTAGTGATTACATATGTTGCCATTGAGGAGACATTTTCATGAGGTTTTATGAGAAAGAAAAATGGAAATTATATCTATGTTTTTCATATATTATGTTCATCAGGCTTCCTAAGAATTAGTTGTTTTTATTCATAATTTGGATTCAGGTTTTGGGTTTCTCTCTAATAATTGTTATTAATGTTGATCGAAAGAAGGTCCCAACAATGTGGTATCAGAGCCAGGTCAGATGAGTGTGATGGGACAATAGGATCTAGGGTTTTTGGGTTTCTCTCTAATGATTGCCATTAATGTTGATCAAAAGAAGGTCCCAACAATGTGGTATCAGATCCAGGTCATATAAGTGTGATGGGACAATGGGATCTAGTGCTAAACGATAATATGGATATTGAATATATATTTAATGATATGCATATTGACCGAACTCAGTATCTAGATACTCTAGTCAAGTAATTGGGTATTGGGATAAGCTAGTATGGATCTGCTAACTGTACTTGTTTTGGATTCCGTGACCAAGCATACAAGGTGAGACAATTTGGGAGTATAATAATATACATGATTGTAATTAAAGGATAAAATGCACAAAGAAAAATGATTGTACAATAAAGTATGGAATCTAAAACAAGAAGGCACTTTCATATGAGAAAGATGAATAAATTTAATGGATAATGGAGATAATCCCTAATATTACAAACATGAGTATGAATTTGTAAATTATAATAAAAGATAAGAATCGAGAATGATTCCCACTAAAGTATCTTCTTTATTAAGAGAACAAATGGTGAAAATATTAATGCAGAGTGAATTATAATATAGATCAATGAGATACATAATCAAAATTTAAAAGAATATGAAGGGCGATGTGAATCACATCTTGATAAATGATTTATTATAAAATTTGTGAATTAAGTGTTTGTAATACTCAAAGAGGGATATGATAATGATAAGGGATGAAAATGGATAAAATATTCATCTAAAGCCAGTAAATTTGAAATTCCAATGTAAAAGATCCAAGAATAAGAAAATGATGTCATATGAAAGAAGATCAAATGGAAATCATTATTACTTGATTCCGAGAGAGATGAAATATTAGATGATAGATATAATTCCACATATTTTTTGAATTTGGGGACGAAATCCCAAACAGAGGGGAGAATTTGTAACAACCCATTTCCAGATTAACCATCTAATTAAGGTTTACTTCGATGAATGCATGTGAAACTAAATTGATCATTAGTTAAAGCTTGATTAATTATAGTAGTCTAATTATAATTATATAAACCTATTGAAAAACTCTGAGTATGCTTTTATTTCAAATAATTAGAATTTGAGAATGAAAAAATTAAAAAATTAGGATATTGGTAGCATATGAATACAAAATTAGTATATGTAGTGGTGTAGTAAATGGTTTTTAGAATTTTATTGATAACTCTCATTTAGCAGAAGTTCTTATATAGTTTTTTTGGTCGGTCTAAAATGCATGTTACTAAAACCAAAAGCTTGAGGTACAAATAGTGCCCCTAAAACAAAATCTAATCCTTGATACTCCAAAACAACAAGGTATCAAGGTACAAATGACATCACAAATGGGCACATACAGAAGAGATAATCCTCCATACAACTCATACAAACAAAGACACGATAGAGGAAGGGCCTAGCCCCCAATGACACTAAGAATACCCACAAAATATGAGGACCACAACTCCACCATCATCCTATCTCTGGAGGTAAAAGTAGCACCGAAGATAGGTCCCTTACATACGCCCATGGTTACAGAACTTCTCCAGAATAAGAACAATTCCATCAAGCAGTAACTCAAGAGAACATATGGCAAACCATACTAGATCCAAACCGCCACTGATCAGCCAAGAAAAGAATGACTCAGACTGAAGGCCAATCGAGACCCCCTTCTCTGCAATAATGATCACGCACAAAAATGGAAGAAGAACTCAGTCAGAACTCCCTTCTTCATCATAGTCTCCCTGTCTCATCCTGCAAGAAAGAAACGATAATGTAGCAGATGGGACAGCTCCACTCTCCCACCTCTCCTCCCTTTTCATTAGGCTTCTTCCTTTTCTTCTTCTGCCTTGGACTACCATTGACCTTGAAGTCCACCAAAGGATCCGTTTAGCTGGATCACTAAAGAAAACAAACAGAGAAGGTAGGATTGCCACTCGCTGCCTCCTCCCTAAAGTACTGGATCATCTGCACATGATTCAATAATTCATCTGTGCCCATGCCCATAGGGGCAGATCATCGAACATCTTGTGATTAGCCTGCGATCAGGCCGTAGCAGGACCTAGGAGAACCCAAGTCAAAAACAAAATGGCAAGGGACGCGTCCAAGCTCATCAGGGAACCACCGAAATAGAGCCCCTAACATGCTTGCAGAAATGCACTTCAAATATGTTGTTTGCACAACAACAATGCATCACACACCTGAAGGGTGTATCTACACGCAGGAGCAGGAGGGACCAAAGGAAACTAGCTCTGTGTACATAGAGCATTCCATCGAACACGCCATGGGTGTCTCAACACGCGGCAAAGGATAGGACTCCACCATGCAACTTGACCTCAGGCAGGTCACCCTTTCCAATCATTAGCCTCCCTGCTGCCAAGGTTGTCGATGGATCATTCGAGACCCTGTGGAGGGAACCCCAATGGCCGAAGGCGAACCAGAGGAGCAGAGCAATCGGGAGCAGCTGAATGACCACCCAATCCAGGATCTGGAATAGGTCAAGGAGCCGAGCCCCAGAAAGGGGTGCCACCATCATAGAAGAAGGAAGACCGCATCTCTGAGCAGACCAGAAGAAGTCCAGTCGCCCATTGAGGAAGCCATCACCTCTGGGAACACCAAAGGAAGGGATAGAACTGAGACGAGACACGTCGTTGCCGAGGAAGCACCAGAACACTCAGAGAAGGGATGAGAGGGTGCTAGTGAGGTAAGGAGAAAGAACCCCTTTCTTCAGTGGCGTGATGGAGCAGCAAACGAGCTATAGATCTGGAGCAGAGAAGCTTCTCTCCATCCACCACACTTGAGAAGATTGGAGTCGACTGAGTCAAGGTAGCCAAAACCTAGCCCAGATCTGATCATGTTGCACGCATCGCATCGTCCTTTCACCCCAAACATCTGAGATGACTCCAATAATGACGGCCCGCTCATTCCTCTAGAGGTTCACTCTGAAAACTCACTACAGCCTCACCTTGACAGTTGATGGGCCAGGGGGAGGAAAGCGTCAGATTGACGCTCCCTCCCCTTAGCGATAGCCACCGGGAGGGTAGAGAGAAGGGAGAGCAGTGAATCCCTAGAGAGAAGAGAAGCATCTTATATAGTTTTGGTAACTCAATAATTAGTATTCTCGACTAATATAAGAATTTTTGTAATAATTTTTTGACCTATTTGTCTAATGTGTTTCCCCTAAACAAACTCAACCAACTACACATTCATAATGAAACATAGCAGTCTGGTACCTAACTTTTATCTTTTTATTTGTACATCCATTTGATATGTAATTTTAAGTGTATCTTGTAAACTCCAACTCCAAACATCATGTTAAATTTTTATAATTTTTGGATGATGTTTTGGTTTTACTGAGTGTGATGTCGGCCAAGTTTATTATTAGTAACAACTTGATGAACCATTAGATTGTAGTATAGCACTGTAGTTTTTTATTTTTATTTATTTATTTGTAACTTTGAATACTCTAAATTTTAGCTTTAAAAGTATATTTTGAACAATTTATAAATTTCCATAATATTCAAAAAAGGATTGACCTATTAAGTAAATGATCTTATGTAACATTCATTTATGATAGAAAATTTTGGTGAAATAAATAAAAGTTTAAAGAAGGGTTGATTTACAATTGACCCAAGCACCTCAATTGATCTATATGAATAACCTAGAACCCAAGGAGCTCTCATATTTTATGATTCATTCCATATAAAAGAAGTCCTAGAAAGGGGAGGGAAGTTAGTGTTTGAGTGAGGAAGAAGGTGGAGATGTTGCCCTAGGGCTTTACCATCCGAGAAATGATAAAATCAAGTAAGTTTACCTTCTTTGGATAGACTTTCAAGGTAAATATTGTGTATGTATGAATTTTATACCTCCTATGATTTTAATCAAAATGATATCAAATCACCATGTTTTCTCTTTGTTACTCTTCTATAAACCTTTACTAGGGTTTTCGAGTTGAGAGAGGAAGAAATGGATTCCATGGCTAAAATCTTGGTAGATTTTTAGAAATTAAGAGTTTGACCTACATTTTAATGTGATTTTCACCTTAGGTGAGTGTTTATCTCCCTATTAAGCTTTCTTTTTTTTTGCTATAGTGGTAAACCAATTACATCAGGAACTTAATTGGAACAAATTGGAAAATAACTGAATATCAGAAAGATAAATTTGTTGGCCTTGTGGAGGACATACATTCCATATCATTATTGAGTACAGTTGTTTTAAGTAGAACTTTGCTAGTGCATCTGTGAGTTTGTTTTGGTTTCTTCTTTGGTGCACAACTTTTTCAATCCCTGCCCGGCTCAGGCATTCTTTGATCTTCGGAGTAAGTGTTCGGTATTTGTCTGGAGGGTTCTTCAGGTGTGAGACCCACTGTACAACATTCCATGAGTCGGAGATTAACATTACTTCAGTGTGGTTGTTAAGGATTGCTAGTTCCGCTCCATGTAGAATCCTTCCATGGCATCTGATCTGGAACAAAGTTTGGATGAGCCCATCCTCCAGTGTCCTGAAGCATTCCTGGCGATGACACAGATGCACATAGTTTGTGCGTTTCTTGAAGTGGCAGCATCAACGTGAATGATAGTTGACTTTCCCAATTTATTAAGCTTTCTAATCATGTTGAAATCCTAATTATATATGGTTAAATTAATCAAGATCACTACTAGTATTCATATGAAATTGTGCAATCAATTGGGATGATTTTGGGGAGAAATGCTACTGATTTAGATCCTTTTTCATTGATTAATATTTGTATACTTTATAATCTATTAATTTAATTTCTATGAATATTAATGTGAACATATAATTATGTTTTTTTATATGAATATTGCCTAGAACCATGTATTTAATGATAAACATGGAAATTGAGTTGACATGTATAGAATCATATTTGAATTGTATTAGAATGAATTACATAATTGTATTGTTGAATCCTAATCAAATTAATATGATATATGCATAAGGATCAGTACAAGATGGTGATATTTGTTGTTTAGAGTTTGTGTGGAGGGATTGAATCAAATGATTCAACAAATCAATGTATACTTATGATTCATGGAAAAACAATCTGGAAATGAAACTAGGATTTCCATGTGGGCGATTAGTCGTAATGAACCCCTATGAACCATGATGATATTACTAAATAATATGATTCTTATGATGTGTTCAACTAGGAGGACTTTTGAAATCCTAGAAATCTAAAATTAATACGAGTGTGAGAGATAAAGAGAAACTCACATATAATCCTATGAAACTGAAAAGATGCTCAATTATAGGCATTATTTCTTCAATTGAAGGTGATAAGCCTTATTGAGGTAATATAAGCATAATGCATGTATTCTAGAATAATGTATAGAATATGAGCAAACCCAACATGAATGCAAAACTTTTATTCAAGTCACTTAATGATGAATTGAGAGATGAATATAGACTAAGGAGTAAGAAAAAAGAAACCCTAATACAAGGTACCTTCTTATTTGAGAGTTTGATAAGGAACAAAGGATTGCCCTTATTTACCAAAATTCAATTATGAGTCAAATGATATGGTTCAATATTGAGATGTAAAATAAGAAATGGACAAGTTGATATGAATTGTGATGATATGTAATGAATAAAATATTAAAAATGTAAGTATGAAAAAGTCTTTATCTATTTACTTTAAATATATTTAGATTGACTTAAAAGGAATGGAATACACTAAAATCAGACTATAAAGGATTTCAAGGAGAGAGAAACTTTATGCGTAAGTAAATTTAGAGAGAAACTTTATGCGTAAGTTATGATTAATCAATATCAAATGAAGTAAAAAAGAAAGTAAATTCATAGTAGGCTCTAATATCATAAACCTATCCCTAATACTATGAGATATGTGACAATAATGTATAATGTTCTAAAATAAGTAATTAAGGAATGTACATAAGTATAGTCTAATTATATGACAATATGGCATTCAAGGATGCAATTTTATTAATAAGAATTCATGTTTAGATTGAAATTGTCTATATACACTTGTATTCTTAGAAGGACCTAATCCGATGGATTTCAAATGATGTTACACATGTGATAGACAATAGACCTAATTGAAAGATGGTAAATAGGAAATGAGGAATATTAAGTGTGTTATGCACATTTATTCTTGAGATTTATTCATATCTACATAAATGAAATGGATGAGTATATGTTGCATGATGAATATGAGAATAAAGGATGAAACAAGATGTCTATATGCCTATACTATTTCTAGTTTTAATGCATGTATGAATATTTGATGAGAACTATGATATGCAATGAACAACTAAGAAATATATTGAGTTCCAATTAACATACTTCAATTACTTTTGAGAAACCTTGATTAGGGTAAATGATGGAAATGACATTATGTCTTGGGCTGAAAGCCTACTGATGATGGTTGCTATACTATGATGTGGAAATGAAAAGAATCATATATGTTGCATTATTATATATTGTTGTGATTATTGTTTTTCTTGTCGTCTCTCTTGACAACCCTAATCTTCTTTATGGCATTCTAGTTACATGAGTATATACACATATAATAATCGATGATTGATTCTTTAAGATGAGTAAAAATGATGAATAATAAGTGGAACAATGAACATCTAGTTATGTGCCTATGAGTTTGCCTCGAGTACCACACTAGGGAAATGAAATATTCTCCTTGTACCTATTAGAGTATTAAGGGAAGGGTTTCCACATTGTGGATCTAAACCTTGAAGGCTAGATCACCAGGATTTAGGGATGAGTCATCTGGTATGTTTCTACCATAAATCCTCTATTATCAAACTCTATGTTCATTAAGGAATAGACTTTAATGAAATAAAAATTGTAAAACATGTGAAATATGATTATATGTGATATTCTCATATGGTATTATGTTTGGTCCTACTGTTACTATGCATGTCCAGAGAGAGATTCATATGATGATTGTGATGACATATCATTTAAACAATTTGATTAATTACAAAAGAAATCTTCCAATTTGTTGTGTTTCACTCATTCATGAGATAATGAGGAAATATAATACATGTATAAAGAATGAAATTACTTAATATGTATGTCTTCGAGTTGATTACCAGAACAATGAGATCATATAGATGTTAAGAGTATGCACATTCTTGTTATGTCCCTAGTCATATGTTATTGTGGGAGGCCGATAGACATTAGTAACACTTAAGACAATGGTGTATGTTGGTTGGTGATAGAATCTCATTAGTCATGTTATATGTGATATCAAACCAAGTACTGAGACACTTGATTGAAGAGAAGTGTATCAGGCAGACCCACCTTGAGAATGACACATGGAAACCATAAATGGTGGTCATAATCATCTTTCATAGTGAAGGTGATGATTGTGGTTTTTAGACCTGAAATGAGTACACTCATCACATGTCATTTGGTGCACTTTGACATCATCTAATGGGACCTCGAATAAGGGTTTCCAAAAAGGTGATGATCAGGTGCACTATGACAGATGGGGATGACTATGAGAAATGTAGATGAGATGTGTCCCTCCTATTGGAGTTTGATTTCCATGACACTTGATAAGTGAGACTGAGAAAAGCATGTGCATGCACATGTGAATCAATATATGATATTGAGGTGACATATATCTCAGAAAGTCTATGTTGGCTAAATGGACATCTATAAATCCTTTTGTTTTGATTATGACAAACATTTCATTCTTATTAATCTAACGTGCTACTTGAGTGTGCAGGATGACAAAGCAACAAGGGAAAATCTACAAGCTTACATATTTATATTTTCATGCAATGTAATCACTGTTGTAAAAACTTGTACAAAAATATAATGTACAAGTACTTAGAATTGCATGTAAAATCAAGCGTTAGATTCTCCCTAGCTAAACACCACAGTTAGACAAGTCATCCCATTCAAATAGGATTACTTATGCACACTTACACACATAATTAGTGCCTAAATTGAAACCTTGAAACAGGATCAATCTCGGTCGACAAACTCCTCGACCGAGACACTCTCGGTCGACAATCTTCTCGACCGAGAAAGATCCAAAGTAGCCGTTAGACACAACAGACAAGTTAGTTGGCAGTTGATGAAAGACGTTGCAAATCACTTGTTCCAGAGAGCCTGTCGGTCGACAAAAGTTCGACCGAGTAGGTGTCTCGGTCGACCATTTGTCGACCGAGATGGTCTCTGACAGCAACTGCAGAATTAATTAATTAGCCGTTGTTAAAGCAACAACTTTGTACCTAACGGCTAGTTAAGCACTTAGAAACCCCTAGAAGTTGTCTAGAACGTCCTTAAGCATCCTTAGGCCATTCCTATAAATAGGAAAAGCCATAGGACACCAAAACTCACTTGTTTACACTTGCTACACTTGAGAAACCTTTGAGTATACTTTGTGCAATCTGTTTGTGAGCAATTTGAGCATTGTGACAATTGGCCATTTCATTTCTTAGCTCATAATTCGTGTCCTATAGGCTAGTATCTCCTACCCACTGCAATCACAAGTTCACATACTTGGTTAGGAGATCTATACGCTTGATCTAGGCAAATCAAGCCTTGGGCTATAAAGGATAAGTTGTAATTTCTATTTTCTTTCTTGTTCCCTATTATTGTTTGTACTCTCCTTGCTACTCCTAGGTTGGAGGTTGCGGATTGGAGAGGGTGAAGATCTTCTTGGAGAAGAAGGAGACTTTGAGCTACTTCAGAAGGCTGGTGCAACGGGAGGTTACTTCTAGAGAGGAAGGCTACTTCAAGGGGGAGCTTGGAGTTACTTCATAGAAGGCTACCTCAAAGTTGGTGCACCTACTTCAGGGTGAAGGCTGTTCAAAGGGTGTAAAGGAAAGTATTATATTTTGTATAAATCCTCGAGAGGTAATAAAATAAATACTTTCAAATCCCGGTTGGGTAAGCAACCGGGTAGTGGACTGACAACTATAGTATTTGCTATAGTTGGAACCACTCTAAACACCTGTCTCTTTCTTCTAATTTCAATTGTGGTTGTTTGAATTCAATAAATTGTTAAAATAATTCAAAAACTCTATTCACCCCCCCTCTAGTAGTTTTTCAATTGGTATCAGAGCAGGCTTCAAGGAACCCTAACAAGGTCTTGAAGAAATGGGTGACGGAGTACTCAACAACCTCAACATTGAAGGGACACTTGTTGCTAGGCCCCCATCGTTCGATGGAACAAACTACCAATATTGGAAGAGGAGGATGCAATTCTACTTCCAAGGCATCAACTGGGATTTATGGAGAATGGTGTCTACTCCATATATGCTTCCTCAAAATGAATTTGTGGAATGGGATGCAAACACGGTAAAGCTGGCCCAAATGAATGCAAAAGCTGTAAGCATTTTATATTGTTCTATTTCGGTAGGAGAATTTAATAGAATATCTAATTGTGACACAGCATATGATATTTGGCATAGACTGTCCATAACCTATGAGGGTACATTCCAAGTCAAAAATTCCAAGATTAGCATGTTTAAACAAAAATTTGAACACTTTCGTATGGATACTAATGAGTCAATTAGTGAAATGTTTGCAAAATTCTCTACTATTGTTAATGGTTTGAGTGCATTAGGAAAACCTATTCCTGAAGAAGATCAGGTATCAAAGATCCTTCGTTCACTTCCTCCAAAATATAAGCCAAAGGTGACAGCCATTGAAGAAGCAAACGATCTCACTCAACTGAAAATGGAGCAACTTATTGGCAACTTAGAAGCTCATGAAGCAACTCTAGAAGAGGAAGAAAGAAGAGCACGTGAACTTCAGCAAGGAAAAAAGAAGGATGTGGCTCTAAAAGCTTCAAAAGCTGTCACACAAGAAAGTGAGGAGTCAAGTGAAGAAGAGGGAGAAGAAGCCTTGATAGTAAATGGTAAGAAATACAAAAGATTTAAATCTAACAAATTTCCAGCTCTTCTTCTACCCCTCCTAGGTGCTTTGAATGTGGAAAGAAAGGGCATTTCAAGAATGAATGTCCTAAAGCAAAGAAAGGAAAGAAAAGCTCACACAAGAAGAAGGGAGAAAAAGACTATAAAGCTGCATGGGACGAATCAAGTGACAGTGAAAGCGGAGAAGAAACTGTGGATTGTCTAATGGCAAGAGAAGATGATGAAAACTCTCAAGAGGTAAGCCTACTTGATCTTTCTAAAGAAGAGTTAGTCACTAGTCTACAAGAAATTCATGACAAGTATGTTGATGTCAAGAAGAAACTAAAGAAGGCTATAAAATCAAATTATGAGCAAATTGCTAAATTAGAAAATCTTTCTTCTGAAAAGAATAACATTGATCTTGAGAATTTATCTTTAAAAACATCTTTAGATGATTACACTAGAAAGCTACTCACTCTAGAAACAAATGTTGATCTCCTTTCTAAAGAAAAGACTGATTTGTTAGCTAAACTAAAAGATTTTCAGACTCAACCTATTTTGTGTAACCATCTAGACTATGAAAATGTTATAAAAGAAAGAGATTCATTGCTATATGATTTAGATCAAGCAAGAAAAGATTTACACAAGAAAATGAATAATATTGCTCAGCTGCAAAGAGAACTTCATGAGTTAATAAGAAAAGATATACTTGATAACATTCTAAGTATTGGTACTGTTTTCAACGGAAGAAAAGGTTTGGGATATGCTCCAAAGAAAAATCAACCTAAAAGAACTCAAACTAGGTTTTTACCCAAAAACACAATGGCTAGAAAGAGAAATGAAGTTGACTCTATTACCTGCCATTTTTGTTTACGTCTTGGACACTATTCCTTTTCATGCCCTTATAAAACTAAGGATTCCGAATTAGTTTGGGTCCCAAGACCTCAAACTTAGTAGAGTCAAATAAAATTTAGTTGAGATATGACCAAAAAGCTCAATCTTGCTATTTATATTGTCTTATCTCAACTAAACAAAAGATTTTATGATTTTATGCTCATTGGTAATTTTCTGCATTATTGTACTAAAACAGAAACTTAGTCGGTCGAAGAATTGTCAACCGAACCATTAATCGGTCGAAGTATTGTCGACCGACCGAATGTCTGTAACATATCAAAATTTACAGCAATTATTTCGGTCGAAAATTGTTCAACCGAGCTACATTTCTATGTTTTCTGGTTTTGTATTACAGTAATCTTCTCGATCGACAAATTGTCGACCGAGACATATGTCGGTCGAACAATTGTCGACCGACTGGACTTCTGATTCAGAACTTTTATACAAATCTGTATTTAAATGATTCTAACCATATCGGACCATCACATGGGTACCAAAATCTACATTTTAATACAGGAATGGGTGGTTGACAGTGGATGTTCCAAACATATGACCGGAAACAAGGATGCATTCCAAACTTTTGAAGAAAAGAAAAGTGGAACAGTCACTTTTGGAGACAATGGTAAGGGCAAAATCGTTGGAATAGGTAATGTTGGTACAAACCTCAAAATTAAGAATGTTCTACTTGTTGATGGTTTGCACCATAACTTGATAAGTGTTAGCCAATTATGTGATAGTGGTTATGATGTTTTATTTAACAAAACCTGCTGCAAGTTATTAATAGAAAATACTACAAATGTTGTTTATGAAGGAAATAGAGTTGGAAATCTTTATATTCTTAAACCTAACTCTATGAAAACAGTAGTGGGAAAATGCTTGCTTGCAAATGACAATACCTTACAAATATGGCATAAAAAGCTAGGACATGCTAGTTCACATGTTATCAAAAAGTTAGTGAAATATGATCTTGTTCGTGGATTGCCTACTTTATCTTTTGAACAAGTTGAAAACTGTGAACCATGCACAATGGGAAAGCAAACCAAAACATCTTTCAAATCAAAACATGTACTTAGCACCAGTAGATCATTAGAATTAATTCATATGGATTTATTTGGACCAATGAGGACACAATCAATCGGTGGTAAGAGATACTGTTTTGTTATTGTTGATGATTATAGTAGATATACATGGGTACATTTTATTGCAACTAAAGATGATACTATTCATGTTTTTATGCAATTTTGTTCCAAGATTGAAAATCTCTTACAAAATAAAATATGTACCATTAGAAGTGATCATGGTGGGGAATGAAGAGTTTTGTAGATCTCAAGGATACACTCATAATTTTTCTGCTCCACGCACCCCACAGCAAAATGGTATAGTTGAAAGGAAAAATCGATCACTACAAGAAATGGCTAGAACTATGATGCTTGAACATAACACACCCAAAACCTTTTGGGCTGAAGCTGTAAACACTGCATGCTATGTGCTAAATAGAGTAACTGTTCACTCTCATTTAAAGAAAACTCCATATGAACTAATACATTCTAAGAAACCTAGAGTTGACTATTTTCATACCTTTGGCTCCACATGTTATATCTTAAATACCAAAGATGATAGAGATAAGTTTGACTCAAAATCACACAAAGCATTCTTTTTGGGATATTCCACTTCTAGCAAAGCTTTTAGAGTATATAACACTATATCTAGAAAAGTTGAGGAATCTATTCATGTTTCTTTTCATGAAGAATCCCCATCTGAAAATCTAGAAATCATAGATCTCACTAATCAATTCGAAAATTTAAACATACCAAACGATAGTGAGAAAGGTGCTACAAATAATCACCAAACTGAACCACAACCTACACCTAGACTTATTAAAGATCATCCTCAAGAATTAATTATTGGAGATCCTAATGATAAAGTCAAAACTCATTCTTCCTTTAAAGATGTTGCAAACATGGCTTTTGTTTCTATCATTGAACCTAAAAAGATATCTAAAGCTCTTAAAGATGACTATTGGATAATAGCCATGCAAGAAGAATTGAATCAATTCACTAAAAATGATGTATGGGATTTAGTTCCTAAACCACAAGATAAAACCATAATAGGAACTAAATGGGTTTTTAGGAACAAGCTAAATGAGTCAGGAGAAGTAATAAGGAATAAATCTCGGTTAGTAGCACAAGGATATAATCAACAAGAAGGAATAGATTTTGATGAAACATATGCACCCGTAGCTAGACTTGAAGCCATTAGAATGTTACTAGCTATTTCTGCCCATAAAAACATCAAACTCTATCAAATGGATGTCAAAAGTGCTTTTCTAAATGGCATCATTCAAGAAGAAGTTTATGTTGCCCAACCACCTGGTTTTGAAATTCCAGAAAAAGGTGACTATGTTTATAAACTTAAGAAAGCACTTTATGGTTTATAAAAAGCTCCTAGAAATTGGTATGAAAGGCTCAAAACATATCTTTTTGATAATGGTTTTTCTATTGGAAATTCAAATTCTACTTTATTTTTCAAAACATATACATCTGATTTCCTAGTTGTGCAAATATATGTTGATGACATTATTTTTGGAGCTTCAAATGATTCATTGTGCACACAATTTAGTGATATTATGCAAAAAGAATTTGAAATGAGCCTCATGGGTGAACTAACTTTCTTTCTTGGTTTTCAAATTAAGCAAACATCTGCCGGAATATTCATAAGCCAAGAAAAATATACTAAAGAACTCTTAAAACGTTTTGGGATGGATCAATGCAAACATGCTACTACTCCTATGGCTACTTCTGTCAAAATTGATAAGGATGAAAATGGGGAACCTATTGATGATTCCTTATATAGAGCCATGATTGGTAGTTTGCTTTACTTAACGGCTTCTAGACCGGACATTATGTTTTCTGTTGGTCTTTGTGCTCAATTTCAATCACAACCTATGCATTCTCATTTTCTAGCAGTTAAACGAATTCTTCGTTACCTAGCTGGTACTACTTGCTTTGGTTTATGGTATCCAAAAGGACAATCCTTGGATTTCAAAGCTTATACTGATGCGGATTATGCTGGTTGTCGACTTGATCGCAAGAGTACTAGTGATGGCTGTTTCTTATTAGGGAGAGCTTTAGTATCTTGGTTTAGCAAGAAACAAAATACGGTTGCCCTATCTACAACTGAAGCTGAATATATGGCAGCTGGGTCTTGTTGTGCTCAAGTGCTTTATATGCAACAAGTGTTAAGCGATTATGGTTTTAATCTTTCATCTACGCCTATTTTTTGTGACAACACAAGCGCCATAAACTTAGCACACAATCCTATTTTACACAGCCGAGCTAAACATATTGAAATCCGTCATCATTTTTTAAGGGATCACATCTCCAAAAATCATGTTTCCCTTCATCATGTTGATACGGAAGATCAATTGGCTGATATTTTTACAAAACCGCTTCCACTAGATCAATTTAACAACATTAGGAAGCAATTGCTTATCACTCCTTTGGAGGATGTTTTCTTTGATATTTGTGCTACTTAAACAAAAACTCGTGTTTACATTTTTGGCCTTTAAATGGACATCTTTTTCATTAGATTTGATGGGATATCTAATTAAGGGGGAGTTTTTATTCTTAACGGTTATCTTTTTGAAATGACAAAGGGGGAGAGATAAATATAAAACTAAAATTTAGTAATTATGTAAAACTCAATTAATGAGTTTCATAAATAAACTCTTGGCTTTACATTGAAAGTTGCTATATTCCCAAATGATCTGGATTTCATGTTCCATAATTCATGGGGAATAATAAGCACACATTTTATACACAAGAGAAAAAGCTACAAAAGGTAATCTAAAGGTATGAAACTCATATGTTTTATATTTCCTTTATTTATATTTTGGAAATGTTTGTCATCTTCAAAAAGGGGGAGATTGTTGGCTAAATGGACATCTATAAATTCCTTTGTTTTGATTATGACAAACATTTCATTCTTATTAATCTAACGTGCTACTTGAGTGTGCAGGATGACAAAGCAACAAGGGAAAATCTACAAGCTTACATATTTATATTTTCATGCAATGTAATCACTGTTGTAAAAACTTGTACAAAAATATAATGTACAAGTACTTAGAATTGCATGTAAAATCAAGCGTTAGATTCTCCCTAGCTAAACACCACAGTTAGACAAGTCATCCCATTCAAATAGGATTACTTATGCACACTTACACACATAATTAGTGCCTAAATTGAAACCTTGAAACAGGATCAATCTCGGTCGACAAACTCCTCGACCGAGACACTCTCGGTCGACAATCTTCTCGACCGAGAAAGATCCAAAGTAGCCGTTAGACACAACAGACAAGTTAGTTGGAAGTTGATGAAAGACGTTGCAAATCACTTGTTCCAGAGAGCCTGTCGGTCGACAAAAGTTCGACCGAGTAGGTGTCTCGGTCGACCATTTGTCGACCGAGATGGTCTCTGACAGCAACTGCAGAATTAATTAATTAGCCGTTGTTAAAGCAAAAACTTTGTACCTAACAGCTAGTTAAGCACTTAGAAACCCCTAGAAGTTGTCTAGAACGTCCTTAAGCATCCTTAGGCCATTCCTATAAATAGGACAAGCCATAGGACACCAAAACTCACTTGTTTACACTTGCTACACTTGAGAAACCTTTGAGTATACTTTGTGTAATCTGTTTGTGAGCAATTTGAGCATTGTGACAATTGGCCATTTCATTTCTTAGCTCATAATTCGTGTCCTATAGGCTAGTATCTCCTACCCACTGCAATCACAAGTTCACATACTTGGTTAGGAGATCTATACGCTTGATCTAGGCAAATCAAGCCTTGGGCTATAAAGGATAAGTTGTAATTTCTATTTTCTTTCTTGTTCCCTATTATTGTTTGTACTCTCCTTGCTACTCCTAGGTTGGAGGTTGCGGATTGGAGAGGGTGAAGATCTTCTTGGTGAAGAAGGAGACTTTGAGCTACTTCAGAAGGCTGGTGCAACGGGAGGTTACTTCTAGAGAGGAAGGCTACTTCAAGGGGGAGCTTGGAGTTACTTCATAGAAGGCTACCTCAAAGTTGGTGCACCTACTTCAGGGTGAAGGCTGTTCAAAGGGTGTAAAGGAAAGTATTGTATTTTGTATAAATCCTCGAGAGGTAATAAAATAAATACTTTCAAATCCCGGTTGGGTAAGCAACCGGGTAGTGGACTGACAACTATAGTATTTGCTATAGTTGGAACCACTCTAAACACCTGTCTCTTTCTTCTAATTTCAATTGTGGTTGTTTGAATTCAATAAATTGTTAAAATAATTCAAAAACTCTATTCACCCCCCCTCTAGTAGTTTTCCGGTCTACTCTAATTCAAGGAACATGGATTGAGCATTTAAAGGATGATGATTCCATGGTTCAAGTTCAATCCAAATATCAGAGACAAAGTAAATAGACAATCACTGTAATGCCTGACACAAATTATAGGTTGAAGTTGTTCTCCAACTATCCAATTTACTTGGGTAGCAATGATGTATTTAGGATACTGCTCATTTCTTGTGATGTCATAAATCAGTTATGAACATTCACTGCCAACTTAACTAGGAAACTATTGGGTAACACACATAGGATATAGTTGGAATAGGAGTTCATTCATAAATATGATTTAAACTTGATTACTAAAGAGTTAGGTATTCAATTAAACAACACTGGTTGAATATTTGACTAATTGGATAGTGAATTGAGCAGTTCAAGTGTTGAACTGATAATTTCATTGTGTCACATTAATTGAACCAACTTTAGAAATTTTAGACCATGAACCGGCCGGTCCAGGAAGTGAACCGATCAGATCAGGTGCATGAACTGACCGACTTAGGTTGTAAACCGAGTGGTTAGTGGATGAATTTGATTGAATGAAGGATTTGTGTTGATGTAATGTTGTGCATTAAATCGGATTTTAATTGCCAATACAATTACAATTGTGAAACATGATGAAACGATCGGTTCACTGGGCTCACGTGCCAATTGATCGGTTTATGCCAAACCGATCATTTTGCCACTCATAGTTTTAGGAAATTCATGAAATTCCAGTCCCTTCCTCTCCCACTCAGACTGGGAATCCTGACCCTAACCCTCAGATAAATAGAGGGGTATTAGCGGCTTCTCAGACACAACTCAATTTCCTTTGAAAATTGTTTGTCTTCTCTGGTTATTATAACACATGGAATCCAGGAAAGTCCTACATGATAAAGGAACGGATAGCAAAGGAGAACAATTGTGGGAGAGAAAGTTGGTGACTAGTACACCAACGGGAGGGACAATTCCTTCATGTTTGTTCTAGTAAAATGACATGAGTTATAGGTGGTCCGTATCGACTACTCTAGAGGTGTGGAGCTTTTCTGTCTAGGAGGACAACTTCAGGCTGTTGTCTGTGATGAAGACCAAGAGCAACTGAAGGCATCGTCTGAGTGCAAAAACAAGATAGCTACACAACTGCAATGATGGATTAGTCATTGGAATTCTCTAGGACCAGGTATGAGCTCATTAAACCATCCTTCTAATTACATAGTGGTTGACACAATCTGCTAGTTTATAGGGAATATGATAGAAAATTTTTGTTTCTGTTGCCTACTCTGTCGCTATATTTCCCTATAGTGGTATCAGAGCCAAGTCAATCTACTATATTTTTGGATTTAATCCATGTTATTAGATTTTGTTTTTTCACTTTTATTTATTGCATACAATGTGAATATTTAAAATGATTAATGCGCATATCCAATTAAAGACCACATACGATCCCAAACCAATATATATATATATATATATATATATGATATATATATATATATGCAATTTACATGTGTCACCCTAAAATTAGTTTTTATGGTTGATGTGTAGCATGGTTATGACCAATAACCCTAATATCTGTGTATAGTTGAATGTTTTGTTTTATTTGTGTTTTATCTCAGTTTGCATATCAAGTCTCTACCTTCTTCTTCCCAATGTAAAAGTCTTATTCTTTCATACATTTCTCCCCTCGAATGTAACTCGAGCTTTCTCCTTACCACGTAATAAGTTTAATAGCATTAGAGTAGTTTCTCTTCTTATAACAACAAAGGTGACCCTCTATGTGAGACGAATCGACAGTCTCAAGGACAACTCGACCAGATGGAGGACCATGGGGATATAGGATGGGTGGACCTAAACCAACCAGCTGGAGTTCCAACCGATTGTTTAGAAGTGGCAAAACATAATTGGGATGAAGGCCAGCCAATCATTTCATATAACCAATGACTATCTAAGAGGTGAAGTAATCGATTCAAGGGTTGAACTGATCAACCTAGATTGGTGCAAGCACATATTTACACCAACAACATGTTCTTGCATGCAATATAGACCTAGGTGGTAGTAGTTCCTTGTGGCCAAGGAATTACAATAGTATGGCAATAACCATTGCTAATGTTTTATATTGCATGTTTACGCTTGTGGAATATATACTATAATATGTGATGATTAGATATGTATATGTACATTATATATATATATATATATATATATATATATATATATATATAATCCTCAATCAAACATATAAGTCTAAGATGCTTTCCATAAGTGATTCACATGAGAAGCTTGATTAATTATGTGTGGACACGCTCAGTGTGGTGTGTTATCCATATTGTGGAAGTGTGATGGTAGTTATGTGGGTCTGCTCAATGGGGTGCATTTCCATCGTGCTGGTTTATGGGTCAGGACTAGTTGTCCTTAATAATATTAAACACTTGGAAGAATGCATATGACTATGTCAAGGAGTTGTGCATAACATCATCCAAGAATTGCATAAGATGCAATTGGAAAACGTTTCCTACCTTAATGGTTGATTATGGATGTTGGAGTTGTCTAGGTAATAAGTCAATTGTTTTGGATCTTGGCTCATTAGAATTGTATGCACTGCAAATCTTCCAAATTGATAATTGAAGGCTATCAATTTGAACAAAATAATGAGAGCAATGGTTAAATTAAAGTCCTAATTAAACATCATCAAATTTGTACAAATCAAATCAAATCAAAAGGGTTTTTTTGACAAAATTGCAAATTCTTTTGTAGAATCATGGGAAAACACAAAAGCATTTTTTCTCTATAATCATTCCTTGAGAAGAACAAGTTAAATGGAACTTACACAAATGGTTCAGGACACTGAGAATCATTCTCACACAGGAGTGCAAGCTCTATGTTTGGAGAAACCAGAGATGGATGAATCTTTTCCCACTGCACCTAAGGCTAACAACAATGCTTACAAGAAGCACATTGAAGATGTCATTGATGTCAAATTCCAAATGTTGTGCTCTATGAACTATGAGTTTCAAATACAACATTTGAACATGGATGTTATCGAGATAGTCACACTTCTTAAGAACATGTTCTAAAATCAGGTAGGCATGAGAGATATGATTTCTCCAAGGCACTATTCAAATGGAACATTAAAGAAGGAGATCATGTAGGTCCTCATGTGCTCAACTTCATTGGGTATGTAGAGAGCCTTTATAGATTGGGATTATCTTAGTTCAAGTGTTGGCCATTGATGTGATTCTACACTCTCAGCCAGAGTCATATAGTTAGTTTGTCATGAACTACAACATGAATGACTTAGACAAGTTATAGACAGAGTTACTTGGCATGTTGAGAACAACTGAGGCACAAATCACAAAAGACAAACCCAAGTCTGTGATAATGAGTATCAAACTAAAGGGGAAGTATAAAGGTCAAGGCAACACTAAAAGGGGTTCTAAATCTGGCTAGGAGCCCAAGTCTTCAGCACTCAAGGAAAAGTGAGGAGTAAACAAGGGAGGCAATTGTCACCACTATCACCAGCATGGACACTAGAAGAGGAATTTCCTCTCTACCTGGAGGAACTAAATATGAAGAAGTGGATAGAGATTTTCACTTCAGGTATATATGTTATAAGATAAATATGATTACATTTTCATCATGGGTATATGATATCAGATGTAGATCTGACATATGTTCGATATGCAGGATCTGATAAGAAGTAAGCCTTTATGTAAGAGACATGATGGACTACATGAAGCAAGAGTTGTTGTGACTTTAGAATATATTTAGACTTTATCTTATTCCACATGACATGTAATAAAGTTAGATGAACTACTATTTCAATTATGCCAATAATAGAAACAATTTTATTTTTTTGCATCATGTAATGACAAGGATGATTATGGATAAAATAGTTAATTTCCTATCTTGTGTGGCAATGATCTTTAGGATTTATGAATGTTCATAATGTAAATACTAAATGGATTAACTTAAACAATCAATACCATTGTCATCTTGAGTACTTATATGAGAAATGCATTTCTAAATGCATGATGATATTTATCTAAACTCTTTTGGTTATTGAACCAATAAGATACATTCAAGTCTTATTTATGCACAACATGACAATACATCTCTCACTAGGTATAGTGGGAGAGTAATAATTCTATCAACTTTTATACATAATGATGTACAAAGACCTTCAGAATAAATTCCAGAGATAATTATTTGCACTTTATTAAATTCACCAATGATATGATGTTATGCATTTAATGAAATACAAATCTCTTGAAATGTTCAAGAAGATCATAAATTAAGGGCATGAATAACTTTGGTAGTATCAAGAAACTTTTATATGATCAAGGTTGAAATACTTTACATCAAGAATTTGAGGACTTTCTGTATGGATAGTGATTGTGTATCACAATAATGTATCAGAAAGAAGGAATCACATCCTAATAAGTCATGATATTCCACTCTGGTACAAGTGTTGGAAGCAAAATCCATCAGACCATCTCATGTCATCAATGGGTGTTGATGATCCTATGTTGCCTATCCATGAACCACTCTGCATTTCTTACTTTGATTGATCATCTAGCAAAACTCGCATGACTGAGGTGTAGGTGTTTGATATCTGGGAGGATCATAGGGGAGCCCTCAATCACTTTTATAAATAGGATGGGAGCCACGAGGAGCTGAGACAACAAAGCAATCACCTCATGAGGGATTAGGAGCACCAAATGATTCCTCTAAGGCAAAACCAGATGTGGAAGTGGCATAGGGTTGCAATGCAGTGCTCCAGGCCGCCGATCCCCCTCCCAAAAACTAGAGGTGGCATGCACATGAATCCTAGTCGCCCTACATGTCACGAGACCTTACCAATTTTCATACCTCCCCAACACGACGATGCATCTGTCTTCTTTGCTTTGATTTGCACCCAAAGCCTACACAACAATTGTAGCAAGTGGAAAAAATCATGACAATCAAGCCCTTGCTCTGGAGGTCGAGCTTGTCACCTATTTTGGCTGAGTCCGGGTCATATTCTAACAATGTTTGACTTGGAAGATGGATACATTCCTCCAACAGTGTGCACCTTGACTCGACAACACCATCATATGTTCACACCGCCATGTACTATAGAGACTTTTGTGTGTCTCATAGCTACAGACATGTGGCTTGCACAATCCATCATGGAATTTTCATTGTTGTCCAGATGATAGGGAAGGGAGAAAAGGTTTTACACTTTTGATCTCTCATCTCAAGAGGTTACACCTTTCTAGCGACGAGCAGGCTAGAGTGTTGTAGGATGTCATTCTAAAAGATCATGATCTATTCCTTGCAGTAGAAGAGACCTTGAGGTTCCTTTATCAGTGGATGTAACGGAGATGTGTGAAGATACAAGAGCCATGCATGCCATCATGATGATGGTCTTGTTCGGGTTACATATGACACTCGGGAGATATAGGGGTGCATTCTTGGCATCTTAAAACCCCTACCATATGGCGTTGAACTTTGTAGTTTTACATATGGGTGGGTCATGGATGTTATGCTTCTTGATCATATTTTTAGAGTGCATATCACCACAGTAAAGAGCATCCCTCATAGTTGTTGTCTTGCATTCTCTCAAGCACTAAAGATAGATCTTGTGATGACCCCAATTCATGTATACTTTTCTTAATGACATTCCCCAGATATGTGTGCACTCATATCTAAAATTGTCAAAAGGGAAAATATAAGAGATTGTGATAGTCAACTAAAATGAAAAGGAGCCAAACCATTATTCACAAGCATCATTAAATATCCATACAAAACAACATTCATTAAGGATAAAAGTCACACATATTATTCAACAGAAGGAAAATGAATAGTTCTAAGGAATGGAAAAAAATACATAGGAGGTAATTCCTCCTATACATCATCTAATGGGAAAATAAATAACTTACTAATAGAAATAGAGATAAGAAGCAGCAATCTAACTAGATATCCTCCACGCACCATTATTTAGTAGCTTTTGATACTTTGAGATGCATTATTTGTTCTTGGTACCTAGAAAATATGAGAAACAAAAATCATCAACACAAGGTTGGTACGTGGTTAAAAATACAGTACTATGATTGCATATTTCAAATACTTGAAGAAACAGAACAAAGAAGAGGAAACCATTGTTTAAGGTGGAAAATCATGTAAATACCTCTTTTAAACATTTCATTAGATGCAGTTGTACTACTACTTCTTTCATCACTTTATCATACATCCAATATGGGCAACTACTTTATCGTGTATCCAGCATGGGCAATTTATCATACTTCCATACTAGGCAATACATCGTACATCCATATTGAGCCATCTCCCGTTTGTTCTTGCCTTAGTAGATAAAACTCATCAAAGTTCTTTTATGTTCTATTAAGTTTTGGTGAAGCATAAGATACTATTAATCATCCAAAAAGGTATAAGCAACCAAGGAACAACTATTTTATACTTAATAGTATAAGCAACCAAGGTTTGAGTGCACCCAAGGTACATCATATCTTATGCAACCATGGAAAACTAGTCTTATACTTAATTAATACCATGTACCTGATTTGATTAGATCTGAATTCTTGGAGTCTAGAAGGACAATAAAAAGACCACCCTAAAAGGAAATCAAGGTTATATTGTTACTATTGATCCATATGAGACATAACTATGGTTTTTTATTTAATTATTATTACTTTCATCTTCTCATTATTAGATCAGGGATTATCCATGACTTTTATCTTATGTTGCAGTCACAAGATCAGATCTGGAAATTAAGGTCTCATCTATTTTAATGATACCTCTTATCATCTAAAAAGGAAACATCCATAAATAGGGTTTCTATTATGGTTTAGATCATTAAGGGTTTCCCTTTAGGATTCACATGATCCAAGGGATCAGATTTGGATCTAGGGTTTCATGGTCGATCATGATCATAAGGGGTCATGAAGGAAATTAGGGTTTATCATATAATTCCATGAAGTATTCATATGGAGAGAGAGAGATAAGAGAATTTAGGGTTTTCCATAATTATTGAGTCAATTATCCCTATTTGGTTAGGGTTTTGATCCAAGTGAGGATCAAGAACTCTATTAGGGTTAGGTTTCACAATTATTCAGGTTATGTCAATTAACAACCAATATTACATAATTAAATTACATAAGTATGAGATTTAGACTTTAATATAGTATTTTTGGAAAAGGATTCGGATCTAGGTCCTGAGGGTATTTTACTTAAAAATCTTACATTTTTATGATGAAAATGGTATATAATATTATTACCATCCGATACTATTTTCTATGATTTTTCTAAGGTAACCCATTTTCTTTGATAATAAAAATAAAAGGAAAATGGCATTACCTTGATCAACGGTTGGATCCAACTAGATCGAAAGATAATGTTGATCCCAACTCTCATTAGTTAGATCCTGGATTGTTGAGTTGGCACTTGATGATTTGCCTAGCGATGTGAGTAGTCCCACTCTTGCTCGCATTGACCCGCGACCCCCTTAGCTGATGAGGCGGCTCGCGATTGGTCCGTCTAGGTCCATGATGGCACCTCATACCTACCCCCTAATTCTTTGATTTCCTTTCTCTAGAAGCTCAGAGCAGACTCCGGCGAGAGTCCTTCTTGCAAGGTGTGGCCTTGGCGAGGATGTGAAGGTGTTGGAACCTTCGCGAGGTCACACCGCACTCGGGCATCCAGGTCGAATCTCAAGGCTCCCTCTAGAGAAGCTTGCAACCATGAAGATGAAGTAGGTCTTCGATGAAGAGATGGTTTAGGATATTAAGGGAGTTTGGGACTACAAGGGCTTGTCGCAGAGAACCCCTAAGGTATGGCAAATCTGATTCTAAGGTGGATTGGGTGTGGGGAGGGTTGTGGTAGCAGAGCGATGGGAGGTCTGGAGGTTGAAGATGACTGGGTTTGCTATGGGTGCTTGGGGAGGTTCACTCATAATTTTTAGTCTAAAATGAGGAAAGGAATGTTGGCAGATCTACTAGCATCCTTAAATAGATGCAAGGGGGTCTAGAAAGGGAAGCCCTAAAATCATTGCCGCCGGAGTGAAGGGATCAGGCGTTTGAGTGGTTAGGATGGTGCAACGGTGCACAAAACCTGGTCAAAGTTGGGTATGTTGGGTGCAGCATCACGAGGTGAGTTAATCCAGTCATGCAAAGCTTCGAGATCGTGTGTGAGGTGGTGGCTCAAACTTTGTCGAGCTTGTTCTCTCCACCCCACCCTTTGCAGGAGCTAGATGACAAGTTTCATGTCGTTAGATCCTCGCTGATCCACGATCAAAGTGATCGGGTGGCCAGGATGCAAGCCCACATCAATCGCCCTAAACTAAGGGGGGTTCATGTGAAATCAAATGTCACACATTAAATCAATTTAAAATGACCAACTTAGGTCCAAGGGTATAAATGAATGAAATAATGTGTATAATTTCAAAAACTCATAAATCCTAATTGGTTCATCCAATTGTAACGAAATTTTAGATGGACCTTCATGATGTTATTATCCAACCATGATATAAAAGTGAGGGTCAGACTCAAATATTTGTTATATGAATTGATGATGTACCCTAATGCATGTATTCCATCTCCTATGAAATTAGGGTTTGGATTTTTATGAAATGGATAATCACTTTTAGTCAATTAAGCAAGGGAAAAGGTTGAGGGTATTACTGGAAATGATAAAATAACAAGAGATAGAAAATATATGTAAAACTTACTCTATCACATTCTCCCCTTCTTTTTAAGAATTTTGTCCCCAAAATTCAAGCAACTCGAAAGAGATGTGGGTATTTTTGCTCAACCTCAAACCTGAGCTCCCAGGTGGCATCAGTCTGATCATGGTGGCTTCAGAGAACTTTCACCATATCTAAATGTTGATTACTGAGAAGATTCTTTATCATGAAATCAAGAATTTTGACTGGGGACTCGGCATAAGACAGATCATTTTCAACTCGAGAGGCTCATGTTTCGAAATGTGATTGGGATCTTTGACATAAGGCTTCAGATTTGATACATGAAAGACATTATGCATGGAACTATAATGAGGTGGAAAAGCAAGATGAGAGGCACATTCATCAACCCTTTCTAGGACCTCAAAGCATCCCACATAGAGAGGACTGAGCTTCCCCTTGTTCTTGGCCAAATAATGAATAGGTCAGATCTTCATAAAAATGTGATCACCTTTCTTGAACTAACGTTCCTTCCAGTGAGAATCTGCATAAGATTTCAACCTATCATGCGCCTACTTCATCCTCTACCTGATCAGTGCAACTTTATCTGCATACAACTACATCATCTTAGATTTCATCAAGGTGTGTTCCCCGGTGTCATCCCAGTGTAGCAGATATTTGCATGGTTGGTCATAGAGAACTTCATAGGGAGGCATCCCAATACTTTCCTGGTAGCTATTATTATATGCAAACTCAGCTAAAGGCAAATAGTGATCCCATGATCCTTCCAAATCAAGAATACAAGCTCGTAGAAAATCCTCCAGAATCTGCATTGTGTGCTCTGACTGCCCATCTTTCTGTAGATGGTAGATTGTATTGAAGTTCAGCTTGGTGCCCAGATCTTCTTGAACCTATTTCTACAGCTTTGAGGTGAACTTCAGGTCCCTATCTGATATAATGGACACCAGAACTCCATGTAGACATACTATCTCCCGTATATAGAGGTCTTCCAGTTCAAAAACCTTAGTTATAGTTTTCACAGGGAGAAAGTGAGCTGACTTTGAAAGACAATCCACTATAACCCATGCAGCATCATACCCCTTTCTGTTCCTGGGTAGTCCCACCATGAAATCCATGGTGATATGATCCATTTCCATTTCAAGATTTCAAGGGGTTGCAGTAGACCACCTGCCCTCTGGTGCTCTGCTTTAATTCTCTAGCATGTAGACATCTGGACATGAATTCAACAATATCATGCTTCATGCCCCTCCACAATAATTGGTGTTGTAGGTCTTTGTACATTTTAGTTGTGCCTGGATGAACTGTGTACTTTGACCCATGTGCCTCATTTAGAATTTTCATTTTCATAGCAGATTGGTCTGGGGCCCACATACGATTATTGTATCGAAGACCCCCATTGAGACCCATAGACAAATGTATTTGAGACTTTGACAGATGAAGAAGATCTCGCTAAGATTAGGACTGGCCTTTTGTTCCTCAAGAAGTTCAGAATGCAGGTCAGACATGATAGAGATGTTGTTGACTTGGATATGATCAGACAGAAACTATGATTTCCAACCCACAAGATCCTCAGTATTCCTCCACTCATGAATAAACAAGGGTGTACATACTACCCTTTTTCTACTAAGGGCATATGTGATTACATTCGCCTTTCTAGGATGATAACCAATAGTGAAATCATAGTCTTTCAGATATTCAATCCATTGACGTTGATGCAGGCTCATGTCCTTTTGAGTCAAGATGTAATTTAGGCTTTTGTGGTCAATGAAGATATCAAATGTCACCCTGTATAGGTAGTGCCTCCAGATTTTAAGAGCATGAATGATTGTAGCTAATTCTGAATAATGTGTGGGATAATTAAGTTCATTGGGTTTTAGCTGTATGGATGCAAAGGCCACTACTTTTCTCTATTGTTGTAGGACACATCCTAACCCATTTCACGAAGAATTAATGAAGATTACAAACCCTTCATTTTTAGAAGGTAGGACTAGAACAAGAGCCGACGTCAACTTCTACTTTAATTCCTAGAAATTGGATTTGCAAGCAGTTGACCATATGAAGTGCTCGTCCTTACTAGTAAGCTTAGTCAGAGGAAGTGCCACTTTGGAGAAATTAGGAATGAAGAGATGATAATATCCATCTAAACCCAAGAATCTCCAGATTTCAGAAGGATTTCGAGGAGGTTTCCAATCAAGTACAACAAATCTTTACAAAGTAGTCATTGAGTCGGGCTCTATAGCTGCTTGGGGGAGATTGCTACTTCTTCCCCATTGCACACTACATGTGTTTAGGCCTAAGAATAGACATGATAACAAATTAGGCAATATAAAGTCTCTACAGCTATGACATATTTTGAGTTCACTCACAGCTTGGGGAAGAACATGACGACATCACCAAGTTAGTGATTAATATAATGAACCTTG
Organism: Alisma plantago-aquatica; assembly: GCA_963693085.1. Taxonomy (NCBI): domain Eukaryota; kingdom Viridiplantae; phylum Streptophyta; class Magnoliopsida; order Alismatales; family Alismataceae; genus Alisma; species Alisma plantago-aquatica. The sequence continues at coordinate 572,083,607 of OY856411.1, forward strand.
ATACACTTTGAGATTTGGGTCAAATGAAGTAAAACTCCTTGGAAAAGGATAACAATGAAAACTCCAAAATTAGACAATGCCTTCATAAAGTGTCAGACGGCCACTTTACAATAGATGTAAAGGTTTTGTGCTCTTCAGGGGTGGCTCCTTATGATGAAGACACTATAAAAGCTTTAGAGGCTAAACATCCGTATAAGACACATCCTTACATGTCGGATATCTTGATTTCAGAGGCTCCTCTTACAGCTGATAAAAATACTATTTTGCGATGTATCAAATAATGTCCTAAAGGTACTTCTTTTGGTAGAGTTGGCTTGAGAGCTCAACATATGTTATATTCCCTTTGTGGAGAGGGTCTGCAGTTGCCATTGATCTCCTACATGCTATCACCTTAGTGGTTAATTTATGTCTAGGAGGGAGGTGTCCCTTGAGTTTGGTTGTATTTGTAGCTTCTGCACATCTTATGCCACTACTCAAGCCTGATAACAACATACATCCCATCGATGTGGGTACTATTTGGAGGAGTCTAGTATCCAAAGTTTCCATTATAGGAGTAGGAAAAGATATGGCTAAGTATCTTAATGAACTTCAATTTGGAGTCGGTGTATCTGGTGGAGTTAAAGAAATTTTACACAATGCCAACAAGCTTTTGAGCGACCTTCATGAAGACGGTTCTCTCTCTATTCTCACAGTGGATTTATCTAATGTTTTCAACATGGTACGTAGTTCTATGTTGCTTCGTGAAGTAAGAAAGAGGTGTCCATCTATTTCTTTATGGGTGGAGCTTCTCTATGCTCAAGATTCTAGATAATATATTGGAGATAATCATATGTGGTCAGCCAACGATGTGCAACAAGGTGATCCCCTAGGCCCACTTCTCTTTTCTCTTGTGTTTCACCCACTTATTCATGAGATCAGAGACTATAGTAAACTTCTTCTATGTTCCAGGTATCTTGATGATGGGACCATCATCGGGGACACATTAGAGGTGTCTAAGGTTCTCGACATCATATAATGTAGGGGTCTAGAGTTGGGGCTTGTTTTGAATATCCAAACAATTGAGCTTTTCTGCCCTTCCTATGATGGACAAAAGATTTGTGAAGGGTTGTTTCATGTGGGCATTGGGAAGCATGTGTTAGGAGTGAAGTTACTTGGAGGTATTGTGAGTAGGGACAAAGGTTTTATTGAAGAACTGTCTATGAGGAGGGAAACCAAAGTCGTTGACTTGATGCATCTGCTCCCCCAGTTGCATGATCCACAAAGTGAGCATCTTTTATTATGTTCTTGTATGGGTAAAACCAAGCTCATGTTTGGTTTAAGGACATGTCAACCCACTTACATGGGGTAGGATGCAACTAGTTTGACAAAGGGCTACGTGGGTCTATTGAGAATATTATGGTATGTGGAGGCCCTTTTTTTGGTGACCTTCAATGGCAGGTGATGTCCTTTCCCATTAGACTTAGTGGGTTGGGTCTGCAATCGGCTATTGGGGCTCCTTCATATGCTTTTGTTGCATCTAGAGCCCAATATTGGGTGCTCCAAGATCATATTTTACATAACAGTGGGATACACGGTATGCAATCTGATTTTTAGTATGCTTTACATTGCCTACGTGTCACAATTCTGTCTCTCGATCTTTCCTATTCTCTAAAAAGGATTTCATCCCTCCTAAAGCCTAAAATGCTTTGGTGGGTTCCCTTTTTAGAAAATTGTTAAGGACATGGAGGAGAGTTCGACATGACTATTAGACAAAAAGTAAAATTTTGATGTTTATAAGTTGTTCATGCTCAAGATTTTCTTTTTGATATCCCCATTAATGGCCTTGGACTACATATGTCACCAGTAGAGTATCGTACCATTCTCAAATATTATCTTAAGAATACTCTATTACCAGTTGATGAGGCATGTCCAATCTATCACAAATCCTTCTTAGACACTTTTAGGGAACATGCAGTTCATTGTCAGGAACTCCCACGTTTCAAATATAGACATGATCTTATCATGGATGTCTTGTATGATGTACTTAGACACACTGGAGTTGCTTCTAAGAAAGAAGCACCTATGAATTTTTTTTTATTCATAGCAGGGGTGATTGACACTCAGACCAGTAGATGTTTTAATATTTGGTTGGGATAGAGGAAACATGCATGTGTTGATATTATAGGAGTTTTTCCATTGGTGGGCCTGAAAGGCGGATATTTTATTGCAAGATATCTGCCAAGAAATCTGCCTCAGCTAAAGTGGTCAAGCATGAGAAGGCTTGTATTGACAATCAAAATGTTTTTATCCCTTTTGATTTTGATACCTTTAGTTCTTGTCACCTGAGGCACTGAAGCTCCTCAAGAGGGTCCAAAAGATTATGCATAGTAATGTTATGACTCCCAGATATATGGATGTTGTGTTATGGAGGATTAAATTTTCATCCAAAAGGGAATGGTGGAACATCTTGTTGCCCGTCTCCCATCTATCTCATTGTAATTTACCATTTAGAATTAAAGGAAAGACATTAAAATCTAGATATGACTATCATTCAATCTAATCTTTTAATTTTCTCATAAATACATGCTGTACACTGTACTGCCTAAAATGGTTTGAAAGACTCCATATAGGATATGATATGGGAATGTCTTGATACATCTTAAGGATTGAAACTTATATAAACAAAGTAGTTTCTTGAAAAGGTTTATCCCTAAATCATAAATGTTGAATGCTAACTTTAATCCTTTACTGATAACAAAAGTGTTTAGGATAACTAAGTTCTTAAAGAATCATTGGGAGTAAAGTCAAACTAAAAAAGTTTGAGGATAATAAAAGGGTACAACAGAATAAGAAGAATCAGAAATTGTTGTGGAATATGAAGTTCCTTATGTAGCACAAAACTCATAGTTCCAGTAGAACACATCTGATATTAAAAGATCATGAATCAAATAACTTAGATAAGTTGTGAGTTGGTCATAAGAACAATTCAACTAGAAACTATTGAGAACTAGAATTTGAGAAATGGCTTGATGACCATTGAGGAATCCATGTACACTAACAAGGTATGACCTTTCTATTACCACCTAAAGAGATTTTACCTCTAGGGTGCAATTGGGTTTTCAAGAGGAAGACCAACATAGATAACCTAAAAGGATGGATTTCTTGCAAACATTTTCAAATAAGCTTAAAGTGTTGAACATAATGAAATCGATTTTTCCAATTTTCATGCTTGTTATTGTAGTTTATATAAACTATGAGATTTGGCATATGGAGATTTAAACTACATTCTTTAAAAGTAATATTAGAAAGGATTTGTACGTGACATAACCTAAAGGTTTTATAACTTCATGAATGCAAATATAGTCTATAATCTACAAAGTTCAATCTAGAGGTTGAAATAAGCATCTCAGAGCTAAAATCATTGATTTAAACAGATAGTCAAAGAGTTTGACTTGAGTCAAGATAAAAGATGAAATATGTGTACAAAAGATTTAGTGGAAGCATATATATATATATATATATATATATATATATATATATATATATATATATATATATATATATATATATATATATATATATATATATATATATGGGTTCATCTTTAATACCCACATTGGTAGGTTGGACTTTTTCTACCCGTCCCGCCCGAAAAGTAACTATATGTTCAGGAAAGTGACTTGTTGGACAAAAAAGTAACTATATTGACCAAAAAGTAACTATTTGACTCAAAAAGTAAATTTGGGCAGAAAACATAGCAAAATAAATATGTAATCGTTGTTTTAAATGTAACTATCTATGCATGAAAATTAACAGTTTGCAAGGTAAAGTAACCCTCTACATGCCAAAGATAGTAAAATCCAAAAAAAGTAACCAAAATAGGGGCATGTAGCTACCTGAGTGGGCATTGAATCAACGCCCTATATATATGTATATATGTGTGTGTGTGTGTGTGTGTGTGTGTGTGTGTATATATTCCACATATTGATGGGGAATAACATCCCAATCCTATGAGTATTGAGACCTGGCATGGAAAACACCTTCACCGATGAAGGATTATGTGAAACATACTATGTGATAGGAATTGAGATCTACTCATATAGTTCTGGAAGTATCATAACCTAAATATGAATACAAATATTATCAAGATGTTGAAAGGTTTCAACATGAAATGATTCAATGAGAGAGAATTTGTTCATGCTACATGTGATTAGTCTCTCAAGAATCCTATATTCCAATTCTTTTAAAGAATGGAAAAACATGAGTAAGATTCTACATGCACTAGCAATCAGATCTATCATGTATTCTATATAATGTAATCATCCCATAATCTTGTATGTATTGGACTCGACAAGATGATATTGGTTAGATTGCAATAAAGGTCATTGGAATGTGAAAAAAGACATCCATTAGTACTTAAGACGCACTAAGGATTAATTGCTTGATTAAGGTAGTAAGGAAGAGTTGAGTGTAAAGGGTTACACTGATGCAAGCTTCCAAAATGATAGAGAATGATCACAATATAAAAAAATAGTGTTTAATATTAAGAGAAGAGTTGTAAGTTGGAAGGATTCTGAAACTATAGACCACTATTTAAATTCTACAATAGAAGCTGAGCATCCTAGTGTTATGGACATAGGAATAGGTACTATATGGATCTAGAAGTACATATGGATGAACTTAAAGATGTTCCAACCATTGATGACATAGAGGAAATACTATGACAACAACGAAGCTATTAGTTAGCCAAGGAATATTAGATATCATATTACAGTAGTTTCATCTCATATGAGATGTCATACAACGATGAGATGAGAAACATGTAATATACTGACTAAAGGAAAAAGTATTGATAACCCACTGGATTATCACTTGCACAACATGTTGCACACCATAAACATGATGGACATGTTTAGATGAGATTTTTGGGTGATTGGCTCTAAGTTCATGTGGGAGTCTATTGGTATCTTTGCCCAGAGTCATATAATGATTGTGATGGCATATCATATAAACAATTTGATTAATAACAACATCAATCTTCCACTTTCTTGTGTTTCACTCAGTTATGAGATAATGATGAAATATAATAAGTGTCAAAAGAATGACAATACTCAATGGTGTATATCTTTGGGTTGATGAACTGAACAATGACATCATACGGTTGTTAAAAGTATGTACATTCTTGTTATGTCCCTAGTCGGATGTTATAGTGGGAGGCTGATAGACAGTGGTGACATTTAAGACTAGAGTGTCTTAGTTGATGACAGAATCTCATCAGTCATGACATATGTGATATCAAACCAAGCACATAGATACTTGTTGGAGAATTGTGTATCAGACAAACCCACCTTAAGAGTGACATGTGGAAACCATAAATGGTGGCCATAATCATCTCTCATAGTGAATTAGACCTGAAATCACTAAAATCATTGCATGTCATTCAGTGTACTTTGACATCATCCAACGTGACCTTGAATAAGGGTTGCCATAAAGGTGATGATCAGGTGCATTGTGACACATGAAGATGCCTATGAGTGATGTAGATGGGATTTGTCCCTCCTGCCGGAGTTTGATGTCCAGTCCACTTGATAAGTGAGACTAAAAAAAGCATGCACATGTACATGTGAATAAATATATGATATTGAGGTCACACTTATCTCAATTATTCTGCTCTAGTTCAAGGAACATGGGTTGAACATTGAGAGGATGATGATTCCGTGCCTCGAGTTCATTCTAGGTATTAGAGACAAAGGAATTAGACAATCACTGTAACATCTGATACATGTTATAGGTTGTAGTTTTTCTCCAACTTTCCAAATTACTTGGGTAGTAATGATGTATTTAAAGATACCACTCATTACTTGTGATGTCATAAATTAGTTATGAACATTCATTGTCAATGTAACTTGGAATCTATAGGGCTACACACATAGGATGCACTTGGAATAGGAGTTCATTCATGAATATGGTTTAAACTTGATTACCAAAGAGTTAATTCAATTAAACAACATCAGTTGAATAATTGTCTGATTGGATAGTGAACCAAGTGGTTCAAGTGTTGAATTAATCGTCTTAGCGTGTCAGGTCAATTGAACCAACTTTGGCAATTCTAGACCATGAACCGACCAGAACCGATCAGCTAGGTGCATGAACAGACCATCTCAGGTTGTGAACCATGCAGTTGGTGGATCAATTTGACTAAATCATGGATTTGTGCTAGCATCATGTTGTGCACTAAATCAGATATTAATTGCCAATACGATTGTGATTGGGAAACATGATGAAACAACCAGTTCACTTGGTGAATAGATCGACTCGTGTGCCAACTGATCAATTCACACCTAAACCAATCGTTTCACCGCTCATACGTTGAGAAAATTCATGAAATTATGTTCTATTCTTATCTCTCTCATCTAACCCTCCTATAAATAGAGGGTTATTGGGGGCTTCTCAGACACAACTCAATTGCCTCTGGTAATTATTTTTCTTCTCTAGTTGTGGTAACCAAGAGAACATGAGCAAGTCCTACCTGATAAAGGAAGGGATAATAAGGGAGAAAAATAGTGGAAGAACATGTTGGTGACTAGTATACCAACAGGAGGGACAACTCTTACTTGTATATTCTAGTAGAACAAAAGGAGTTCTAGGCGGTCTATGTGTACTACTCTAGAAGCGTGGAGCTTTTCCAGTTAGAAGGGCAATGTGAAAGATGAGATTTTGGCTTAATTTTGAGGATGAAATCTCTTTTAAGGTGTGTAGGATGTGATGGAATGAAATTTAATAGTATTTGGACACCTAATGACATAGGGAAACTCATATGTTTAAGTTATTAGAAGAGTTCCAAGGTTTTGATAAAATATGGATCTTAATTGGTGTTAACATCATGATTGAGATCCGTAAGTTCATGCCCTTTTGAGGTATTTAATTGAGTAGTCATACAGTTGTTTTAATACACCAAAGTTGTATGGGGTGTTTATTGGATGAAAATAAACGTATATATAAAATATGGTTATGATTACGGACTGATAGAAAGGGATATTGAGGTTTGAAAGTGATTTCAGAATGTATATAATCATGTATGGTTCGCAATGGTTCAATTACATAAGCTTAATCTTTGATCAATATCTTTGTCACGTGCCCTTTTAGTATTTGATGGGCTGCGTGGTTGGATTATAACAATGGATCTCTAATCCAGGGGTGGTGACCTTTAAGAAGCAGGAGGCCCAAATTCTAGGTTGGGATAGCTTCATCTCAACTGCACATGATGGGGAAAGACTGTGATTATGTCTTCAACCTGATAGTTACAAAATTGATTGTTGGTGGTGACCACACACTTTGCATTTCTCACTGATCACGGTTCAATGATGATTTTTGTGCGAGAGAAGTTATATTCCTCAAATAGACTATTATGTCAACCCCTCAAGTGATTATTTTAGGAACAGATAGATAGAGAATGAGTCTCATCCTATAACAGCTTCTCCATTGCAGTGTGTAGGCCACAATAGAAGGTGGAACTCAGAGGTAAGAATGATGGTAGATGAAGTTGATGAAGAGGAAAGGTAGAAAGGAAGTAGAGGAGTCTGTTTGGGTGATTTTGAAAGCAACCATGGTGGGTTGGTGGTCGACAAACCCCACTTATCTGGAGAAGAGGACCAAGCTCAGGGGTTGTCTATGAGACCTTCTCAACATGATTTGAGTGGCAGTGCGAGTTCTTGAGGGACTTGAGGTGCTAATGTGGTTTTTAGGTAGAGGTTTGGTGGTGTGGATGCAGTATGCCTCTTCTTCTCTGGTGATGTGGAAGATGACGATGGTGAGCTCATCAATCTTCCAGGAGGAGTAAAAAGAAATGAAGGAGGTTGATGAAGCAAAATGAGAGAGGGTGAATCTACTGGAAGAATAACCATTAGATGAGGAGAAGGAGATTGTTCGTGATTGCTTGCTGGAGGAGACACCTGCTGCGGATGCATTTTACACTGAGAACTATCAGGTGTGAATCACATTCACACGAGGAGAAATGGAGAAAGAATGAGGGAGCATATAGATCAATCTGGTTCAATGACAAATCAGTAGAAAATCGGGCACTCAACTAGTGATCCAGACGGCTCAACAGGACCCAGGAAGCCTAGAGCAATGTTGCCTCATGCCTACATGGCAGAATCTGATTGGCTCTAATAGGTAAAATCCTAGACAAATCCTAAATATTATATAATTCATTGTAAATAGCTTATGCATCAACAAATTAAAAACAAAGTACGAAATTCTCCAAAAAAATCAATAAAACAATATGAAACTCTCAAATCGGTCTTTGATGCTTAAATCTTAAGGACATTAGGTAAGATGTAAAATTCTTTATTCACGTTAAGCACATATTGAGACTGACCCAAAATTATGAGAACATGTCACTAAATCCATAATCATGTTTATAATACATTAAGGTGTTAGATTTTCCAATATTGATGCACGAAATCTTATAATTTTCTTAATGTGGTTACCAATGGCTAATAATACTAAATAAAATACATAATATACATGTATGGTCAATAAATGTTGGAATGTTTAGTATAAGCTCATATAAGTATGTTGGAAAGTCATATACAATTCTAAGATCACAATGATTCACATAATTCATGTTATACAATGATGATTGGTCTTAATGTGATACAAAACCCTAATATGCTTAATGAATATGATCTAGAGTTAATACATGCACATAATGATATGGAAACTAATGGTCATACAATTGATTATAATCTAGAATACATCACCAGTAACATTAATCCCAAATAACAAGAAGAGTAAGACAAGATATAATTATGGGAATATCCTAATGATCTAAGCTAAACCCTAATGAATCATAACTAGGGTCATGATGTTGAGAATTTGTTGATGGTACATGTGATCTTGTCTTAATCAGGGACTGACAAGGATATATATGATATCAAAAATGTGGTTTAGAATATCTCTTTTGAAGGTTTGATTTACCTCTTACTTGGCCTATTATATAATATGGTTGTAGTATGTGTAGTAAAATACTTTGCATATGATATTGGATGCAATGATTATTCTTGTATGATATCTTGCTTGATGTTCCATACTTATGTCTATGAACACATGAAATATAATATATTTATTCCATTATATCTAAGCATTTCAACTCTTTGGTAGTAAAGTGTTGGAAAATAAAGTACTTCAACACGTTGGTAGTCAAGTACTTGAAAGTGATCCAACACTTTGGTAGTCTGATCACATTATGAAATGATCCAACTCTTTGGTAGTCGATCATAAGGCCTTCAGTGCATTCAACCTTTGGCGGTCAATGCATGGATGACATAATGAAAAATATGCCTAAAACATGTGTTCTCTTTTGTTAATTAACATCCTTGTTCAATTATTCTTTTTATATATATTTCTTTTGTTACCGCCAAGTATTAGTTTTATCTTATTGTCAAGTCTTACTAATGAGAGGTATATAAAAAGGCAGATAGGTATACGTAGTAAAATATTTTAGAATATTGTGATGACGTGTACAACATGTAATCTTTTGTTTAGGTTGTGGACATATGATCTTAAAGATCCATGATAGTTGAGAGTTGTGTGGCGAGCTGGTGTACAGGTGGACCTATTTTTTTAAGATCTTGTCCTAGATTGTAGTATGTGTATATATAGAAGTTTACTATTCAATGTGTAATATCAATTTGTAATGATGATTTATTTTGTAATTATATGTTGGATGGTGAACATGTGTTGTATGGTTATGTTCTTGTTCTTATTCATGTGCACGTGCTACTATTATTTCCTTCTGGCTTCCCTTGATTTTATTCTTCTTGGCCTAGTGTGTGGAGTTTAAAATTGGGATTCTCACTGATATGAGGGTTTCAATTTGGGCGTCACACATCAGATCAAGTTTTATAAAATACGGGGACGTCACATGCGGTATCAGAGCATGAAAAATAGCAAAGCCTGACAATTTCTCATCATGCAAAACAATAGCAAAGCCTGACAATTTCTCATCATGCAACTCAAAAATAAAGACAACATTAAACTTCAAATCTTTAGGGTTAGAATAGTCATATTTCATATATTATATTTGACCTAGCCTCTAGGTTAGCACCTACATGTCTAAGAACTAGGTCTAGACTAGTACTTGTTTTATAGAAAGTCCTAAGATGTCATTATTTCCTTATAATGTGGCGGTATAGGATGTTGCATTATTTGGAGATGATGTGCATCGAGGGAAGAGAAACCCTAGACATATGGCACTCGTTGTCTAGAGTAGGTACACTAGTCTACACCATGCTCTCACACTTTTCAGTAGTTGTCATGTCATTGGGCTCTATACTATGTGTAGGACACTCATTTTGTGGATTTGGTTTTTCATTCCAATCAAATCAAACCTTGATAGTTTTCTGTGACGTATGTTTTATCGAGGAAAAACTATATAATATTTTATTATATATGTAAGTATTACAAAAATGTGTCACCACCCATTTACGAGTAGGAGGTGGTCATGAAAACTAATTGAAAGTGAATGGCATCAATCTAGAAGAGAGAGCAGTTCTATATTAGATGTCTAAAGCCTTATTAGAATATGTGATAAATGGAATAGATGAAATATGTTTAAATGATAAAATATAAGTCTTATATAAATGATATAAGATAGTTTTTTATGACAGATGTTTGTCTTTGAGGACCCAAGTTTAGATTTGAGGATGATAAGTTTTGATGATGCAAGTATGTGAGCTTTCTAAGTTAAGATAAGATTGTGAGAAAGAGCCTCAAGCTCTTTTACAAAGGAGAACCTCTAGATTTAAGACTAGTTTTAGAATTAAATCTAGAGAGAGTGAGACCCACATGGAGAAGGCCAGAGAACCTAAACTCTAAGATACGAGAATTATGGAAAATGTGTGTTATGATATGACCTAAACTACACCACTCCTGAGTGAATGAGTTGAGTTTCTTAATGCATAATTCATTTAGTCTTTTTGAAACCTAGATGTACTTGAGAGGACCAAACCCTAGATTTAGAGAGAGGTTGTCTATATATGAACATGTGAAAATGAATATGAGCACCTGCTATCTGGGTGAGGAAGAGAGAGTCCCAAGACCCTAGAGGAGGTAAATGTGTTAGTTTCTGTAAATCCTAAAGCTCGGGTTGGTGGTTCCTTGTAGGACTCTCGTGGAGTATATAAGAGAGATAGAGAGACAGAGACAGTTGGCAAATAGTTTTTTATGGGTAGAGATCTATGAAGAGTATGGCATATCATGTTTTGGTTTATGATAATGTGGCTAGAGTTTGTAAAGCTATCGACTAGTGCCAATGAGGTACACCCAAAACCATAGACCAAAGAGAGAAGATAAAGTTTTTTCTTTTGGTACTCATAGTTTTGAGTAAGCTCATTGAGACTGAGCATGACATTACCCTCAAGATAAGGGTAAGAGATACCTCAATAGGACTAGATAAAGATTTGATATATGTTTGACAAGCCACTCATACAGGGTTGTTTATCCCAATCATGAGATAACATATATAAGATTGTGATCTAATCTCAAGTTTGACATATGGAATGACATGATGGAAAATCTAGAGATGGATTGATAGTTATGTATGTATAGATGGTTAAACATATACATGAATAATGGTCATGTAATATAGTTTTATAACCTAGTGATGAAATCACTACTAAAATTTGTAATTGAATGCAAAAGTGTAATGAGATCATATTAATGACAAATGCTAAATGAGGTATAAATGTTAGTGCTTAATAAAGATGTTGTATATAACCTGGAAGGAAAAAAAATATTAGAACAATGAAACAATGATGACACATTGATATGATCTAGATGAATAAAGTGGGTTAATTATTGTCAACCCTTCATAGAATGTATAATAATATGTTTGAATATTAATGCTTTGGTAAAATGAGTTTGAAAATCCTAAATGAAAAAAAGTGACATGACATAACCTATGTTTCTAAACCCTTTGAAGGGGTAGTTCACCCTAGATGCTTTCAAAGTCTCATAAGATTGATATAGGAATAGTTCTAGAGCTGGCATTTTTGGAAGTTTTGCACCTATTGTGGTGCCCTACAAGTGGGTGAAAACCGTTTGGTTCTTCTTGGAGTAAGAGTATGACTTTATTTCGAGGGAGAAATATCTTCTAAGATGTATATGATGTGAAAGACTCGATTTTTTCTTAATTTTAAGGATGAAATCTCTTTTAAGATGAGTAGGATGTGATGTACTGAACTTTAATAGTATTTGGATACCTAATGACATAAGGAAATTCATATGTCTAAGTTATTTGAATAGGTCCAAGTGTTTTGATAAAATATGGATCTTAATTGGTGTTGACAGAATGATTGAGATCCTTAAGTTTATGCCCTTTTGAGATATTTAATTGAGTGGTCATACAGTTGTTTTTATACACAAAAGTTGGATGGGGTGTTAATTGGATGATGATAAACTTATATATAAAATATGTTGATGATTGGGTAACAATAGAAAAGGATATTGAGGTTTGAAAGTGATGTCAGAATGTACATAATCATGTATGATTGGCAATGGTTTAATTACATTACTTAGTCTTTGATCAATATCTTTTTTGCGTTCCCTTTTAGTATTCAGATGGACTGTGTGGCTTAATTATGACCATGGATCTCTAATCCTAGAATTGTAAACTTTAAGAAGTAGGAGGCCCAAATTTGGGTTGGGCAAGCTTCATCTCAACCGTACATGATGAGGCAATGGGTGCGATTATGTCCTCAACCTAGCGGTTTCATCATTGACCGCTGGTGGTGATCACACATGTTGTGATGCTCATTGATTGTGACCCAATAATGATGTTCATGCAAGAGAAGATATACTCTTTGAATAGACTTTTTTTCGACCCCTCAAGTGATTATTTTGGGCACAGATAGGTAGAGAATGAGTCCCATCCTATAATTGCTTCTCCATTGCAGTGTGCAGGCCATGGTAGAAGGTGGAACTCAGAGGTAAGAATGATAGTAGATGAAGTTGAGGAAGGGAAAATGTAGAAACGAAGTAGAGGGGTCTGTTTTGGGTGATTTTGTGAGAAACCATGGTGGTTTGGTGGTCGACAAACCCCACTTGTCTGAATAGGAGGACAAAGCTCAGGGGTGGTTCGTGAGACCTTCTCGACATTGTTTAGTGGCACCGTGGGTTCCTTAGAGACTTGAGGTGCTAATGGGGTTTATGGGTAGAGGTTTGGCGGCGTTGAGGCACTATGCCTCCTTTGCTCTGGCGCTATGGAATATGATGACAGTGAGCTCCTCAATCTGCTAGGAGGATTGACCAACAACAAAGTTGAGTGGCCAAAAAAGCAAAATGAGAGAGGTTGAAGCTACTAGAATCATAACTATTAGATGAGGAGAAGGAGGTTGTACCTAGTTTCTTGTTTGAGGAGACACCCTCGACAGTGGCCTTTTATGCCTAGAACTATCAGGCATAAATCACATTCACACGAGGAGAAACGGAGAAAGAATGAGGGAGCAGGCGGATCAACTCGGTTCAACGACAAACCAGTAGAAAGTTGAGCACTCAACCAGTGAACCAAATGGCTCAGCAGGACCGAGGAATCCTAGAGCAACGCCACCTAACACCTACATGGAATAATCTTATTGGCCCTAAAAGGTAAAATCCTAGGCAAATCTCAAATATTAGATAATTCATAGTAAATAGCTCATGCATCAAAAAATTACAAACATAGTACTAATATTATCAAAAAAATTAATAGAACAATATGAAACTCTCAAATGAATCTTTTCATGATTAAATCTTAAGGATATTAGGTAAGATGTAAAATGGTCTTTTGATGTTAAATAAATATTAAAGACTGGCCCAAAATTATGAGAACATGTCACTAAATCCATAATCATGTTTATAATACATTAAGGTGTTAGATTTTCCAATATTGATGCACGGAATCTTATAATTTTCTTAATGTGGTTACCAATGGCTAATAATACTAAATAAAATACATAATATACATGTATGGTCAATAAATGTTGGAATGTTTAGTATAAGATCATATATGTATGTTGGAAAGTCATATACAATTCTAAGATCATAATGATTCATAGAATTCATGTTATACAATGATGATTGGTCTTAATATGATACAAAACCCTAATATGCTTAATGAATATGATCTAGAGTTAATACATGCACATAATGATATGGAAATTAATGGTCATACAATTGATTATAATCTTGAATACAACACCAGTAACATTAATCCCAAATAACAAGAAGAGTAAGACAAGATATAATTATGGGAATATCCTAATTATCTAATCTAAACCCTAATGAATCATAACTAGGGTCAAGATGTTGAGAATTTGATGATGCTACATGTGATCTTTTCTTAATCAAGGGTTAACAAGGATATAGATAATATCTAGAATGTGGTTTAGAATATCTCTTTGGAAGGTACGCTTTACCTCTTACTTGGACTATTATATAATATGGTTGTACTATGTGTAGTAAAATACTTAGCATATGATATTGTATGAAATGATTGTTCTTGTATGATATCTTGCTTGTTTTTCCATACTTATGGTTATGAACACATGAAACATAATTTATTTTTTCCATTATATCTAAGCATTTCAACTCTTTAGTAGTCAAGTGTTGGAAAATAAAGTACTTCAACTCTTTGGTAGTTAAGTACTTGAAAGTGATCCAACTCTTTGGTAGTCTAATCACATTATGAAATGATCTAATTATTTGGTAGTCGATCATAAGGCCTTCAGTACATTCAACCTTCGATGGTCAATGCATGGATCATATAATAGAAAATGTGCCTAAACCATGTGTTCTATTTTATTAATAAACATCTTTGTTCAATTATGCTTTTTGTATATATTTTTTTTACTGCCAAATATTAATTTTATCTTATTTCTAAGTCTCAGTAATGAGAGGTATATAAAAATACACATAGGCGTAATTAGTACTCTATTTTATAATATTTTGCTGACGTGTACCACATGTAATCTTTTGTTTAGGTTGTGGGCATATGATCTTAAAGATCCAGGATAATTGAGAGTTTTGTGGTGAGCTGGTGTACAGGTGGACCTATTGTCTTAAGATCATGTCATATATGGTAGTATGTTCAGATGTAAGAGTTTGCTATTCAATGTGTAATATCAACTTATAATGGTGATTAATTTTATAATTATATGTTGAATGGTGAACATGTGTTGAATGGTTTCGTTCTGGTTCATGTGCATGTGCTACTGCTATTTTCTTCTGGCTTCCCTTGATTTTCTTCTTCTTGGCCTAGTGTGTGGAGTTTGAAATTGAAATTCTTGTTGAGATGAGGGTTTTAATATGTATGTTACACATCAGAACAAATTTTAGAAAACTCAGGGATGTCACAGACAACATTAGGTTGTTGTCTATGGTGGAGACCAAGAGTTGATGCAGATGCCATCTGAGTGCAACTAAAATATAGTTGTACAAATGTAACACGGGATTAGACACTGGGCTTGATCCAAGATCAGGTATGACCTTACTAAACCATCCTTCCCATTACATAGTTGTTGACGCGATCCATTAGTTTATAGGGAATGTGATAGAAACTTTTTTTCCACTGTGTACTTTATCGCCATATATCCCTACACATATCTCATGTATCCAAGATGATGACCTAAGCCTCTATAGGTAACCTTGTGGTGGACCAGGGTTTGTTGTTGATATTTTAGGGTGGTCAGCTAAACCCTAAAATTGTGATGACGTGACATGAGAATTAGGGATGGTGAATTCTACTTGGTGACGTAAAAGTCAAGTTGTTTCTAGGAAAATGAGTAAAAGTGACAATCCATGTAGAATTTTATATGAACATTTGTCACATTCCTTTTACTACTAGTTGATAGATTTAGTACTATTGACTATGTTACTTGTTGTAGAAACTAACCATTCTTTTAAAAAGATGATCTATTTTTATATCCTTTTTTGTGTGGTTTGGATACTGGTCTTAAATTTTGACAATTGTTTGATGTTAGGATTTAATATCCACAATGAATATGACTTGGATTACTTGTCATTTGAATAGTCTTGTGTGGTAGATATGTCTTATGTGTACTACAGATATAGGGTTACATGATGTGTTCTTGGTCTGGCTGGTGGGTGTCACAAATATGATGTTATTGTTGTGTATTGATTCTTAAATTTTACATCTTGACTTGTTACTTATACTAAAGGATAGTCAATTTCAATAAAGTAGCATCTATTTTTATGTTCATAGACGTTCACTTAAAGATGTTTAAAGGTTGGATCTAGCCTAAGTGATTACCTTATCTAATTTGTTAAATTATAATCATAAAGTGGATTCAATTAGATGCTTGAACTATCTTCTAGACTGTTCAATATATGAAAGTTTGTTTTAAGATCAATATACTTAATATGATGCGAATGCATGTAATGAGCTTTCATGGGAGATATCCACTCACTGGGGCTCAACATGAGTCTCATGAGGTTATCTAAAAAAAAGGTATAATGATATCCAGCAGCCGTGAAAAAGAACATGTAATTAGAATAATCTAGATAGAATGTCCCCATACTCCCTCTTTCCCAAGATGGGTTCATTATTGAGTTAGTTCTTTCATATTCATGTCGTTGATGTAAAATAAATCACATATGAGCAATAAGTCTTGATATTGGTTTCATGGAGTTGAATACACTTTGTGGTGATTAAATATGTTTTCATTGAGGTTACATTATTACTAGGTTTTTTGAGAAAGAAAAAGGAAAAATTATCTAAGTTTTTCATATATTATGTTATTTGTGTTTGCTGACAATTAGTTGTTTTCTTCATAAAATGGGTTAAGGTCGTGGGTTTCTCTCTAATGATTGGCATTAATATTGATCAAAAGGGAGATTACAACAACATGGTATCAGGGACTGGTTAGAAGAGTCAGTAGAGGCAATATGATCTTGGGCTAAATGATAATATGGACACTGAACATAAACTATGCATACTGACTGAACTCACTATCTAGATACTCTAGTCAAGTATTCGAGTATTGAGAAAAGCTAGTATGGAATTGCCAATTGTACATATTTTGGATGCCCTGGCCAAACCTTCATATAAAGATAATTTGGGAGTATAAGAATATACATAATTGTAATAAAAGGATGAAATAGAAAAAGAGAAAGCATTACAATAAAGTATGGAATCTAAGACAAGAAAGAACTTTCATATGAGAAAGATGAATAAATGTAATGGATCATGAAGATAATTCCTATTGAATTCAAAGATGATTATGAATTTGAAATTATAATTGAAAGATGAGAACTGAGAATGATGCTCACTGATAGGATCTTCTTTATTAAGAAAATTGATGAGTATGGATACTAATGACAAATTAATTATAATCTTGATCTAGGGGATATATAATAAAATTTTAAAATTATATGAAGGGTGATGTCAACCACATCTTGATAAATTATGTATTACTAATATTTGTGAACATGTGTTTGTAGTACTCAAAAATGGATATGATGATGATAAGGGATGAAAAGGGATAAAATATTTGTCTAATGCCACTAGATTCACAATTCCAATGTAAAAGATCCAAAAAGTAAGAAAATGATATCATATCAAAGAAAGATAATATGGAAATCATTTTAACTTGATTCCATCAGAGATGAATGATTAGATGATATGATATTACTCAAAATATTTTTTTGGATTTTGGGATGAAATCCAAAAATGAGGGGAGAATTGTAAGGACTCATTTTCAGACTAACCATATAATTTGGGTTCACTTCGATGATTGCATGATTAACTAATTTGATCATTGTTTGGAACTTGATTAATTATGGTAGGCTAATTATGATTTTCTAAACCTAATGAAACTCTGAGTATGTTTTTATTTCATCTAGAAGAAACTGGAAACCCAATTTGTGCACACGCTTCTGAGAAGGCATTTAGTAATTTGTGGGTTTTTTATTTTATATTATAATATAGTTTCTGCATTCCAAATAATTAGGGATTTAGAATTGAAAACCCTAATCACCAAAATTAGGGTTTTGGTAGCATATGAATACAAAATTTGATAAATATATCTGTGCAGTAAATGATTTTTAGAATTTAATAACTCAGATTTAGTTGATTTTTGTATATGGTTTGGGTACCTCAATTATTAGTGTTCTTGCAAAATATCAGAATTTTGAATAATTTACTGACCTATTTGTTTTCCAAATTTTCCCAAGACAAACTCACCCGAATATACATTCAAAATGAGAGCAGTTTGGTATTTAACTTTTATATTTATATTGGTACATCCAATTGATCTAAAATATTAACTGTTGCTTGCAAAATACGTATATGACATTGAATAAAATTTTCATAAATTTTGGATGATGTTTCAGTTTTATAGAGTATGGTATCGGTTGAGTTCCTTGTCTGTAACAGTTTGACCGACCATGTTGTAAACTATAGTATAGTAGAGTAGTGATTGTTTATTATGTATTTGTTCATAAATCTAAAATGATCTGACATTGGTAATGAAGGTCTAACAAGTTTTTCCAAACAATACTATAAATTTCCATAATTGTTGGAGGAGGTTTGACCTATTAAGTAATTGATATCCAACAACATCTTTTTATGATAGAGAATATGCTGAAATAAAAGAAAGTATAAAGAAGAGTTGATTTGCAATTGACCCAAGCACCTTAGTTGCTCTATATGAGTAACCTAGAACCCAAGGGATCTCTCATATGTCATGATTCATTCCAGAGAAAAGAAATCCTATGGAGAAAAAATAGAGTTAGGGAACGAGAAATGATGAAATCAAGTAGGTTTAGCTTCTTTGGATAGACTTTCACGGTGAATCTTCTCTGATATGTATGAATTTCATATCTCCTTTTATGTGACAAAGTGGGTTTTCTAGCTTTTTCCGAGGATGAAATTTCTTTTAAGGTGTGTAGGATGTGATGGAGTGGACTTTTGGAATCCTACAATGTCCAATGAATTAAGTGAAAGCATAAGGTTGAGTTAGATTGAGGGTTCCAAGCTCTTGACAAAGTAGGTGTGTTGATTGAGATTTATATAATGATTAAGATCCATAAGTTTATGCCTCTTTGAGGAATTTAATTGGATGGTCTAGCAGTTGATTTTTGTCACCAAATTTTAGTAGAAGGCATCTTGAGTGGTAGGGAAGCTATGTTTAAAATTTGGTGGTAATTGGATGTTCCTAGAGGAAGTTATGAAGGTTTGAAATTTATGAAATAATGTGCATGGTTGATGATTTATAGACCTAAGTCATGAAATTTATCATGTGTCACACACCCCTTGCTTTTGGGTGGCCTATGCGATCAGATTCTAGCCTTAGATCCCAGATCCAATGGCTGCATCACATAGCCTTGAGAAGCCACAGATTGGCTTAAAGTGAATAGTGGCATTTAGCCCTTGAATTAGAATCTGATGAGTATCAACTTATCTCCTACATTGTGGTTAGAGTAGGGTAGTGGAGCAGTTTGGCGCCACAACTCCTTCATCATCCCACATTGTGGTTGTGGCTCGTTGATGGGCATGAAGTGGGTGGTTCTCTTCACTTTGACCAGACCGAAATCCTGACCCCTCTTTTGGGGCATATGGCGAAGAGACCAGGGAGAACAAGCCCCTGTATCTCGCTATACCTCTATTACAGTGAGCAGGAGGTGAGGGGGATGTAACACAATGAGCTTGAGGAGTCGATGGTGTCCTAGCCTAGCGGTAGCACCCACAACATAGCAGATCCCAGGGGATAGAGAAATGCTCGCGAGAACGCAGAGAAGGCTAGCGGCGGCGGTCCACACTTGGGAGGCTTCCTGCCAAGGCTAGAGGAAGTAGGCCTCACTTGGGAGGCTTCCAGTGAGCAGACGAACTTTGATTCCTTGCCGCTTCAAGCTCCCAACACAAATCCAAGTGGATAGAGGCGCTAGCTGAGGTCTGACAAGGAGATGAGTACCACGATGGCTTGCCGGAGCAGACCTTGACAATAGCGACCAAGAAGGATGCACACCGACGTTACACCAGTGTCGAGGCAGAAGTAGTCAGCGATGGTGGTCAGGTTCAAATGAATAGGTAGGAGAGGGTAGTTCCTTCCCTTAGATCTGACTGGGCAGCAGTAGTGCCAGCGGGTTCCTTGAAATCGAGAAGGAAGGAGACCGCAGCGGCAGTGCCATAGGCGGAGCAGTCGCTTCAGCGGCGGCAGTCCGTGAGATAGAGCAGGTGCACACTCTATGTGAAGGCATGAAGAGGAGGAAGGGCTGAAGCTACTGGCCGTGATGGACCTTGCGGAGGAGAAAGCGTGGGGAGTCGATTGCACACCGGAACCATCCCAGCTCGGCGGCGGCGCAGTTTCTTGCACAAGAATAGAGTCCTGCTTGGACTCAGCAAACACGTGAGAAAGAAAGGGAGGACCAGGCCTGTAGCCTTGAACCGGGTCCAAAACCCTTTGAACCGACCAGTGAATCCAGTGCAAGCCAGGAGGATCCGCGCCCCCAAGTGGACACGTGGCGGCCTTTGATTGGCGAATAGAGGTAAATATCTTAGAAAAGTCCAGATATTCCAAAATTCATAGTAATTAGCACGCTTATCAGAAAAATACAAGTAAAGTACCAAAATTCACAAAAAAATGTGTACAACAATGTGAAAGCATAATATTAGACTTTTGATGCACTAATATCAGTAATATCATGTAAGATGTGTAATGCTTAGTTCTTGAGTAATAAATATTAAATGATGACATAAAATTATGGTAACATGTCAGTAAGTCTATAATCATGTTCATAATGCATATGATGTCAGATATGGTCACGTTGATGCATGAAAGCATTGATTAATGTTACTATTTAGGGCTGATAACCCCAAATAAAATGTAATAAATACATACATGCTCAATAAATGATGAAATTTATAGAGTAAGTTCATATCAGTAATATGAAGCTAATCCAGAACTTTTATATCAGTTATATGCATAGAATTCATGTTACATGAGGATGACCCTTAATACATATGATGTAACCCTAATATGGTTAATGAAAGTGACATAATATTAAGTATGTTCTCATAATAATGTGAAACATGAGTATATCCAGTTGATGAACTATAATCTGGAATATGACGCCAGTAAGATAAACTTAAGACAATAATGCAAGTAATGATGCACACATCCTAATGACTAAGCAAAGCCTAATATGAACATGTTTAGGGTTAAGATGAGATGTATGATGATGAGAACCTGATGGTGATATGATCTTGTCTCAATTAGGGTTTGACCAGGATATAGTTGACCTGAGGAATATGTGGTGATTAGGTTGTCTCTTTGGAAGGCACTCCATTACCTCTTACTTGGCTTATTATACAATATGCTTGTGTTATATAATAGTAAATACTTGGCAAATGGTATTGATTGAAATGATTGTTCTTGTATACTATGTTGTTTGAGCTTTCAATACTTATGATTATGAACACCTCAAACATAATATATCTATTCCATTATATGAAGCACTATATCTCTTTGGTAAGCATAGTGCTAGTGAGTGATCTATATCTTTGGTAAGCAGATCGCATGTACAATGATCTATCTCTTTGGTAAGCAAACCATGAGGCCTGGATGCAACTATCCCATTGGTAGGCAGATGCACAAACATATAATGGAAAATGAGCTTAAAATATGTGTTCTCTTTTTTAATAAACATTCTTTTTCGAGTATATGTTTTTTTATATTCTGATGTTACTGCCAAGTATTATTTTTATCTTTTGCCAAGATATCATGAGAGGTATATAAAATACACGTAGGCATACTCAGTACAATATTCTTGAATATTGTGTTGACGTGTACCACGTGTAATCTTTTATTTAGGTTGTGGTTATGCTCTTGGAGATCTGAGATAGTGAGAGTTGTGTGGCGATCTGATGTACAGGTGGACCTGTTCTCTTAATATCATGTAGTTTAGTGGTAGTAAATGTATATGTATAGTTTGTTGTTCAATATGTAATATCAAATGTTGTAAAAATTCATGTTGTAATTATATGTTGAATGTTGAACATGGGTTGTATGGTTTGTTTATTGTTCATGTGCATGTACTACTGATTTTTTCCTTCTGACTCCCTTGATTTTCTTCTTCTTAGCCTAGTGTGGGATGTTTAAATTGGGATTCTCACTGAGGTGAGGTTTTAATTTGGACGTCACACATCAGGTTAAGTTTTAGAAAATTCGGGGACGTCATAGGTGGTATCAGAGCATGAACAACAGCAAAGCCTGACATTTTCTCATTATGCAACTCAAAACCAAAGAATCTTGAACTTAATAATATTTTAGGGTTAGATTAGTTGTCTTTTAGAGACTAGATCTGACCTAGCCTCTAGGTTAGCACCTAGATGTCCGAGAACTAGGTCTAGACTGGTGCTTGTGGCATAGCAGGTCCTTAGATGTCGTTCTTTCCTTATAGTGCAGCGGAATGGGACGTTGCACTATTTGGAAATGACGTGCGTCAAGGGAAGAGAAACCCTAGACATATTGTGCACGTTGTCTAGAGTAGCTACACTAGTCTACCCCTTGTTCTCACCCTTTTCACTAGTTTTCATGACATTGTACTCTCTACTATGTATGGGACACTCATTTTCTGGATTTGGTGTTTTGATCCCAAACGGATCGAACCTCAATAGTTTTCTCTGATTCTTATTTTATCGGAGAAAAACTATATAATATTTTATTATGTATATGTATTACAAAAATGTGTCCCCACGCATGTATGAGTAGGAGGTGATCATGCAACCTAAGTGAAAGTGAATGACATCAGTCTAGAAGAGAGAGTAGTTCTAGATTAGATGTCTAGAGCCTTGTTGGAATATATGATAGATGGAATGGATGATATAAGTTTTGATGATGCAAGAAACTAGGATTTTATGAGATAAGATACATTAAGTTAAGACAAGATGTGAAACGACAAGAGCCTCAAGCTCTTTTACAAAGGAGGACCCCTAGTGTTAGGACCAGTTTTATGGGTTAACTCCAGAGAGAGTGAGACCCATTGGGAGAAGGTTAGAGAACCTAAAATCCAAGATATGAGAATTTTGAGATATGTGTTATGATATGTCCTCAACTAGACTACTCTTGAGTGATTGAGTTGAGTCTCTCTGTGTATGATTCATATAGTTTTCTTGAACCCTAGATTTCCTTGGGAGGACCAAACCCTAGAGATGGAGAGAGGCTCATTATATGTGTGTATGTGAATACGAATATGAGTGTCTGCCATCTGGGTGAGGGAGAGAGCCCAAGACCCTAGAGGAGGTAACTATGTTAGTTTCTATGAAGCCTCATGCTCAGGTTGGTGGTTTCCCACATAGGAATCTAGTGGTGTATATAAGAGAGCTTTGTGTAAGATGTTTCATGGTTAGAGATCTATGAAGAGTATGTCATAGCATGTTTTGGTTTGTTCTTATGTGGCTAGATCTTGTAAGGTTATCACTAGTGCCAATGAGGTAATCCAAGAACCTTAGACTAAGGGAGGAAGGATAAAGTATATGCATATGAGATACTCATAGAGTTGATTTAGCTCAGAGAGACTGAGCATGGCACTACCCTCATGATATGGGTCATGGGAACCTCAGTTGGATTAGATGAAGTTTTGATATATGTTTAATTAGCCACTCACATACGTTTGTTTAGAAAAACCATGAGATATATATATATATATATATATATATGTAGGAATGTGATCTAATCTTGAGATATGGATATGAGATGATGGAAACCTAGATATGGTTTAATAGATACAAATGCATAAATGGTTAACCATATACATGAATAGTGATGATAATGTGATATTTCTAGTTAATCTTGTGATGAAATCACTAGTAAATGTGTAAATAATTATGCGTAATGAAATAAGATCATATAAATGAAATATGTTACACAAGGTGTTAATATTAGTGCTTGATAAAGATGAAAGATGTAGTTTGACACGCCGACCAAAAAAAAAAGATGTAGTTTGACAGTTAGCATAACATAATGATTATGATACCTTGATATGATCTGGATGGTTAAAGTGGGTTAACTTTAGTTAGCTCCCTCCTAAAAGGTATATGTTAATGTTGAACATGTTCTAATAATTAGTTCAATAAAATGTTGTTGACACCTTGATAATGAGTTAATCTTAGTTAACTCCTTTAGAACATGGTAATATGATGTGTGAACCCTAATGCGTGGGTAAATATGAAGATGCAACCCTAATATATGAGATATGTAAGGACATAACCTAAGTTTCTAAACCTTGAATGGAGTGTTTGTGCACCAAGATGGTTGTAACCCCCCCCCCCAATAGTGATTTGGATACATGGTTCTAGGTAACCTTTGCAGATATGTTACACATAGAATAGTGCCTACATGTGGATGAAGTCAAGATAAGGTTTTCCCTGGAAGTATGAGTATGGTTTACTTTTGAGGATGAAAGTTCTTTTAAGATTTATATGATGTGACAGAGTGGGTTTTCTGGCTTATTCCAAGGACGAAATTACTTTTAATGTGTGTAGGATGTGATGGAGTGGACTTTTAGAATCCTACAATGTCCAATGACTTAAGCGAAAGCATAAGGTAGAGTTAGATTGAGGGTTCCAAGCTCTTGACAAAGTAGGTGTGTTGATTGAGAATCATATAATGATTAAGATCCATAAGTTTATGCCTCTTTGAGGAATTTAATTGGATGGTCTAACAGTTGATTTTTGTCAACAAATTTTATTAGAAGGTATCTTGAGTGGAAGACGGGACAAGATGGGATGAGAACAGGGTGAGGGAGTGTGTTCCGGACAGCATTGCAAAGAAAATATGTGCTATTTCGATCAGCTATAGGAAGTCGAAGGATTCGTTGATGTGGTGGTTGTTTAAGGATGGGGAGTTTAATGTCAGATCAGCATACTGGATGGGCTTGCTTGGAGTGGAGGAAGCTCGGAAGTACAATGATCGGGTAGGAGACGGGATATGGAGGAGGGCATGGAAGGATGGATGGAGTCCAAAGACGGCTCACTTCTTGTGGAGAATATGCACGGGTGGGCTTGCTACTAGGGGACGACTTTTCGACCGGCATTGTACGGAAGACGGAACATGCACTCTTTGTATGTCCAAAAAGGAGACCATTCCTCACATGTTATTTAGGTGTCCGAATGCAACGGAGGTTTGGGACCAAACCTCAAGGGAGATACAGCAATGGATCGAGGACAGGAAGGATGGTGAGCTTCAAACAACTATGGAGGCTGCTTTACATGACATGGCGTTGGAAGAGAGGAAGGTAGTAGTTGCTGCAATGACGGCTATTTGGCGTGGATGGTGCATGCGCACTTTCCAGTCGGGAACTGCCAACATGGGCGTGTTGTTCCGTTGTGCTATGACCTGGGTCAGGAGCGACGTGGACGGAGGTGGGCATGAAGGCAGCATTGCAGGTCGATCGGAGGGGGAGAGTGGAAGAGGCAACAACGGCCATGCGGACGGGTGGGGATAGCAGGTTGACGGTGCCAGCAGAGCTGAGTCCAGCAGCGTCGGAGTGAGCAGCTGGAGACGACCGGCGCAGGGCCACATTAAGCTTAACGTGGACGCCTCGTGTGGGGAGGAGGGGTCGGGGGGTCTTGGAGTAGTGGCCAGGGATGAAGGTGGTGCTGTCGTAGGGCTGATGGGGGTAAAGGAAAAGACCGGGGGTGACATAGCTCTCATGGAAGCTATGGCAATCAGGGAAGCATTATCATGGGCAAAGGAGAAAGGACTGGAAACAATAGAAGTGGAATCCAACGCCAAGGCAATTGTACATGCATGCAACAGCAACTGCCTCAGAAAAGATTACATTGGCTCCATGGTTGATGATGTTAATCATCTGAAGACTTTTTTTTCCTTCTGTAGCTTTAGTTATATTAGTCGTAAATGTAACAAGGTTGCTCACGAGGTAGCAAATGCTGCACGTAGGGGCCAAGTAGATAGGTTTTCCTTTTCTCAACAATTTCCTTCAAACTTTGTGCCTTTTGTAATTAATGATTTAGCTAATATATGACGGAGAGCCCCAATCATAGGGCTTCCCGTCCTTCCTAAAAAAAAAAAGGTATCTTGAGTGGTAGGGAAGCTATGGTTAAAATTTGGTGGTAATTGGATGTTCCTAGAGGAAGTTATGAATGTTTGAAATTTATGAAATAATGTGCATGGTTGATGATTTATAGACCTAAGTCATGAAATTTATCATGTGTCACACGCCCCTTGCTTGTGGGTGGGCCGATGTGATCAGATTCTAGCCTTAGATCCCAGATCCAATGGCTACATCACTTAGCCTTGAGAAGCCACAGATTGGCTTAAGTGAACAGTGGCATTTAGCCCTTGGATTAGAATCTGACGGGTATCAGCTTATCTCCTACATTGTGGTTAGAGTAGGGTAGTGGAGTAGTTTGGCACCACAGCTCCCCCATCATCCCACGTTGTGGTTGTGGCTCGTTGATGGGCATGAAGTGGGCGTTCTCTTCGCTTTGACCAGACTGAAATCCCGACCCCTCTTTTGGGGCATATGGCGAAGAGACCAGGGAGAACAAGCCCATGTCTCTCGCTGTACCTCTATTATAGTGAGCAGGAGGTGAGAGGGATGTAACACAGTGAGCTTGAGGAGTCGACGACATCCCAGCCTAGCGGCAGCACCCACAACATAGCAGATCCCAGGGGATAGAGAAACGCTCATGAGAATGCAGAGAAGGCTTGCGGCGGCGGGCCTTACTTGGGAGGCTTCTAGCCAAGGCTAGCGGCCGCGTGCCTCACTTGGGAGGCTTCTAGTGAGAAGAGGAACTTTGATTCCTTGCTACTTCAAGCTCCCAACACAAATCGAAGTGGATAGAGGTGCTAGCAGAGGTCTGACAAGGAGATGAGTACCATGATGGCTTACCGGATCAGACCTTGACAACAACGACCAAGAAGGACGCACACCGGTGTTACACCAGCACCGAGGCAGAAGTAGTCAATGACAGTGGTCAGGTTCAAATGAACAGGTAGGAAGGGTAGTTCCTTCCCTTAGATCTGACTTGGCAGTAGTAGTGCCAGCGGGTTCCTTGAACTCAAGAAGGAAGGAGACCGCAGCGGCAGTGCCATAGGCGGAGTTGTCGCTTCAGCGACGACAGTCCGTGAGAGAGAGTAGGTGCACACTCTTCGTGAAGGCATGAAGAGGAGGAAGGGCTGAATCTACTGGTCGTGATGGACCTTGCGGAGGAGAAAGCATGGGGTCGTCGATTGCACACCGGAGCCATCCCAGCTCAGCGGTGGCGCAGTGCCTTGCGCGAGAATAGAGTCTCGCTAGGACTCAGCAAACACGTAAGAAAGAAAGGGTGGACCAGGTCTACAGCCTTGAACCGGGTCCAAAACCCATTGAACCGGCCAGTAAATCCAGCGCATGCCAGGAGGAGCTGCGCCCCCACATGGACACGTGGTGGCCTTTGATTGGCCAATAGAGGTAAATATCTTAGAAAAGTCCAAATATTCCAAAATTCATAGTAATTAGCACGCTTATCAGAAAAACACAAGTAAAGTACCAAAATTCTCAGAAAAATGTGTAGAACAATGTGAAAGCACAATATTAGACTTTTGATGCACTAATATCAGTGATATCATGTAAGATGTGTAATGCTTAGTTCTTGAGTAATAAATATTAAATGATGACATAAAATTATGGTAACATGTCAGTAAGTCTATGATCATGTTTATAATGATGTCAGATATGGTCGTGTTGATGCACAAATGCATATAATTTGATTAATATAGCTATTTAGGGATGATAACCCTAAATAAAATGTAATAAATACATACATGCTCAATAAATGATGAAATTTATAGAGTAAGTTCATATCAGTAATATGAAGCTAATCTGGAACTTTTATATCAGTTATATGCATAGAATTCATGTTGCATGAGGATGACCTTTAATACATATGATGTAACCCTAATATGGTTAATGAAAGTGACATAATATTAAGTATGTTCTCATAATAATGTGAAACATGAGTATATCCAGTTGATGAACTATAATCTAGAATATGATGTCAGTAAGATAAACCTAAGACAAGAATGCAAGTAATGATGCACACATCCTAATGACTAAGCAAACCCTAATATGAACACATTTAGGGTTAAGATGAGATGTATGATGATGAGAACCTGATGGTGATATGATCTTGTCTTAATTAGGGTTTGACCAGGATATAGTTGACCTGAGGAATATGTGGTGATTAGGTTGTCTCTTTGGAAGGTATGCCATTACCTCTTGGCTTATTATACAATATGATTGTGTTATATAGTAGTAAAGACTTGGCAAATGGTATTGATTGAAATGATTGTTGTTGTATACTATGTTGTTTGAGCTTTCCATACTTATGATTATGAACACCTCAAACATAATATATCTGTTCCATTATATGAAGAACTATATCTCTTTGGTAAGCATAGTGCTAGTGAGTGATCTATCTCTTTGGTAAGAAGATCACATGTACAATGATCTATCTCTTTGGTAAGCAGATCATGAGTCCTGGATGCATCTATCCCATTGGTAGGCAGATGCACAAACATATAATGGAAAATGAGCTTAAAATATGTGTTCTCTTTTGTTAATAAACATTCTTTTTCAAGTATATGTTTTTTGTTATATTCTTCTATTACTGCCAAGTATTAGTTTTATCTTTTTCCAAGATATCATGAGAGGTATATAAAAGACATGTAGGCGTACTCAGTACAATATTCTTGAATATTTTGCTGACGTGGACCACATGTAATCTTTTGTTTAGGTTGGGGTTATGCTCTTGGAGATCCAGAATAGTGAGAGTTGTGTGGAGAGCTGATGTACAGGTGGACCTGTTGTCTTAAGATCCTGTAGTTTAGTGGTAGTACATGTATAAGTATAGTTTGTTGTTTAATATGTAATGTCAAATGTTGTAACAATTCATGTTGTAATTATATGTTGAATGGTGAACATGGGTTGTATGGTTTGTTTATTGTTCATGTGCATTTACTACTGATTGTTTCCTTCTGACTCCCTTGGTTTTCTTCTTCTTAGCCTAGTGTGGGATGTTTAAATTGGGATTCTCGCTGAGGTGAGGTTTCAATTTGGACGTCACACATCAGATTCAGTTTTAGAAAATCCGGGGACGTCACATTTTATTTCAATCAAAATGGTAGAAAATCACCATCTTTTCTCTTTCTTTCTCTTCTATTCTCCTTTACTACGGTTTGTTAGTTGAGAGGAGGAAGAAATGGATTCAATATCTAGAACCTTTGTGGATTTCTAGAAATTTAGAGTTTGACCTATGTTTTTAAAGTGCTTGTCATCTTAGGTGAGTGTTTCTCTCCTTGTTAAGCTTTGTAATCATGTTCAAAGTCTAATTATATCTGGCTAAAATAATAAAGATCACTGCTAATATTTATACGCAATTGTGTAATCAATTGGGATGCTTTTAGGGAAATAAATACTACTAATTAGATCCTTTACATATATTAATATTTTTCTACTTTCTGACCTTTTGATTTAAGTTCAATGAATATTCCCATGAACGTAAAATTATGTTTTTTTGTACAAGTATTGCCTAGACCCAACTATTGAATGATCTGCATGGAATTTGAGTTGACATGTATAAAATCATATTTGAATTGTATTAAAATGAACTACATAAGTGTATTTTTTGAATCTTAATGAGTACATAAGGATAAGTATGAGGTGATGATATTCCCTATTTAGGGTTTGTGTAGAGGGATTGAATCAAATGAGCCAATGAATCAATGTATGCTTATGATTCATGAATGAAATATGTGGATATGGAAACCAAGGTTTCCATGTGCGCGATTAGCCATAATGAACCCCTATGAACCATGATGAGATCACTAAATAATAATCTCTTCCCCCCGACTAGACATAACTGCTATGGCGATTAGGATTCTACACGTAGAACTCCCTTTCTCTCGTGCAGCTTTCTCTCTTGCAGGTCCAAGGGATCTGGTTGAGTCTCACCGGTGCCTTTCCCGTTATAGCAAAAGAACTTGAATACCACTACTAGAAGATTCAGTTAACAGAGGATGAAGAAGATCCGATCGAGATACAACACAAGGAGAATGAGGATGTTGTAGAACATATGAAACTGGCACTGGTGGCACGCATCCTTTCAAATAGGACATACAACTTCTAGGCCATGAAACACACATTCACATAGGTGTGGGCGCTGGCGAACAAGGTTGTCTTCAAGCAACTCGAGGGGGTGACTTTGTGATCTAGTTCTTACACTAGAAGGATAAGCAGAAGGTGGTTGAAGGGGATCTATGGAATTTTGACAACAAATTACTTCTGTTCATGGATGTGTAGATAGAAGAACAACCAAGTGTTATCAAAATAAATCAAAGTCCCTACTATATACGCATCTACGAACTTCTAATGGGCTATAAATTACACAAGGTCATGGGTGATATAGCGGCAAGGGTTGGGACCGTAGTCTCATTGGACATTGATGATCTGGGCTGGGATTCTTCATCTTGGGTTCGAGTCATCATGGATATCATGAAACCTATGAAGAGGATCCTAAGGATCTTGTATCATAATGATCAGATAGTTGAGATTGAGATCGAGCATGAGAGGTTGGCAAATTTCTATTTCTTGTGTGGCCTGCTTGGGCATGTTGACAAAGACTACCCTGATCATGAGGGTTCTGAATGTCAGGAGAAGAAGTGGGAAGCATGGATCAAAGCCTCACCATGCAAACAAAAAACTACCCTCTAAGAGGAACTCTTTGGGAGTGGACAGGCTAGAAGGAAGATTAGTTTTGTGGTTCGGACAGAATCCTCTTCTATGAAGTCTGAATGCAATGCAAGTAGTAGGGAATCATCATACAGAAGACTGACTATGGAGCGGCACAACAAACTCGGCAAGGACACCAATCCTTTGGAACCAATATAATCATATACCAAGGTACATAATGTAGAATATGAACACGGTTACAATTATGTGACATCTTCCAGGATGTCAAATCAGGGCTCAAGGCAAAGTACAAGAACATCCCAACGAGGCCGAGAAAAGGATTACATGACGAAGGGACACAATAGGGTTAGATGCATCAGACTCGACTAGACATAATAAGACAGAGGTTGTGAAAACCAAGTTAACAAATGTAGACACCCTTGGTATGCGATTGACAATGCTCGTATAAGAGGAAGCACCAGAGGCGGAGGCCAACACACCACTGCAACAGTCCAACGCCCCACAAGTTGTGATAGGAACCAAGCTCAGGACAGAAATGGAGGAACAAATGGGGTGAGTGATGACTAGGGCTCAGTTAGAACAAGATACTATATGTGACAAGAAGGAAAGAAGAAACATAACCAAAGAGGGAAGGCACATCTGAGAAAGAAAAGGACCCCCATGGGTTTACAAGATGAGCAGAGCACAAAGACCGGGCATCACATAATCTAAGATGGAATGGACAACCATTACGGGTAAAAGAGGATATATGGAACTGGATGAGGTGGAAACTGCAAGGGAACTAGGGAAAAAAGCAAAAAGCAGCACTATGGTTCTGAGTATTCTAGAGACTAGATTAGTCCAAGTAGCAAAGGCTGGGGAATTCCAGCCCCGTGAAGAGCAATGAAAATCTTCAGTTGGAACTATCAAGGAATTGGCCGCCCTGATACTGTAAACGCCCTTCATTCTTAGTGTTGGAGGGAGAGTCCAAACATAGTTTTCCTCAAACTATTATCTCGTCCATGGATCTAGAGGAAGTAAAAAGGAAGTGTGGTTTTATACAAGGTATTTTTGTGGATAGTGATGGCAGAGCAGGTGGCATGGGACTATGGTGGAAGGGCATGGAAATTTTTTGTGAAGTCATATTCTCAACACCATTGTGATTGTGAGGTTAGTGGTGAAGGGACGGATGACTCTTGGAGAGCGGTGGGTATTTATGGATGGGTGGACCAGCAACAAAAGTTCAGGATATGGAATCTCATGCGGGAAATAAAGAATGACTCAACCCTACATGTGATCTTCTTTGGGGACTTCAATGAGATAGTATAAAATGATGAGAAAAGGGGAGGTCCACAAAAACTAGGTTGTTATATTCAAGACTTCAGGAATGTTATTGATGAATGCAACCTGGTGGATTTTGGCTTCAGTGCAAGTATCTTTACATGTCAAAGACGACATACTCCTGAAACCTTGGTGTAGGAAAGGTTGGATAGGGCCTTAGATTGTCTTTCATGGGCAAGTAAATTATATCATGCCAGGGTGGTACATCTTCCGAGATACAAGTCTGGTCATATGCCAGTCGTCATTCACACAGAGAGAAGAGATGCGAAGAAATACATGAGTCAGCATCATTTCTTATTTGAGCCCATGTGGGTGGAGGGTGATAGTGCGAGGAAGTTATTCAATTGTCCTAGGAGGAACGACGACTATCTATTATGTAACAAAAAATAGAGTTGTGCGGTGCAAAACTCAAAGGGTGGGTGGTGGGAAGGTATGGTGACATGAAAAACAAAATCAAAGAGCTAGAGGCAGAACTTGCAGAGGCCCAACAACACCCCCTAGAGAGAATAACTATTTATAGATGTTCAAGCATAGCGTACAAATTGCAGGAGTTGCATAGGATGGATGAAGCTTATAGGCATGTCCGGGCTCGAGTCAATGAGTTGAAGTCGACAGACAAAAACACGACATACTTCCATCAAAAAGCATCTCAACCCAGGAAGAGAAACAAGATTGAGGGTCTAAAGAATGAAGATCGATATTAGAAGACCAGTGAAGAGGAGATTGGGAAGATTATTACTTGCTTTTTCCAGAAGCTCATCTAGACTTCTAACCCAGTAGGGTGGGATGCAACAACTAAAGGCATTTCAAGGAAACTTGATAGGCCATTGCAAGAACAATTAGAGACAGACTTCACGGATGTTGAAATTGGAGAAGCACTTAAGCATATGCATCCCAATAGAGCTCCAATACCAGATGGAATGAAGGCCTTCTTTTTCCAAAAATATTGGCACATAGTTGGGGATGATGTCTCTAATTACATAAAGGGATGGTGGAAATCAAATAGTAGTATCTCAAAATTGAGTTCCACATTGGTGGTGATGATTTTAAAGGTCCAGAAGCCAACTGAGATCAAAGAATTCAGACTGATTAGTCTTTATAATGTCATATACAAAATAGCCTCCAAGGTCATGTCCAACAGGTTGAAACCTCTTCTGGATGGAATGATTTCTAATAATCAAAGTGCCTTTATCCCAGGAAGACTCATTACTGATAATGTCATAATTTCTTATGAAATGTTTCACATTATGAAGGGGTATAAGGGGAGGAAACAAGGCCATATTTCTCTCAAAATAGACATTTCAAAAGAATATGATAGGGTGGAGTGGAAGTTTGTGGACTACGTTAAGGAGAAACTAAGATTTGGGGATAGAAGGAGGAATAAGGCTATGGACTGCATGTCAACTATTTCTCATTCTTTTACCATAAACGGGGAATGCATCGAGAAGACCCAACCAACCCATTGACTATGGCGTGGAGATCCTCTTTCACGTTACCTTTTCATTTTGTGTGTTGAATATTTCTCTATTTTTCTTAATTTATTTTCACAATAGAATATTATCTATGGCATCAAAGCAAGTCTCCATGGACCTTGCATTTCTCACATTTTCTTTGTAGATGACTTGATCCTTTTCTCAAGGGTGACCAGAAAAGAATGTCTGAAGTTAGACAAAATTATCAGCCAATATGAGCAGGGATCAGGGAAGAAGTTCAACTTATCTATGATTGAGATTGCAGTCAGCAAGGGGGTGCATTATGTAAGGAGAGAGAATATTGAGGGGTAGTTGAACATCAACGAAGTGGTTAGACATGGAAAATATCTTGGCTTACCTACTGTGGTTAGGCGGTCCAAAAAGAAAGTGTTTGCCTTTATTCAAGAATGAATCTAGAGGAAGTTGCAAAGATGAAAACAAAAACTATTGTCTAAGGTAGGACGAGATGTCCTAATCAAAATGGTAGCACAAGCAATACCATCCTACATCATGAGTATCTTCCGACTCCCGTCTGGCCTACTGGATGAAATCAATAGATGCATTACTAGATTTTGGTGGGGGCATAAGGGTAAAAGAGGAAGTTCTCATGGGTTAGTTGGGAGGAATCATGCAGACCAAACAACCAAGGTGGTATGAGATTCAGAAATCTCGATGTTTTGAATCAGGATCTCCTGGAAAAACAAATATGGTGTTTGTACCACAGGCTAGACACTCTTATCTACAGAGTCCTTAAAGGCGGGTATTTTCCAAATGACACCATATTGGAGGCACAACGGCGCTACAACCCAAGTTAAACTTGGGAGAGCATATGGAACTCAAAACATATCATCTTGGAAGGAATACAATGGAGGGTTGGGGATGGAAGACAAGTCAATATATGGACTGGTAACTGGATCCCGAGGGTAGAGGGAAGCATTGACATGGTAAAGGGAGTGAGATGCAATACAAATACCCATGTGAGCCATCTTATGTGCAATGAGTTAATAGGATGGGATTCAAACCTAATTACCAATCTATTCACTAAAGCAAATGCTATGAAGATTTTAACCATCTTGGTCAATGAGTCAAGAGAGATGAGATAATCTGGTGGTTGAGAAAGTGTGGGGAGTTCACGGTAAGGTCGGCCTACTGGCTGGCCAACCAGGAGGCATGGAGGATAGTTGATCCAGTGGAGGAGGATACGAGAGACCGATGGCAGGCGGTGTGGCACCGTGGACTACATCCAAAGGCCGCTAACTTTATTTGGAGGTGCTACTTGGGGGCACTTGCTACCATAGGCAGGCTTTATGACGTACTTTATCATCCTCATGGCATTTGCACCATTTGCAATTCTGAGAAGGAAGACGTTCAGCACCTCTTGTTCAGGCATACTCATGCATGGGAGCTATGGTAGAGAACTCCAACGCACATTCAGACGAAGGTGATGGAAATAGACACTCGACAAATAGGTGATGCTATACACCATCTCACTAATTATGGGAAGATGGAGGGAGATGAATATACGATTGCCTCTCTTTGGGCAATCTGGAGCATGAGAAATGATATTATCTTCAGCAACAAGGTCTAACACCTATCATAATGCATGGAATTCTTATCGTCCTCATCAAGGATCATCGAGTGACCAATTAAAAGGTAGTGGGACCTCAACTGTTATGGAGGTCCATTCTTGGAGACCATCAAAACCAGGAGCCATCTAAATTAACTGTGATGTCATAGCCAACAAGCAAATTTTAGTTACTGTGGGTGTTGTTTGGAGAGACTGAAACATATTAGTTCTTCATATGATGAGCCTGTGGAAAGGTAATTTCATCAATGTTCCATGCATAGAGGCTCAGGCAATCAAGGAAGGTATGCGAAGGAGTGCTAAGCTAACTCTGGACAATTTAATTATGGAATTAGATGCGAAGATGATCATCTAATGCATCAACTCTGGAGTTCGGAGGGCGGACCTCTTAGGAACCCTCCTTAATGATATTGCTTTTCTTATTAGTTCTTTTGATATCATCCTCTTTCAATTCTATAGGCGTCGACCTAATGAAGTGGCCCACTTGCTAGTGCAGGAGTCCAGTAAAGGTAGGGAGTATGTTCATTTGTTTAGTAATTTCTCTTTACCTATAGTTGAACTTGCTTGTGCTTATTATGAACCTTAGTATTATAGATACCTATTTTTGACCTCAAAAAAAAGATTACCAAATAATATGATTCTTATGATGTGTTGAATTGAGATGACTTCTTAATCCTAGAAATATAGTATTAAGATGAGTATGAGAAATAACTCGCATATAATCCTATGATTGAGAAACGATATTCAATTCTAGGCATTATTTCTTCATTTGAAGGTGATAATAATTTTTAGATAATATAAGCCTAATGTGTGTATTCTAGTATGATGTATGGAATATGAGATAACTCCACACGAATGCTAGACTTATATACAAGTCACTTTAATGATAAATCAAGAGATGAATAAAGAGTAATGAGTAGGAAGAAGAAACCCTAATATGTAGTACCTTCTTATTTGAGAGTTTCATAACATACATAAGGATTGTCTTTATTTATCAAAATGCTATTATGAGTCAAATGATATGGTACATGTATCTAGATGAAAAATAAGAAATAAGCAATGGTGATATGAATTGTGATGATGTGCAATGAATAAATATTAATAAGATAAGTATGAGGAAGTTTGTATATTTTTACTTTAAGTATATCTGGGTTGACGTAAAATGAATGGAATACTATAAAATCAAACTATAAAGGATTTCAAGGTGAGAGAAACTTTATGTGTAAGTTAATTTAGAAGGATTGATTCCAAGAATAGTAGTGAACATGATATTAAAGAAGTTATGATTAATGATTATCAAATCAAGGAAAAAGGAAGTAAATTCATAGTTGGATCTAATATCCAAACCCTAACCCTAATATGATAATCTATGTGACAATAATGAATGACATTCTAGAATGGGGAATTAAGGAATGTACAATAGTATAGTCTAATTAAATTACAAGATGGAGTTCAAGGATGCAAATTGATTCATTAGAATTCATGTTTGGATTGTAACTGTATGTAGACACTTGTATTCTATGAATGATCTAATATAATGGATTTCAAATGAGTTTACACATGTAATGGATAGTAACCCTAACTTAAAGATGATAAATAGGAAATTAGGAATATCAATTTTGTTATGCATGTTATATATATATATATATATATATATATATATATATATATATATATATATATATATATATATATATACATACACACACACATATATATATGTATGGGATTAAGAGAGACAGATTTCTCCCCCCTCTCCCATAACCCATGGCAGAGGCCGAATGTCGGTGAGGGTGATAAATCAAGAGATGCTTCTCTGTGTGGTTTCGAACCCGGGTCCCTTCATTGGGGACCATCGGAATTCGCCAACTGGGCTATTCCCTTGCCGGCTGTATGTATGTATGTATGTATATATATAAATGGAATGGAACGAGTATATGTTGCTATCCTAAGAATAATGAACGACACAAGATGTCTATATGCCCATATTATTTCTAGTTTTAATGTTAATGTGAATAGCATATGAGAACTATGATATGTAATGAGTTGATAAGAAATATGTTAAGATGGAATTAACAAGCTTTAATTGCTTTTAAGAAACCCTATTTTGGATAAATGATGGAAAATGAGATTATATCTTAGGTTGAAAGCCCACTAATCATGTTTTCTATCATATGATATGGAAATGGGAAGAATTATGTATTGAAAAATTACATATTGTTTTGATTCTTGTTTTTTTTA
The DNA here is from genome assembly GCA_963693085.1 of Alisma plantago-aquatica. Lineage (NCBI taxonomy): Eukaryota > Viridiplantae > Streptophyta > Magnoliopsida > Alismatales > Alismataceae > Alisma > Alisma plantago-aquatica. Next base: position 572,120,960 of record OY856411.1, read on the forward strand.
TTGTCTCTCTTGATAAGCCTAATCTTCTTTGTCTCATTCTAATTGTGAGGGAATATACATATATTATGATTGATAATTGAATATTCTTTAAGAACAGTAATAGGATTAATAACAAGTGGAATGATGACACATCTAGTTAGGTTCCCTGAACATTGTGAGTTTCCCTGAGTGCCACACTGGGGAAATGAAATAGATCTCCTTGTAGTAATCAGAATTTTATGAGTAGGATTTAAAGAGTGTGGTTTCATACCTTGAAGGTTGGAACAATAGGATTTAGGGATGAGTCATTTGGTGTGGTTCTGCCCTAAAGCCGATGTTGTGAAAATATATGTCCATGAGGAATGGACTTTGATGAAATAAAAACTGTAAAACATGTGAAATATGATGATATGTGATATTATGATATGTTGTTATGTTTGGTCTTATCTCATGTATTTGAGATTATAACCTGAGCCTCTTTAGAAAACCCTATGGTGGACTAGGGTTTATTGTTGATATCTTAGAGTGGCCAGCTAAATCCTAAGATAGTGGTAGTGAGTCATTGACATGAGAATCGGGTGTGATGACATCTACTTGGCAAGACATGTAGAATATGAGTTGAATGTTTGTTACATGCATTTTACTACTACCTAATAGATTTACTAATGTTGAATATGCTTCTACTAATCATTCTTTTAAAAGGATGATCTACTTATATATCCTTATTTGTCTGGTTTGGAATTTGACAAATGGTTGATGTTAAGATTCAATATCCACAATGAATGTGACTTGGATTTACTTGTCATTTGAATAGTCTTGTCTGATAAACATGTTTTATGTGTACTTCAGCTTTAGGACTACAAGATGTGTTCTTGGTCCCATTGGTGGGGTGTCTCAAAGATTATGTTATTGTTATGTATTAATTCTAAAAGTTCAAATCTTGACTCGTTACTCATAGTAATGGATGCTCATTCTCAATTAAGTAGCATCTACTAATTTCTTTATAGACTTTCTCTTAAAGATGTTTTAAATTTGTATATGTTCTAAGTGATTACCTTATATAACTTTTTAAATTATCAACATAAATAGGATTTGACTAGATGCTAGAACAATCTTTTTGACTTTTAAATATAAGCAAGATAATTATAAGATCACTATACTTAATACGATGCTAATACATGTACTCATCTTGAGTGGGAGGCATCCACTCATTGGGGCTCTATATGAGTCTCATGAGGTTCTTCCAAATGTTTATAGTTATATTGATATTTGGTCGAGAGGTTGTGACAAAGAAGATGTAAATAGAATAATCTAGATATAATGTCCTTTATTCTCTCTTTCTCAGGATGGGTTGTTGATTGATTTTATTCTTTCATGTTCATGTAGTTGATGTAAATGGAATCGCATCTAAGTAATAAGTCTTGATTCTGGTTTTAATGGAGTTGAATATGATTTGTGGTGATTAAATATGTTTTCATTGAGGTGATGTTGTTATGAGGTTTTCTGAGAAAGAGCAGGGAAAAATGTATTTGTGTTTTCCTAAATTATGTTAATTGTGTTTGCTGAGACTAGTTGGTTTACTTCATAATTTGAGTTTAAGTTTTGGGTTTCTTTCTAATGATTGGCATTAATGTTGAAAAAAAGAGGTTTCGACAACATGGTATCAAAGCCATGTTAGATGACTTAGTAGGGACAATACGATCTAGGGCTAAATGATGATATGGATATTGAACATAACTAGAATGATATGCATACTGACTGAACTCGATATCCAGATACTCTAGTGAAGTATTTGGGTATTGAGATAAACTAGTATGAAACTGCCAACTGTAATTCTTCTAGATGCCTTGGCCAAGCATTGAGATAAAGATAGGTTGGGAGTATAAGAATATGCATGATTGTACAAAAAGGTTAAAATGGACAAAGTGAAAGGATTATATAATAAAATATTGAATCTAAGATAAGAAGGATATTTCATATGAGAGAGATGAATAAGTTTAATGAACTATGAAGATATTACCTAAGAATTCAAACGTGAGTATGAATTTGAAATTATAATAAAAGGTTGAGAACTTATAATGTGCCCACTAAAGGATCTTCTTTATTAAGAAAATTGTTGAATGATGATAATAATGCAAAATGAATTATTATAATCTTGATACATGAGATATGTAATCAAATTTTAGAAGAATATGAAAGCTGATGTGAATCACGCCTTGATAAATGATGTATTACTAAGAATTGTGAAGTAAGGTTTACAATATTCAAAAAGGTATATGATGATAAGGGATTAAAAGGGATTAAATATATGTCTAATGCTAGTAAATTTGGAATTCCAATATAAAAGGCCCAAGAAGCAAGAAAATGATGTCATTGAAAGAAATATAAAATGGAAATCACTCTAACTTGATGCCTAGAGAGATGAACAATTAGAATATATGATATTATTCCACACATTTTCTTAAATTTTGGGGGAAATTCCAAAAGGAGGGGAGAATGTGTTACATCCTGTATTCATATTAACCATCTAATTAGGATTTACTTGGATGATTACATGCTTAACTAAATTGATCATCATTAAAAGCTTGATTAGTTATGGTAGTATAAATATGATACTATATACCTATTGAAAAACTTTGAGTATGTTTTCATTTCAAATAATTATTGTTTGAGAAACGTCCCCGGATTTTCACCTTCTCAAAACCCCATGGAGATGAGAAGACAAAATCCGAAAACTTTAAGAAATTGTATGAGAGTGCGTTGCGGAAGAAATATGCGCATACAAGAACATTAAACCATAACATACACCATGAAATTCTCTACATTCAACATGTAAATTATACAGCATGAATTATTATACAATGATTTACAATTACATATTGAATGAAGATTCTACAATCTATGAACATGTATGCTAACAGGATCTTAGACAATAGGTACAACTTGTGCAAATTGCTCACATCCTATTCCTTTATCCCATTCTAGCTTTGAACCTAGAAAATACGAGAAACAAAAACATCAACAAAAGTTGGTACGTGGAATTAAAGAGCTATACTATGCTGGCATATTGAAAATACTTGAAAAAGAGAATAAAGAGAGGAAAACATTATTTAAAGGCAGAAAATCAGGTAATCCCAAGTTATTAATCACATTTAAATGAATATGCATTACTATGGTGGACTTAGCACAAACATATAATATTGGTCCCTATCCCCGCGTACCTTGTACCATTAGGGATCTCCCCACGTACCTTGTACCATTAGGGAGGTGCTAGTCAACATTAATACATTCCCTCTCTAATAGGGAGATTAATGAACCATCAATAACTACATTCCATTTTCTTTCCTTAGTGTTCTTATTGTTCAAGGCGGAAATGACAATACATATAGATGTACATCCAACAAGATATTCAAATACAAGCAAGTACATATATTTAACATCCAGCAAATCTAGTCATATAATTATATCCACGTACCTGAGTTTAGAGAATCCTAATCATCCTGGACCATCTAGAACTTTGTCCATGACCTGATTAATAACAAATTAATCATCATTAATATATTGGTCATCATAATTAATGGTATTTTAGGTCCAGATTATGGTTTAGGTCAACCCTAGGTTTACTGACCTAAAACATGTGTATTATATTTTTCTACTGATCAAGATGTTATTATAAGGAACTGATCCAAATTCCGTATTTTTCTAATGCATTTACTAATTTCTAGAATTAAAATGAGGTTCAAAGGAATCTAATATGCATTAATTAGAAAAGACCTAATATTTCAAAATTATAATCAGATTAGAGCCCACATTTGGTTTCCAAGTGGTATTACGGTTCCAAGAATATTTTTCTCGTATTTTATATCCATCATTTGCTAATTATACAAAATAAATGAACCCTAAAAGAAGCATTTCACCCTAAATTGAATATCATCAATAGTTTTGCTTCAAAATCCAGAACTAAGGGTTTAGTAATATAAGGGGTGTTTTTCTGAGTCTGGGGATATATGGGTATTTATTGGATAAGGGATCTATTTTCTATCAAATATGCAAGTTCTAGATATTTTCTGAAATTTAGAGTAAAGTCTTACCTATTTATGAGTGAGAGTCAGATTCTGGGTTGGATCCACCAAGGTCTCGACCCGGATACCCACCCTAGATAGTCCCCTCTCCCATGCGATACCTGTGTCCTCGCATCCTCTCCATCTTCTACATGCACCCGCATGTACTGCTCCCTACCGCCATGGCCGCGGCAAGGCAAGACATCACAAGGTCGAATCCTCCTCGCAGTCTAGAAAGTTTGGATTCTTTTTCATAAGATCACCACGCTCACCTGTGGCCACTCCAACACTAGAAGAGAGGAGTCATCCAAACTGTCGGCTTTCGAGTGGGGCGCCACCTTAACCATCATCTTTGGTAGGCTCCATCTTGGACTCTAGAGCGGTGAATGGGGTCCTGATTGAGGGCCGCGTGGTCGGTTTACGCGGGGGAGCTCTGTGTCTCTACTGCTGTCACCATGATGGATGGCCTTGGACATGCTGAAGTTGCGATCTTGTGGTCTCTCCACCGAGGGATAAGGACCGGAGAATATCCTCCTCCTTTGTCGGTACTCCATCCCAGAAAGAGGTGAAAGGGAACGTGGTAGCAGAGGGTTGCAGATGATGCGATCTGTGATGGACATAGGAGCTCTGGCTATGGATCACAGGAGGCGTAGGCCACCTACCTACATTGCGTTGTGGGAGTCGGACTCCTTGGAATCTCAGACATGCCACTTCCGGCCCTCCAATCTAGATAGGTTAGGGAGGTGAGAAGCAATAGTTCCTCCTCGATCTTTAGGTTTGACTATTGCATGTAGCAAAGATGAAAGGAGGAGGAGGAGAGGTTGGAGGTTGTCTCTTTCCTTTTCCTTGCCTCAACGTCCCACAAGCCTAGGGTCATTATGTACAACTCACTGCCCCGAAGAAACCTAACCAATTGGGGTGCTGACCTCATTTGTGAGATAGTAGTTAGTTGGCCCGAGGAGCTCGCAACCTATATTGAAGTCAGTTCTGAGGTAATTGGAAGTGGAAAACAAAGTCTCCACCCCCACATAATGGCAGTGTTGACATTTATATAGAAACAAACTTAGGTCAAAAATCAGCTCATACCTTATTAATCAACACATCAATTCAAACAACATTTATCTCACATGAATCATTCAAAGTCTATGTAACTTTTAACCATGCCTTCGTTATCCATGATTCTTGGTCTATACCTAGTTTGAGCCAAAAAAAAATTGATGCTTGTATAAAGTTCTCTTTCAATATGTAAATGTATGTTGTGATAAAACCTGATGTAATAATTTACATGTTGAATGTTGAGAAATTTTATGGTGTATGTTATGTTGAAAGTTCATGTACGCGCATATTGCTTCCGCAATGCACTTTGATACAATTGCCAAACGTTTTCGGATTTTGTCTTCTCATCTCTGTGGGGTTTTGAGAAGGGGAAAATCTGGGGACGTTATAGTTAGGGTTTTGGTATCATATTTAGAATTTGATAAATATAGTGGTGCAGTAAATAGTTTATATAATTATATCGATGCTTATGATTAAATTGAAATTTGGACATAGTTTGGGTAACTTAGAATTATTAGTGTTCTTGCAAAATATTATAATTTTTTTACATCTTTTTGACCTATTTGTTGGTCTAGTTTCCCTAGGATAAACTCAGTCAAGAATGCATTCAGACTGAATTATAACAGTCTTATATTTGAATTTTATCTTTGTATTGGTACATCCAATCAATTTGAAATATTAGTTGTAGCTGGAAAAATCCATATCCCACATCACTTTACATTTTCACAATGTTTGGATGAATTTTTAGTATTATTGAGTGTGGTGTTGACTAAGTTTCTTATCAATAACAACTCGAATGACAATGCTACAGACTAAAGTATAGCAGTGTATTTTTTATTTTTATTAATTTAATAGTAACTCTAAATCATCTGAAACTTTTATTGGAGCTCTAACATTCTATTTCAAATAAAAATCTACATTTTCATAATTGTTTGAGTAGGTTTTACATGTTAAGTAAACAATCTTCAGTATCATTTTTATGATAGAAAATAATGCTAAATTAAAAAAAGGTGTAATGAAGGGTTGATTTGCAATTGACCCAAGCACATTAATTTCTCTATATGAGTAACCCAACACCCAAAGAACTCTCATACTTTGTAATTCATTTGTGAAAAATAAATCTTTGAGAGAGAGTGGGAGTTAGAGTTTGAGTGAGGAAGAAAATGGAGATGTTGACCTAGGGTTTTACCATCTGAGAAATGATGAAATCAAGTAAGTTTAGCTTCTTTAGATAGACATTCATGGTAAATTTTATATATATGTATGAATTTTGTACATCCTATGATTTGAATCAAAATGATATCAAATCACCATCTTTTCTCTTCTATTCTCCTTTACAAGGGTTTCTGAGTTGAGAGGAGGAACAAATGGATTCAATAGCTATCCCTATTAAGCTTTGTAATCATGTTGAAAGCCTAATTATATTCAGATAAAATATTCAATATCACTGATAGTATATGTATGCAATTTTGAAATCAATTGGGATGATTTTGGGGAAATATACTAATTAGAGCTTTTTAAAGTTTAATATTTGTCTACTTTCTTGTCTATTGATTTAAGTTCAATGAATATTCCTATGAATATAAAATTATCTTGTTTTATACATATATGACTTGAACCAACTATTGGATGATACACATGGAATTTGAGTTGACATGCATAAAATCATATTTGAATTGTATTAAAATGAATTAGACAAGTGTATTGTTGAATGTTAACGAACTTTAATATGATATATATACATAAGTGTTAGTATGACGTGGGATTTTCCTTGTGTAGGGTTTGCATTAAGGGTTTGAATCAAATGAGCCAATGAAACAATGTGTACTTATGATTGATGAATGAAATATGTGTAAATAAAAATAGGGTTTCCATGTGTGCGACTAGCCCTAATGAACCAATATAAACCATGATGAGATTATTGAATAATATGATTCCTATGATGTGTTGAACTAGGATGACTTCTTAAATCCTAGAAATATAGTATTAATACATGTATGAGAGATAAACCCAAACTTGCATATAATCATATCAATAAGAAAGATGCACAATTGTAGGCATTATTTCTTCAATTAAAGGTCATAATCCTTATTTAGATAATATAAGCTTGATGTGTATATTCCAGTATAATGTATGGAATATGAGAGAATCCCACATAAATGTTAGATTTTTATACATGTCACTTAATGATGAATTGAGGGATGAATAAAGATTAAGGAGTAAGAAGAGGAAACTCTAATTTGTGGTACATTCTTATTTGATTGTTTATTAAGGAATGGAAGGATTGCTTTTATTTATTAAAATGAAATTATGAGTCAATGACATTGTAAAGTATCTGAATTCAAAATAAGAAATGGAAAAGGATGATATGAAATGTGATGATATGTAATGAATAACACGTTAATAAAATAAGTATGAGAAAGTATTTATCTTTATAGTTTATATATATATCTGGGTTGACTTAAAATGAATGGAATACGCTAACATTGGACTATAAAGGACTTATAGAGAGAGAAATTGTTCACATTAGTAAATTTGAAGGATTGATTCCAGGAGTGGTAGTGAACGTGATATGAAAGAAGTTATTATTAATAATTACCAATGGAGGAAAAAGGAAGAAATTCATAGTTGGATATGATATCCTAATCGTAACCCTAATATGATGACCTATGTGAAAATAATGATTGACGCCCTGAAATGAGGAATTAAGGAATGTACATAAGTATAGTCTAATAAAATTACAATCAGAGTTCAAGGATGTGATTTGATTCATAAAAAATCATGTTTGGGTTGTAATTGTCTATACACACTTGTATTCTAAGAATGATCTAATCTGATGAATTTCAAATGAGATTGCACATGTGATGGGCAGTAATCCTAACTAAAATATGGAAAATGGGAAATGAGGAATATCTAGTGTGTAATTCACGTTTATACTTGAGATTTATTTATATCTACAGAAATGGAACGGAATAAGTAAATGTTGCATGATGAACATATTCTAGGAATAATAAATGACACAAGATGTTTATATGCCTATACTATTGCTAGTTTTAATGTGACTATGAATATTTGAAGAGAATTATAATATGCAATGAACTGATAAGAAATATGTTGACATGAAATTATCATGCTTTAGTTACTTCTGAGAAACCCTATTTAGGGTATATGATGGACAACAGGATTATGTCTCGGGCTGAAAGCTTAATGATGATTATTGCTACAACATGATGTGGAAGTAGAAAGAATCATATGTGCTACTAAATTACATATCTTTTTAGACTTTGTCTCTCTTGATAAACCTAATCTGCTTTATGTCATTCAAGTTACATGAGAATATATACATAAGATAATACATGATTGAATTCTTTTTTAGATGAGTAAAAAGGATTTATAACAAGTGGAATGATGGCATATCTAGTTAGTTTCCATGAACAACATGAGCTTCCACTAAGTTCTACACTGTGGAAATGAAACAAATATCCTTGTAGTAATTAGAGTATTATGAGAAGGATTTCCAAAGTCTGGATCTTGACCTTGAAGGTTAGAACACAAATATTAGTGATGAGTCATTTGGTGTGGTTCTTTCCTAAATCCTCTATTGTGAAAGTCTATGTCCATGAGGAATAGACTCTGATGAAATAAAAATAGTGAAACGTGTGAAATGTGACTATATGTGTAATTCTGATATGTTATTATGTTTGGTCATGTCCCATGTATTGGGGATGAGGACATGAGCCTCTTTAGGCAAACATGTGGTGGACCTGGGTCTGTTGTTGATATCATAGGGTGGTCGGCTAAACCCTAAGATAGTGATGGTGAGTTGTTGATGCGATAATCAGGCGTGGTGACTTATACTTGGTGAGGTACAAGCCGAGTAGTTTCATGACCGATGAATAAAAGATGACAAGTCATGTAGAATATGAGTGGAATTTTGTTAAAATCCTTTTACTACTAGTTGGTAGATTTACAATTGTTGAATATGCTTCTTATTTTGGACACTAATTATTATTGTGTAAAGATGACCTATTTCTATATCCTTACTTGTCTGGTTTGGAATCTGGTCTTAAATTTTGATAGTGGTTGATGATAGGATTTAATATCCAAATTGAATATGACCTGGATTTACTTGTTATTTGAATAGTCTTGTTTGGTAGACATGTCTAATGTGAACTTTAGATTCAGGACTACATGATGTGTTCTTGGTCCAAATGTTGTGGTGTCACAAAGATGATGTTTGTAATGTACTGATTTTAAAAGTCAAATCTTGACTTTTTACATAATAAAGGATAGTTATTCTTAATTAAGTATCATCTAATGATTCTTTCATAGACATGCTCTTAAAGATGTTTTCAAGTTGGGTCTAAGTGATTACCTTATCAGATTTGTTAAGATATTGTCATAAATTTTATTTGACCAGATGCTAGATCTATCTTTTAGACTTTTCAATATATGAAGTTTATTTTCAGCTCATTATACTTAATCTGATGCAAGTACTCAGCTTGAGTTGGAGGTATCCACTCAAATGGGTCTCTATATGGGTCTCAGAGGTTGTTTAAAATGTTTTTGGGTATAATGTTATCCAGCGGAGAGGTCGTGACAAAGAAGATGTGAATAAAATAATCTAAATAGAATAGAATGTCCATGTACTCTGTATTTCCTAGGATGGGTTGTAGATTAAGTTTGTTCTTTTATATTCATATAATTGTTATAAAGTAAATCACATCTTAGCAATAAGTCTTGATTTCAATTTTATAAGAGTTGAATATGACTTGTGATTGAATATAGTGTCATTGATTGTTACAAGGTTTTATGAGAAAGAAAAAGGGAAAAATTATCTATATTTTTCAAATATTATGCTAATTGTGTTCGTTGATAATTAGTTGCTTTGATTCATAATCAGGGGTTAGGTTTTGGGTTTTGCTATAACGATTGGCATTAATGTTGATGAAAAGAGAGGGCCTGACAATGTGGTATCAGAGACAGGTTAGATAATTATGTAAGTTTAATAGGATCTAGGTCTAAATTATCAATATCCATATACTATGGTCAATATTTGTGTATTGAGATAAGCTAGTATGAAACTATCGACTGTACTTCTTTTGGATGCATCAGACAAGCATTCAGAAAGTTGGCTTGGGAGTATAAGAATACACATTATTGTAATGTAAGGATAAAATGGACAAAAAGAAAGGATTATTCAATAAAGTATGGATTATAAGAGAAGAATGAACTTTCATAATTAAAACTTGAAAAAATGTAGTGGATTGTGAAGATAATCCCAAATCAATTCAAACATGATTATAAATTTCAAATTATAATAAAAAGTTTAGAACTAAGAATGATGCCAACTAAAGGATCTTCTTTATTAAGAAAGCTTGTGAATGTGGATAATATTGTAGAATGAATTATAATCTTAATCCATAAAATACATAATAAAATTTTAAAAGAATTAAAGGATCATGTGAATCATATCTTAATAATTGATATATTACTCAAATTTGTGAAGTAACTATTTGCATTACTCAAAAAGGGATATGATGGTGATAATGTATGAAAAGGGATGAAATATCTATCTAATGCTAGTTTATTTAGAATTCTAATATAAAAGATCCAAGAAGCAAGAAAATGATGTCAAAAGAAATAAAGATAAAATGGAAAACATTCTAAATTCATTCCAAGAGATATGAATAGTTAGATGATATGATATTTTTCCACATATACCTACTACAGAAATGAAAGGTATTGTCAGTTGAATTTTTAAGAAAACCAAATGGTAGACTAATTTTCTTCAGTTCCTTAAACACAACCTCCATGATTTGACCATCTGAGAAAACACGACTGCATTTTATTTTTACCGTTGGTTGATTTCAAAACAAAAGACGTGATATAGTGCCATCAAAAATAGAGTTTCATGCAAAACTTTTGCAAAGCATTTCATTTTCCTCCAAAAACCTACATCATTAGTTATATTATAAATATCTGATGGGATAAAGAGGTGTAGGCGCCATGCATCCCACAGAAAACAATTGGTGTTTCTCGTCAGTTGTATCAACAATGACTGACATAAAGGTGTAGTCAGATGTCCCATGAAAAGTTTCCAAACCCCAATATGAGTATCTCGTATGTTGTCTTCAACCTAACTGATGATGTAGGTGTCGTTGGGTTTCATCTAGAATGTTGAGCTAGGCATCAATTTTCTTAATACAACCGACGACAAAGTTGTCATTTTTTCTAATAGTATGTCACAAGAAACCAACAAAAATGATTCTACATCATCAGTTTGTGTGATAACCAACACCTAATTTACCCATCAATTAACCTTGAAAACCTTTCCCCTCTTTCCCTCCCCGTAATATTGTCTGATTCAGATTGCTGCACTCTCATGATACCAGCTCTGTCAACTTCCATTGCTATTGTCTGTAAGCCTACGTTCACAGTTGGCTGCCATAGGACCCTCCCCCACCGCCAGCCTCCTTGCTTCCTCCCCACACATCTGCCTCCTCCAATCATCTACCTTCACTGTCACCACAGTTTCTCACCCTTTGACGCTTCTTCCTCCATGCCACTGTTGCTAGTACCAGCTTTCTGATGCTTCCTCTTCCTTTGTCAGTGCCTGCTCAACACCAGCTACTGCCTCCTCCGATAGTGGTATTTCCTCTCCTCCTTCTTCCTCTCTTCCGTTCTCCTTTCTCATCCTTCAGTTATCTCCATCTCTATTTTCCCTCTCCTCCTACCTCCTCTCTCCTCCTTCCCCTGTCCTATGATTGCTTCTCAATATTTCACAATATCGAGAATAAATTGTGAAGGGTAGGGGAAGGAGGAGAGAGGAGGAAGGAGGATAGGAGGAAGGGATATGGATATTGATATTGTATCAAAATAGAAAATTGTGATGAAAATGAATTGATGTAAATTTCATTTCATAGTGAATTGTGATGAAATCGAGAACAACTTGTATAAATTATGTCAAAATTGGCATGAATTAATGGAGATTGTGATGAATTATTACATGCTCATTATTTATTATTTGGCTTTGTTCGGATAATTACTTGCTCCTAATGAAACTATAACTTAGATGAGGAGAGAATCATATTCTAGGGCTCATTAATGAATTATGTTAATTGCATTTTTTATTATTAGGAATGAAATGTTAGTATGGATAAAATATTGGCACCTAGGAATTAATACTGAAATTGATATGAATTGTTTTAAATTAACGTGATTTAATTGAAATCGATATAAATTTTCTTTACCCTAAATCCTAAACTTCTAAAAATTAAACTCTAGTTTGTACACCCTAACCCCTATACTTTGTTGGCCTACAAACCTGTCTGAAGTTTTCTCATTAGGAGTAAAGTTTGGATAGTTCTAGATTTGGGAATGTTCTTGAGCACTTCATCTCACTTAGTATGTAAGTGTATAATGTGTGTTTGATTTCAATAAATTTCGACAACATTTCCCATTTTGTTATCTACGTACATATGTAGGTGGGTATTTGCCCATCTACATCAGTGTACTTGGACAATTGGGGTGGAATGCTACCAAAATTTATTAATATCAAGCACACATTATACACTTACTAGTGAGAGAAAGTTCTTTAGAAAGGGATAGGTGTTACACATTCATGAATCTAAATGCTACTAGATGATTAGGGTTCAATTCAAACATTATTCTTTTTTTATATTTACTAACTAGCTAGAACTGATGGCTACACGTCTCCCATCTGATCATCAAAATGGATTGATCATAGATATCTAAACCAAAATAGTGTACTCTGGAGTTTATTAATGGCATCAATGCATTTGTAAGATTTCTAGATGAATATAGAAAACAACTTGGAGATAGGTTCTATTTCCCCTATAGGAATTGTAGTAACAACTTGAAAGTTGACACTGTTGACATGATCAAAGATCATGTCATGTGCAAATGAGATTGTACAGGGTTATAAAAAATGGTATTGGCATGAAGAGATTTCTAGTGTGAGATCAACAGATGTCGGTAGTGGTAGTTGTGTCGAAGAAAAAATGGTTGATGATGTTGATGAGAATGAACCTACTCCAATAGACATGGTTGATGTGATACTAGACAGTTGCGGGGTAAATGTTACAGACTGACCTCCCTTATTAAAAAAATGTTGGGCATGATGCTGAGAAATTGTTATACTTAGATTGTACTAAGTTTATAAAGTTCAATGTTGTTTTGAGATTGTATACTCTGAGAGTAACAATAGATGTAGAGACAAACGCTTCACTTATCTATTGTCTTTGTTGAAATAAATTGTCCCTGAAGGCATCAAGATTCCGATCTCAACATATGAAACAAAAAAAAATGTTGTGCCCAATGGAAATCGAGGCTAAGAAGATACATACATGCCCAAATTACTGTGTGATGTTTCAAAAGGACTATATTGATATAAAAGAATGCCCCACATGTGGGGCATCTAGGTTCAAAAGGACAACATCAGGTAAGACCAAAATCGAGTCTCATGCCAAGGTGATGTGTTATCTACCTAAAATACCACGGTTTCAACACTTGTTTTCTAATACTGTAGATGCAAAAAATTTATCTTGGCATGCAGAGGTAAATAAAAATAATGATGGTATGCTATGACATACGTCTGATTGCTCTAAATGAAGAAGATTGATTTATTGTATACTAAATTCAGAAAAGAAGCCAAGCGTGTAAGACTTGGACTTTGTATTGATGGGATGAATCCATACTAAACATTCAAAAGCCAACATAGCACTTGACATGTCATGATTGTTGTATAAAATATTCCTTTGTGGTTGTGTATGAAGAATAAATATTTCATGTTGTCATTGTTGATATCGAGCCCCAAACAACCTAGAAATGATATTGATATTTACCTTGAACCTCTAATTGATGACCTAAAGAAACTATGGGGAGAAGGTGTGATGACTTATGATGATTTACAGAGAGAGATGTTTAATATATGTTCTATGTTGTTTTGCACTATTCATGACTTTCCTACTTATGGGAACTTGGTTGGATACATTGTCAAAGAAATCATGGCATGTCTTATATGTGAGTAAAATACAAATTCTATCTGACTAAAACATGGTGGTAAGACTATATCTTGGTATTCTAGGGTATATGTCAAAGTTGCATCCTTACTGAAAGTTGCGTAGAACATTCAATGGCTCAACTAAGGAACAGATTGCCCCTTAATCTATGTTAAGGGGGAATGTTTATGCAAGAGTAAACAACATTGTAAATCATGTTGATAAGACACCATGTACTACTCCAACAGATGAAAAGTCTTTTTTCAAAAAGAGGTTGATATTTGGGATCTTCCTTAATGAAGTTCTTTGACAGTTAGACATTGTGTTGATGTCATTCATGTTGAGAAAAACATTTGCGATAAAATTATTGGTACTCTTTTTAATATACCAGGTAAGACTAAAGATGGCATCAAATCCAAAATTTACCTACGTGAAATGGGTATAAGGAAAGAATTAATGAAAGAAGTTACCAAGGATCTCCGCACATATCTACCTCTTGCTTGTTACACCTTGTCTAAAAAGGAGAAGAGAACTTTTTCTGAGTGCTTGTGTAATATTAAGGTACTACAGGGATACTCTGCCAATATTCATATATTGTTATCAATAACAGATCTGAAGTTGATAGGTCTTAAATCTCATGATTGTCACACTCTAATGCAATATATATTTCTTGTGAGTATTCAATCTATCCTTTCAAAGCATGTAAGGTTTGCAACCACTAGTATTTGCTTCTTCTTCAACACTTTATGAAGCAAAGTAATTGATTCAAAGACTCTAGATAAGTTGCAAAGAGAAGTGGTCGTTACCATGTGCCAACTTGAGTAGTATTTTCCCCCTTCATTCTTTGATATCATGGTACATCTGGTTGTCTAGTTGACTAGGGAAGTGAAAATATTGGGTCTAGTTTTCTTGTATTGGATGTATCCCTTCAGTGATACATGAGTGTTTTAATGGTGATGTTTGAAACTATTGTCACTGCAAAGGGAGTATCAATTAGAGTTATGTTGCAGGGAAGTTATGGACTTTTGCAATGACATCTTGAGTTGCAACAAAATTACTACTAATATTGTGAATCCTGATGTTTATTTTGGAAAAGGTATTTTAAGAGCACAATAGATAAATATCAGTTGTAATTAGTAGGAACAAGCACACTTGTATGTTTTACACAACATTGGTGATGTGGGTATTATATCACTAAACACACCAATGAGATCAAGACAAGTTATCCTGAGCCAGTTCAATGTATCTTGCTAGTGAGAATACTTGGACATTTATTAGGTGGTTTGAAAAGAAAGTATTCATTCAATTATCTCAAACACCAAATAATGTTACAGAAACCATCAAATGGCTTGTGTATATGCCAAAGACCTACTTTACATCTTATGAAGGGCTTGACATAAATGGATTTTCATACAACACAAAATGTCAAGATGATAAGAATTTTTCCCAAAATGGTGATGCCTTATTACGGGTGTCACTGAAGACAAATGGTAAATTTTGAGTTCCATTATTTTGGTGTAAAAGGGTTGATAATACTAAAGGAGTTCTAGTTTACAAACTCAATTTCACTATAGTGAATTTTGAGTGGACAAGTAAGAAAATTGAATTGTTCATCATGGCATCATAAGATAAATAGGTATTCTATATCGATGATCGTACAAAAGAAAATTGGTTTGTTGTTCTTAATGAGAAAAGATAGTTCATTTTAGATCCTTTTTAGGAAGAAGAGTACTATGACAAGTATGGTGACTCTAGTCCATTCTCTGCTGGCTTACCAAGTGTAAATGTTGAATCCAACAGTGGTAATCATACACATGAAGGTCACACAAAAGGGATGTTAGTTTAAGGTATACTACATGTAATATTTCATATGTTATTTGTATTATATAACATGTTCATTTATTCATATTGATCTAACTCTTTAATATGTGTTCTAACTTTTTAAAAAAGTTATATGACTCTTTCATATATGATCTGACATTTTCTTTGTGATCTGACTTTTTTCATATGTTTACTTTTGATTTTATAGATGACATTTGACTAGGAGAACAGTGATCTGTAGCATCAGGAGCCTGAGCATGAGGATCGTACTGAGCATCATGACCAGGGTGTTGACATTCTTGATAAATCAAGCATAAGAGAGGGATAAAACATATGAAAATTGTCACAAATAGGGAAGGGAGGAAGGGCATGGCTGAATTCAACGAAGTAGGAATGTTGATTACTAAGGAGTTTCTCAGCTACTGTGGGGTCCTTGTTCTAAGAAAGTGCATCTTCTTATTGAGTATTGGAGATAAGTGAGTAACACCAAGAAATACCTAATCTAGATGGAGTTAGAGGTGAGACAAATTCATTTACTATTTTATAGTTTTTCCCTATTCTTTATTTTAACAATTATAAATAGTAGTGATTGTTGAACCTTTTAAGGACCGGTATGAGCTTGATGAAAAGTTGCATCACAAGTTTATTATGCATACAATAATCTCAAGAGACTACATATTTACAGACAAGAAGGATCAGGTTCCCACTCTTAAATGGAACTATATTGATAAAGATGATTTGAAGGAGGTTGTTGAGAAGAGAAAAATAGATATGTGTGATTTATTAAATTAATTACATTTTATGATTTCTTACAGTTACTTGACAACAATTCTTATTGAATTAATTACATTTTATGATTTCTTATGGTTACTTAAAAATATTCTTATTGGATTGATCGGGCCATTCAAGAGGCTCAAAAGATAAGCAAGAAAAGAATGTCCACAACCACCAGTTGAGTTTAGGTGATTATGTTAAACAACGCCAGATGATAGAGAAAGATCATGGGCCTTCTACTTCTACTTCTACTCCTTCCACTACTGAGTCTTCTAGTGTTTATAGATGGTTGCCTTGCTATATTGGTTGGATAGATGCAAGGAAAAACAAAGTCATAGAAATCCATGTCCAAGCAACACAGGAGGTGGCTTCAAAAATGGTGAATTTATTGGTCTCACAATATGTCCATGCTCTTTTTTTTAACTATATTATTCAATTTATTGATTATTTAGTTTAATGATGAATAGTTGGAGCAAGGTGAGAAAATACAGGAGGGCAAGCTCACCCCTCAAGGAACACATGATGAATTGATAATTTCTCAAGGGATAGAAGAGAATCCTAGACGTGTTAGGGTCGTTGGAGCTGGGTATGGGATAAAATCCTTTTTGGCAAATCCCAGAAAAAGTGCAAAACTACCAAGAAAGGAGTATACCATGAGTACGTGCAAAGATTGATATATGCAGCCTTGGAGAATTTCAAGGCTTCTTAGGCGGTGCAAGCTTCTCCAATAGTCACAAAACATGTACATAATCACACACACATAGAGTGCATTGGGAGTAGTCTTTTGGATCCGCATGGCACAAACGCAATAAGATTCAATTTAATTCAATTTATATATATATATATATATATATATATATATATTGATAAAATAATCCCTCAAGTCAATATATATGTTTCTCAATTTAAATTATGTGTTTCATAAAATTGTAGGCAGCCATAAAATATCTTCTTATCATTGATGTTCCATCACACAACGTCATAGTAGATGTTGAGGCTTCTATCATCAATGTGATTCATGGTATTCTCTTTCTCTTTCATCACTTGCATGTGAGATTCATGTATGTCATTATGACAATGAGAGACACACATCTCCCATATGAGCACCCCGATGCCACCACAATTGGAAAGGTAGTAGGTGGCTTTATTGGGTGGCCCAAACTAATCATTATAGTTCTTCAGGTATGACTAATGTATATTTAAATTTATATAAATAGTCAAAGGCTAATATGAGACTACATGCATGCAACCCACATCATCTAAGTAGCCCCCTAGGGTTCCAAGGCATGCGCCCGCACATTTTATTTCACAGTAATTGTTCGACTCCTTAGGCCCTAGATGTAAGACATTGACAAGATGGTTTGACGTGATAGACCAATCAGATACCATGGTCATCAGCCTTTGAGAAGAGATCGTAGGTATAGAAGGCAACCCTATTGTAGTGTTGGTAGATGTTTCCAAACTATATCAGTATCCATGGTTGAACACATCATTGATGGAACTTTAGATGTAGTGAGTCCAAATACCCCATCATATGTAAAGAATTGTTTAATTGTTTCCTATATGTTAGGTTAGTATTTCATATATATATATATATATATATATATATATATATATATATATATATATATATATATATATATATTGTTTAGTCATTTGTATTACATGACTGTTGAGTTCAAAAAAGAAAATGTGGCATTTCTAATGCCATCATTAATCAGCGACATACTTAGAGATCCAAGTGATGTCAAAGATTATGTGAGTAATGTGATGCAATTTGTGGGTGCTTCCAAGAATGTCATCATAACTCATTTCAATGTTGTGTAAGTTTTGGGCTTTTGTTTATATGTATAACTTATGAATACAATTTTTTGTGGAATTTAATTTATATTTTATTCCCCTTCAATTGACTCAAATATAAGCATTGGAGGTAGTTAGTGATTGTTCCCAAGACTTGGGCTATGTTTTTTTTTATTCTTTGAGTATAAAACTATCAAATGAGGGACACCCAATAAAAGAGGTGATTCATGAGTAAGTACAGTTTTTCCATGCTCAACATATTTGTTAAGTTTGCATCATATGAAAGTTTAATAATGCAACATATAGAGGTGTGAAATAATTTTGTAGTAGTGGAGGGAAAGTAGATAAGAAAAAGAAATTAGTAACTTGGAAGAGAGTCGATGTAGTCTTCTTATTCCAATTGCATATATATTATCAAATCTTCTTAGTTACATTTATTAACATAATTTTAAATCTATAGGGGGCTATACAAGACAATGATTGGGCATGCACATATTATGTGATGTTATACGTGCAGCCGAATGGCATGCAATTGCGAAAGATGAAATATATAGATAAGGTAATGTTATTAGTCTTGGATCATATTGATTAAGTAGTCTCATTTTGTAAAATCAAATCTAATTAGAATTATGTCTCATTCTCTTTGCAATTTTTTAAGACTATTGAACCCTATACATTGGACCAGCTGAATGACCTATAAGAACATTTGACATACTGCTTCATCAAATATGTGGACTTAAACGAGGAATGAGAGGGTTGATTTTGTAGTTCAAACTTTTATGTCAGGTTTTTTTTATTGATGAATCCATTTTTATCATGATTTTCAGTCGCCATTTTGGGCCCAATTCGACTAAATACATTCGATTTCATCTCCTAAAACTTACAATGTGCAATTTTGCCTAATTAGTTGAATTATCAAGTTATTGACTAAATTCCATATTGATTTCATGCAGGATATGATGAGGTCAAACCATCAACTGGAACTTACCTCTACTCAAGATCCTCCCAGCCTTGCTCTTGACCAAACGGTCAGCTCAATCAATCTTGACCATTCTGTCTCGATCCAATCAGTTTCATTCATTCGGTACTGACCTCTCAATCTTAACCACTTATCCATACGGTCCTCCTCTCATTGCTCTACCTTAACGGTCTTAAGCCTTCCCGCCCCCCTTATATGGTCTCAAGACCGCGTGAGGACAAACGGTCTCAAGATCGTGTGAAGCCTCACAGTCTCAAGACCGTATGAGCAACCACCTACCCAAGACCGTTTGAAACCCATCGGTCTTCAAGACCGTTTGCATCTCCAAACCGTTAAGACTCCAGGACCGGTTGGAGATAAAGACCGTTTGGACCCAAGACAGATTGGGAGTGAAGATCGTTAGACCAGCAGACCATTTGAAGACAATCGTTCCTCAAGACCGTTTCGAGGCCATCGATCTCCAAGACCGTTTGGCGGCACATGATCTCTAGATCATTCGGACAAGCGAGACCGCGAAGAGGCACAAACCGTTAAGCAGTGATTAGTCTCCAAGCTGATTGGAGGCCATCGATCCTCAAGACCGTTTGGCGGCGCACAGTCTCAAGACCGTTAGAATAGTAGACTGTGAGAATGTTTGGAGGTAAAAGAATGTCAAAGACACAAACCGACTGGAGGCCATCGATACTCAAGACTGTTTGGTCAGTCTAATCGGTCTCCAAGACCGTTTGGATGTGAGTTCCAAACCCATCGGTCTCCAAGATCATTTGCATTTAAAGACCATTTGGTGGTGCCCGATCTCAAGACCGTTTGGATGCTGAAGTGAAGACCGGTTGGATGATAATCGTTCTCAAGACCGTTCGAATGGCTACCACGGGGAAAGCAAGACCGTTAAGGAAGAGACCATTAAGACCAAATCGAGAAAGACTTAATAGTTTGCAAAACCGTGCAAAGTGGTCTCAGGCCAAAAATGTGAAGATCCCATCCAAGCCTATAAATAGGACCAACAATGTCCTCATTTGAGGCATTGGACAGAGGACGCCACCAGGCTACCCAAACGCAAGGTTTGATCCAAATCCATCCACGTACATCCACGCCATTGTCACACCACCTGCTCCTCTTACTGCGAGCAAGGAGGTCAAGACGATAAAGAAGGTGGTGAAGAAGATATGCCCGGTCTACCTTGGTGGTTCTTCCACCTCATCCAGATCTTCACTGACATGACGTAGAAGACCGCATCATCTTCACCGAGTTGCGACGACCTTCTGCATCATGCTCATGGTGGAATCTTCCCTCTCTCTTGTTCTTATTTTTTCTCGCATCATGAGCGAGTAGTTCCTTTTCGCTAGGGTGCGGGGACTAGCCCCGCTACCCATGCAAGCATGTTCTCTTGTCAAACATTCCATGGCAATGTATATAACTTTTCATTTTGTTGTTAATCATTAATGTTTGTAGATTGATTACCTGTTTGCTTTTATCTTGTGATTTCCTATGTTGCGAGAACTTCAATATGTAGGATTGAATGTCGATTAATGAGGTTGACTCCCAAACTAGAAATAGAATGGGATTCCTTGAGGTCGTAAGTGTATGATCCGTGAGGGGACGAGCCATCTAGCCTATGGTGATGCTTCTATGGCCTAAATATCCCTCAGGGAGGGCCACAACTTCAGTTGGATATCTGTATCTTCGTTGTTAATCATCAATGTTTGATTTTAGATTAATCCCCTGCTTGCTTGTCAATTAGCACGATTGACTCCTTGACGAGAACTTCTCATAGGATTCCTTGAGGTCGTAAGTGTATGATCTGTGAGGGGACGAGCCATCTAGCCCACGGTGATGCTTCTGTGGCCTAAACATCCCTCAAGGAGGGCCACAACTTCAGTTGGATATCTGTATCTTTGGAGCCGTAAGTGAGTGATCCGGATGGTGACAAGACATCTGATACCTAACGTGATGCTTACGCAAGACTAACGCCCATATGGGGGGGGGGGTTGCAGCAGCTCCATTTGGATGGTTATATCTTGCATGGATGTTTGATGTTTGGATGTGTTTGCATGTGTAGTGTCATTGAAACCCGGGACCATCCCAGCGATTCCATATCATTAATCTAGATCAACTTTAATTCTGCTCTTTACTTTCCTTCACTTAATTTAATTAACCTCAAATCAACCAATCGTTCTAAATATTAGTCTTGCTTGAACTGGACCTGTAACGACCCCACCTCCCGATAACCCCCAATTAAGGGAGACCAAAAGGTTGGTGTTGTTATCCCAATTAACAGGATCAAAGGTTCGACAAATAATCAATAACAATTATCAAATTCTACCAACTATGCTGAAATCTGGTATAATTTTAAAACTTTTTGCATACCTTGAAAAACTTGGATTACTAAGCTTCTATCCATATGAGAGAATATTCTAACTAATCCTCCTTGATCAGTAATCCTCATTAAATTCCACATATGCCACTTTACTGTTTGTTCTTTTCTTTGTACCTAAAACGCCGACAAACAAAACATCAGTCAACATAAAGCTGGTATGTGGGGGAAACAATAATCATACAACTATGTTAACAACGTAATCATTCAATTAATCATTTAACAACCAAGATTACATTTTAAGTCATACTACTCAATCCGTACCTATCCCCTAACTCTGTGCTATCCCTACAGTGGACTTGTATGCTACCTCTCTTTTAGGTAGATTCTTACCCCCATGGTTCTACCTTACAGGTAGCCAATACATAGGGTAATAGAGTCGTATGGCACTACCCGAAGGTAGCCCAATATCTAACTCAATGTGACTTGATTGACCTACCCCATTGGTAGCCATGTACTAAGTCATCCAATGACCTGATGGACCTACCCCATAGGTAGCCATGTACTAGGTCAACTATTAATCCACAAAGGGGACCAGGATCTGAGCTAATAGGCACATATCTTAAGTGATAGTCATATCCACATTATAGTTTGCATGAATTAAATTCATCCAACATTTTAATTCAAGTCGTCGAGGAAAACTTCGGAAAACCTCAAAAAACTAATTCGAGATATTCATAAGCATAACCACATACCTGATCCAGAACAACTTGTTGTCCAAGCAATAATGATAAAGAACAAGCAACAAGCAGTCAACAATATCCTAAAATAAATGCATGACATCCAAGTGTTATAGTTTATCCAAAACATTCTAAAGCTAGACTTGGATTCCTCCTTAAGCTTTCTAGGCTACTTTAGGGTTTTATTAGGGTTTTAGCCTCCATAATACTTTTATCACATTTAATGCCCTCTTATTTTAGAAACCCTAATTTCAACATCATAGGCACAGTTAAAGTCCATCATTTCTCTTTCATACTAGAACTACTATCTTTATCTCTTTTAAGTTACTTCAAGATCATTAGACTCAATTTCCACCTTTAGTTTCTTTCGAATTGACATCTCATACTTTATCAGGATTTAATTCATAATTGTATTCCATTTACTATTAATTACTCATTTATCCATTAGAAAACCCTAATCACCAACTTGAGGGTATTATATCATGAAAACTCAGTTCTATAATTATATTTTTAGATTTAACCCATAAAAACCCATATTCTCTCAAATTAGGGTTTCTAAACATAATTATGTGCATAAACCCTAAAACAAGCATGAAACTACCTTTTTCAAAATTAACTCTCCCTTTTATTCTTAATAGGTTAGTATTTCTCAGAATTAGGGTTCCAAACCAAATTAACCCAAAAGAGTTATTAATTCCGAGTTCCATATCAAATTAGGGTTTCACCATACAACAAAGGTGATAACTTTTGGTACTTTTTAAATTGCAAGCAATATCAGGTTCCAATTATATTTTTATTGGATTCTTCACGTTTTTCTGATCAATTTTCATGTATAACATACTTTCATCAGGGCTACCAATGATTAACTATGAATTTTGTAAATTATCTACCTCTTGGCCAATGGAAGAGCGCCATGTGTCCTTCCTATTCTCTTTTCCAGCGATCCGACATTTGCCCTTTTTGTCCCTTCTCTCCTACTCGCGTGACAGGGGTAAGAGAGACTTTTCTCTCTGTTTCCTTCAACCTCGCGACCTACTATTCGCGATCCAGCGCCAGCCACCGGTCAACCTTGGCGTTGACTATCTTCCTTGACACCGATCTGGAGGATTCGAGCTCGGGGTTACCTTCAGACAAGACTCACGAACTCATAGGGCTCTTCTCCTGCCAGCGACCATGGTGGCTTCACCAAGTAGAATCGCGCCACCCATGTAGACACCAAGCCTGAAGAACGGCTCATCTGCATGCTATCTCCCGGGTAAAACAGGGCCAATGGAGAGTTCCTAGAACTCGTCCAAGATAGCTCACATCTTTTCCCCTGTCGTGAAGAGGGCAGCACCCTATTTATAGCCACGGCTACCATCTATCCTTAATGGAGTCTGACTCCAACGACTCCATAGGGAAATTCCCCTATTCCCAGTGAAACACTTATTCTTAGGGATGGTTTTGTCCGGATTATCACCCTGAACACAATGGGACTACTTCCCAGTCCTCACGTAGATAGGAGCAAGAGACCGAGATGAACTGGGAAAGGGGCTACTGTAGCCAGCCTTCTTGTTTTAGACGAAACTAGGAGATGATATGTATATCATCGATCTCTAATCCAAGGGTCCCGGATTCGCGTGACACCTAAAAGGGTCGAACCCTAGACTTCTGATTGAATTAGATTTGTGACATTTATTGATATTCATTTACTTTGGGAAAATTATAAAAATCATATCTATCAAACCACTTATCCAAATAATCCCAAATTTTAAGGGAAAGTCCATGAGGAATTAATCCACGTGTGTACCAAATTAGATACCCAAATTCCAAAGGAAAAGGGTGTTTTCATCATAAGTAAGATATCATTATAAATTAAGCCAATTTAATTTGGTATTCCCTCTTTATTTGCCATTAAATTATTATTTTGAATTCCTTGAACCCCAAGGAACCTTAATGGATCTAAATCCCCTCTTGGGAATATTTCCTTAGCCCCTTTCATATCTTTTCTTATTATCTTACTTTTCTCTTTATTAAAATATCTCTTTTTGAGGATTTCTCTATTATTTCCCTCATTGGCATTCCATTTAATATTAGGAATCCTTTGGATACAAAAATCCATCAAGGATAACTCAATTATACTTATTTTCACTTATTTTCCACATTTTATCATTGTTTTCAATTTCTTTCTTAATAAAGAAATATCTAAATGATCTTTTCTTTTCTTATTACTTTATCTTTGCAATTTTGGACTCCTTGAGACCCAAGGAACCCAAGAGGCACGAAATCCACCTTTGGATTACACTATATTGCCTTCTAGAGGTTTCCACATCTTTCTTTTCTCAAACTCTCAATTATTCATTAATTAATTGAATTTCCTTGATATTGGGCCCAATAGCCAATAAAGCCCACAATACAAACATCAAGGCTATTGTAAATGAAATTACATAATTATTCATCCAATATGAGAGTTTACATTTCTCATCAGTTGAACCCAAACTTGGGGTTGTAACATCCTTCCCCTCTTATATAAATTTTGTCCTCAAAATTCTATCAAGCAAGCAAACAATTCAGGATAAGACCTTTCCAGGTCCATCATTGGCCCCTATGTGGCTTTACCGTACTCATGGTTCTTCCAAAGAACCTTTATCACTTATTCTTTTCTCTGAGTTCCTTCATCCTGGCGTCTATAAATTGCACAGGTGCCTCAGGCCATTTCAGCCTCCCTCGAGGCTCACTAGGTTCATTGTTTGGCACATGGTCTGGGTACCTCACATAGTGATCTAAACTGGACACTTGGAACTCATCACACATTTCTTTATCCTGACGGGTAAGGTTAACCATAACCTTCTCCACCAATCCATCTCAAGTGGTCCCATGCATCGGGGACTCAACTCTCTTAGCTATAACTTAGAGGGGTCGGATTTTCATGTCACATATTCTCCCACAGTGAACTGCATGTCAGTCTACTTTGCATCCGCTCACGACTCCCGTCATCTCTAGGCTCCTTTCAGCCATTGCATGATCAAAGTGACTTCATCTACACACATTTTAGTCCTCTTCTAACTATCACGTGGTTCTTTCACCAACATCACCTTACTGAAGTGGTGGCCGACAAAACCTCCCTTATAGAGCTTCTTTAAAACCCGATACTGGCTATGGTGATTATCATCACATCTTTCATAGGACAAGAACTGTCTCTAGATATCACCCTGAATGAGCAAACATGCTCTCATCAGACCCTCTAGCCTGGATCATACTAACCATCAGTAAGGGGTGATAAATTGTACCAACACCAAGTTCTGCATGTTTCTACTTCCACCTCATGGAAGTGAACTGTTAGGTCATACTCAAGAACTTTTGAACTCATATCATGGTGTAGTTGAACCATCTCTCTCTCTTACGTAGTTCAACAGAATTTGTCCCGTGACAGTACTCCCTTCTTTCTCATGTTATCTAGGTAAGGCGATTTACCATAACCCACATAGCATCTTGATCTTTCTTATTCAAGGGGAGACTTACCACAACATCCATAGTGATGAACTCCCATTCCCTCTTGGGGACTTTTTATCCTCTATGTCAAAGCACTGGGTTACTAGTGTTCGTCCTTAACCCCCAGCTTGCGTAGTCACATGCTACATGCAACTTCATATTAAGCATTCAAAGTGCTACTATCACTTACTATCTTTGTAGTATCATGGAGTATGGTGATCTTAAAACCATGATCTCCTGTATGTCATGATTCCTGAAGATCGATTTCTCAGAAACCCTAAACCACTCTCATTAGGGTTTTATTACCTTCCTATCCAAAGAAGTGTATCTGAGGTTCTACCACCATCCTTTTATTGCATCAAAGCCTATGCTGACTAACCAAACAACCATTAACTTGCTCAACATATCTCCTTTTCAGACTTAGGGTTAACCTAACCACCTCTTCTAGTCTCTAGCCAGACTAGGCATCTATATCTCAACAAAATCATCCATTACTACTTCACATCCTTAGGTGTTAGGTAATGTTGAAGACATACTACCTCCATGTATTCTGCTTAAGTCCCATCTCGAACTCTAAGTTTATCTTCATCAAGAAAACTCTAAGATCATCCTCTTCGTTATCAAACTCAACCTTGTATCACATGCAGATTCCACATAGCTCATGATAAAACATTCTCACAAGGTGATTATCTTAATACTCTTATTGTTTGTACCCGTCCATGTATCATTCACTCCACCAAGGTATGTTATCATCTCTGTCCTCATACTTCATAGCAATGTTCCAACCCACCTCATCTTTTATCCTTGGTGTATGGCATGTGTACTATCCCATCTCTCCCTCCCATAACAAGAGGAAATAAGCATTTGGCGGCCATCCAAACACAAAGTTCTTCCTGTTCCAAGAGTAGAGATGATACATCCCACATTGCTAGTACACCCTCAAATCTAAGTTGAAACGTGCAACTTATGTCTCTACATCACAATCATCTCGATATCAAAGTTACTTCCATGGAAAACTGGTCTCGAACCTATTTGGTCCAAACACAATCCTTAGTCATCACCTCTAGGTCTATAGGGTGCCGGCACTTTTAGGGTCATCCCTCTTCCCTCATGCATCAGAGAGTGCCCTACTCATCTTCCCTTTGGGTCCCATGAGTTCATGAAGGTGATCAATCTCCTAACCCATGGTCCTCAGAAAATGATAGTTGTTACCTCCCGACCCTATGGTCATGAGTAACTAGGGAATCAGGCAACTCCTACTTCCATCGGTCTTATCCCTACCTGACCCTAGGATAGACTTAGGATTCTGTTATAGTACATGTTCAACTTAGAACCTTACCCAAGCATTCATCATCTCTCTTTCTGCATTCATGGGCTGACTTTCATCCTTTCACAGGGATCATGGCGACCTGCCTACCTTGGTCAGGCCCCATACCGGTTACCTCCATGGTAACACATCCACATGCACTTAGAGATGGTTAACTATGGGTCTACAGGTTCATTCTCATGCCATGTACTTTTCACTTTGCTTCTCAAGATCCTATGAAACCTCTTTAGGTTACCTCAAAATCAACAAAATTGGTATACCCTCTACAAGAGGGTCCCTCTCCCAGGATGGGGGGAAACTACCACTCTTGACAACAAGGTCACAACCGTCCTTAGGATTTACCTTCACATGAGCATGCCTAACCCAGCAATTACTAAACCACAAGAAGACCGCCTATTAAACCATGTTAGGTCGTACTTGTTCTCTTTCCTCAACATTGGATCAACTTAGTTGTGAGGGGTTCATCAAACATACCATTAACTTAAGGGGTTTCCTTTACCTCTACACATGAGGAGTATCATGCTCGAAACTATAGAGACTCAAATCTCATCATGAGCATCGGATACCCTGCTTCCCCTCTTAGGCCTAGGAACCCTAGGTTCACCTTCGGGTGTCCAACTACATGTTAAATCTCTTAACCACAAATCAAGCATGTCCAAGATATGTCATGTACTTCCATGATCCTTTTATTTAAGTAGCACCTCAGAGTTGTATAAGGCCTCACATCCTGCTACTAAACCTCTCCAAGTCTAAGAAACTCTTCTCCCTATCTCAGGAGGTAAACACTTATACCATAGGAACAGAGGTATCAGCAGACTCATCTTCTCTCTTGGGTTTGGTTCCTCTCATGGCATCCAAGACATCATCAGCCTCCAAGGGTCAAGCATACGGAAACCGCTATCATCCACCTAGGTCGCATCATCCTCAACTCCCACTGTTCCTCAAATTTTGGGGTTTTAGGCTTCCAACCTTCTTGCATGGGGTCTGCTCTCTCTCTAGAGCTAATCATACAACCAAAATCTCTATAAGAGGTCCTTTCTTCATGAAGGATCAACCTCATAAGCATGCCCCTACCTGAGTGAAGCCTATGCTCGAACTTATGTTTACTCAATATTATCCATAACCCCTTATGCTTATCTCATAAGCCATCCATTATGATTCCTTTTCCAGGGTTTCATCCTACTGTCAGCACTACTGATGTACTCTGGGTGCAAGCTATACCCTACTTGCACCAGCCCATAGGGTTCTATAGGTTCTTCTCTAACGTTGTCCATGAAGGAGCTATCCCTCGCTTAAACATGCACGACCCTTCACAGGGTTGGGTTGCCAAAGGTGCTAGGTCATCCAACCTCTCATGGCTCGTATGGAAATCCAAAGGCATGCCCATCCAAACACCCAGTCAACCATGACATCTAACTTATCATGTCATCTCTCTCTCTCTCTAACCTCCACTTAGGGTTAGGTTTAACATAATCCTTAGAGGATGCGCTAGGTCTCTACTTTTAAGACTAACTCTCTCTACTCATCCTCCTGCTAAGGAGGTCTATCCTCAGGTCTCTCCTGAGGGCAATGACAACTCGTGTCATACGACCTAAGCATGTATCTATTCCTTTACGCTTACTCTATTAAACTTATGTCCATGACATCTTATTTACATGCTTTTTATTAATTTGGTGGAGGATTCCTTAATCCTTATTAACTTTACCCATACCTCAAGAGGGTGAGGAAAAGAGAGAAAACCCTAATCCTTAAGGTCCTTAACAGAATTTGAGTTGAGAAGGGATGAACAAGACGAGAGAGTCCTAAAGGTATCTTATTTTGATTCATACCCTAAGACTTTGGCCAGGAAGTCTCACGGATCCGGGAGTCCTCGTATTCCGACTAGCGGTGTGGAAGAAAATATTGCCAGCCCCCAGTCGTGATCATTTTCTAGACACCTCTGTCTTTTAGATAATCCTCTAATAACTCCCTTGGGTTCTACAGAAAGTGTAAAATTTTTATAATTATTGAAGATTAAGTGAGGAACCTTGGCTCTGATACCAATTGCAATGACCCCGCCTCTCGGTAACCCCCAATTAAGGTAGACCAAAAGGTCAGTGTCATTATCCCAATTAACAGGATCAAATGTTCGACAAATAATCAATAACAATTATCAAATTCTACCAACTATGCTAAAATCGGGTATAAATTAAAACTTTTTGCATACCTTGAAAAACTTGGATTACTAAGCTTCTATCAATATGATAGAATATTCTAACTAATACTCCTTGATCGTTAATCCTCATTAAATTCCACATAT
Source organism: Alisma plantago-aquatica (assembly GCA_963693085.1). NCBI lineage: Eukaryota > Viridiplantae > Streptophyta > Magnoliopsida > Alismatales > Alismataceae > Alisma > Alisma plantago-aquatica. Next base: position 572,150,604 of record OY856411.1, read on the forward strand.
GCCACTTTACTGTTTGTTCTTTTCTTTGTACCTAAAACGCCGACAAACAAAATGTCGGTCAGCATAAAGCTGGTATGTGGGGGAAACAATAATCATGCAACTATGTTAACAACGTAATCATTCAATTAATCATTTAACAACCAAGATTACATTTTAATCCATACTACTCAATCTGTACCTGTGGCATACAACTCATGAAAACATAATTAACTAATGTGGAAGCATTCATTAAACAGCAGATTACTGAAAATCACTAAAAATTAAAACTTTTTGCAAGGAGATCCACACATAGGAAATCTTTTACAACAAGAACCATTGTATAATATTTACATTCTGGTTCAAACATACATAACCTATACCATCTCTTTTCAGAGACTACATCATCATCTGTCTTATAAACATTATATACAGACAACACACAAATCTCGAGGCATTAAGCCAAAACCTCAGATTGATAAATCAAAAACACTGACTAAAAACTCTGAGGACCTGAGATTACAGAGATGACATATAGGAGTCTATATACATCTAAACAAAGCATAATAGCCAGTGTCTCCACCTGAGAATTCACTACTGTTACTACTGCTGCTTCTGATGTCCTTCCCTTACTGAAGGGTTTCTGTCTCCTCGTCTGCGACCACCTAAAAATGTAGTTCCCACGGGGGTGAGACAATTTTAATTGCCCCAGCGAGAGATATAACTCTCCGCCAGTAACATTGTTATAGCAGCTTATGAAAATAAACTGAGCAGAAGGATTTATATATTTAATCAACAGCAGGTAAGTCACTTGTATGAACAAAGTGAAGTAATCTCCTTTTTCAAGGATAACATTGCATCTACTCATGGTAGACTCATAGTTCATCCATCTACTTGTAATGAATACAACAGATATGAATAACATCAATGAAGTACAGATATATAACAGAAATGTAACATCATCCAAGTTCTCAAACAAGACTTATTACAACAATGCTATAAAGAGACATGTACTACTTTCATCAGATACTTATCAGTCTTTCAAAGACCCTGGGAACTCAGTTCCTCGTTTCAAATTGGGAATTCTCATCCCTTCACATTCTCATCACCATAATCATATGGCTCTGGGTATTCAAACCCTTAACTCATCATTGAACATCATTACCATTTATTAGGTAACCATCACCTTTAGGTCATCTGACCAAGGCATTCATGATACTTGTTAAACAAGCATCACACATGGCTTGCAAGGCCACAAAATATCTTGTCACCTCTTTCTAGGTAACAGCTTACTCATATGACTCATAAAATTCCATGCACATTGCTACTTTTATTAAGCAACAACAACATCAAGGCACAAAAGGCCAATCAACATTTATAAAATAAATGTCACAGCTCAACTCTGGCTATAATCATCATGTCATAATACCTACATGGTTATTAGACATGATAACAGTCATACAACATATTCACCACATTATAGGATACAATAGTAACACCATTATTCCTCTCCCAGGAATTAGGGTTTACTATTCATCTCCATAAGGATTTCATTCAATTGTCCATGAATAGAGATTCACTATTCATCCAAATTAGGGTTTTGCATCTCATTACCCTAATTAGAGTTATACCAATCATTGCCCTATATTAGGGTTACATCCTCACCCTGGATTAGGGTTACATTTAGAATTGCCCTCAATTAGGGTTAGAACTCAATAGCCCTGTCGATTAGGGTTTATGTTCATGATTAGGGTTTCATGATCTCTTTACTTAAGGATCATACCCTTAATCACCACATGAATCATATTTATATATGAATTCATGCTATCATCATCTCAACTTGATTAGGTCACATCAACCCTTCAATCAAGTACATACAGCTATGATTAACATAGTGTACCAAGTCATTGATCCTATAAGCAATTAGGGTTCATCCCTTAATTGGCATTTAATCACTTAGGTACTATTAAGGTTTAAACCTTTGTAACTTCATTAATTATCATTCATGATCATCATTAGATCAATGGATCATTCACCATCTTAATTCTTAAGAGATTCAATCACATTGGACCTTCATTACATAAGGTATCCAATTGAATTGACCAATTGAATCTTCAATTACAATAGAGGTCCAAGTGGATTAACCCATTGAATCCTCAATCAACCTTGACTACTTGAGCCCCAAACGGTCTTGGTCTTTCAAAGCTCAAACGGTTTGAAACCGTTTGGTAAAGATGCACACTCAAGACCGTTTGCTAAAGCAAGTAGGTGAAGACCGTTTGCCCAAGTTTGACTTTTGAAACCGCATGGGCACAAACGGTTTGGGATCATTTGGTCCCAAATGGTCTTGAGACCGTTTGGTCCCAAACGGTCTTGAGACCATTTGGACTCAAACGGTCTTGAGACCGTTTGGTCCAAACCTCCTCAAAACCGCATGGACCATAGATGGTCTCAACCAATCAAATTAGATTAGGGTTTCCAATGTTGATTCCTTCAATCAATGAATTCATGGAACCAATCATCAATTGGACCTATCCTCATACATCAATTGAGTTAAATAGGTCAACCTTCAACTGATTTGACCCTCAATTAACCTTCAATTAGTCATCAATTAGGGTTTGAATCAATTGAATTAGGGTTTGGAATCGATGATTCTTCAACACTAATCAATGCAAGATTAGTTACTGTGAAACCATTGAACCATCATCCAAATTGAACATGGCCTGACACCAAACGGTCTTGAGGTCGTTTGGATGACCACCAAACGGTCTTGATGCCATTTTCCCATCATATCATCAAAATCCAAGTCAACCAATTAAGGTTTAGATCATTGGATTGATCACCAAATCAACAATTGATTACATTCCGACTTAGTATCTTTGGATCTTCAATTGCTTAACCATACTCAACCCTAGACCTCCAAACGGTCTTGGGTGACCTCCAAACGGTCTTGAAACCATTTGGATGAGCTACAAACGGTCTTGAGACCGTTTGGCTCATCCAACCCTTGGATTCTAGTGAAAAATCATTAGGTTTTGAGCCATTGAGTTGATCATCAAATCAGCACTTAATTGCAAAGTGATTTGACACCTTTGGACCTTCAATTGGTCAACTATACTTAACCCCAGACCTCAAAATGGTTTTGGGTGATCCCCAAAAACTTTTTGGGTGATCCCCAAATGGTTTTGAAACCGTTTGGGCTAATCAACCCAAAATCTCAAATCAACTCACTGGAATTTCAGCACTAATTTCAATTAGGGTTTGCCCAATTGATTAGCCTTCATCTCATGATTACTTAGGACTTAATCCATCAAATTTTATGAGTCATTAACAAACATAATTAGGAACAGTAATCTCAAACAGTCAACCCTTGGTCAACTCCCTCAAACGGTTTTGAAACCGTTTGCCCAAAAAGTCAAATAAATCAGGTTGAAAATCAGCACTAAATCCAATTAGGGTTTGCCTAATTGATTAGCCTTCAACTCATGATTCCTTGAGATTTAATCCATAAAATTTGGTTAGTTATTAACCAACATCATTAGGAACAGGAATATCAAATGTTAAACCCTTTGTAAACCCTCTCAAATGGTTTTGAAACCGTTTTCCCAAAAAGGCAAATTAATCAAGTTGACAATCATCACTTAATCCAATTAGGCTTTCCCTAATTTATTAGCCTTCAACTCACGATTACTTTGGAATTAATCCATCAAATTTGGTGGGTTATCAATTACAATATTTATAAACAAGATTCCCAAATGGTAAACCCTTGGTCAACTCCACCAAACGGTTTTGAAACCGTTTGGTCTCATGCGGTTTGGTGAAACTGTTTGCCCTTAAACGGTTTGAAACCGTTTGCTTCCCAAACGGTTTGGGAAACCGTTTGTCTTGGGATTTTTCTTGTATAAACATATAGGATGATGTCATCATCATCTTCCTTCGTGCAACCAAGAACAGCAACCGTTCTTCATGGGAGTTTCAGCAAGAATTCAAAAGTGTATCAAAAGAAGAAAAGTAACCAACAATTATTGGAGAAAAGGATGCAATAGCAATGATTAAGGGTTTGAGTTATAAAACCCACCTCCAATTGTGCTCCAAAGCTCCATGTTCACAGAAACAATGGTGTATGAAACTCCTTTCACCATTCCAAGGCTCGTCCTCAAGGTTTGAGTGAAAAGGAATGGTTAGAATTGAAGAGGAGATCAAAATAGGAAGAATTCCATAATTTATTTTCGATTTCCACCATGGAATCAAGGTGAAATGGGTAAAGAACCTTAACAACAGGTTGGGAGTCGTCCTCCTGGTCCTCTCAAGCTCCCTTGGTCGTTTCCCAAGCAAGGAGAAGAAGTGGGGTCAAAAACGACTTTCATTTGGCTTATAAAAGGTCCTTTTATAAAATTTCAATGAGAGAGAATATACTTTGCAAAAATCCATTTAATACAAAAAATATGGCCGCCTCTTACCCCTCATATTACTTAGGAACGAGGCTATCTTGTTTGCCTCTTATTCCTCTCATTTATCCATGATTTAAAGAAAAGCAAATCAAGCACCTTAAATCATATAATATTAATATCCATATGTGAGTGGATATTTCTTTTTCTTATAAAATTGAGAGTGAGTTATCCATTCCCTTGGATATTTTCGTGGTCCTTGCAAGGCTCAAGGATGTCCACACACATCTGAACGCAACCATTTTAGTTTTGGCTGAAAGCCCTTTAATTAATACATTCATTTTTGCCCTAAATTGAATTAGGGTTTCAATTACGCATTAATCTTGATTATTTTAATATCAAGATTCTCTCTCCTCCAACTTAATTCAAATGAGGTGCCCCTCTTATTTTCTTTGCTATAAATGATGCCAAGAAACATTAGGGACCTTATTGAAGTGGAAATTTGCATGTTGAACCCTAGGTTTTGGGTAAATTGCACATTTCACCAAAACTAGGTTTTAATGCACAAACATTGCTTTATTAGCTCTTTCTTGGTATTTAGGCTTCCATAAGCCATACAGCAACATAATATTCACTCTCATGATGCTTCAACTCATGAGGAACATATTATCATGCACAATTTGCACTTAAACCCCTCAACTTGGGTAATTTGCACTTTAGTCCAAAATAAGAAAATATTGCTCCAACATTGTTCAAACAGGACCAAAATTGAAACATAAGTTTCTCATGAGCCCTAATTACTTTTCCCAAGATAAGATTGAGCATATAGTCAACATTATTAGGCAAAAAATCTAGGATTAACACATAGCCCAGGACAGGGATGATACAGTACCTATCCCCTAACTCTGTGTTATCCCTACAGTGGACTTGTATGCTACCTCTCTTTTAGGTAGATTCTTACCCCCATGGTCCTACCTTACAGGTAGCCAATACATAGGGTAATAGAGTCACATGGCACTACCCGAAGGTAGCCCAATATCTAACTCAATGTGACTTGATGGACCTACCCCATTGGTAGCCATGTACTAAGTCATCCAATGACCTGATGGACCTACCCCATAGGTAGCCATGTACTAGGTCAACTATTAAGCCACAGAGCGGACCAGGATCTGAGCTAATAGGCACATATCTTAAGTGATAGTCATATCCACATTATAGTTTGCATGAATTAAATTCATCCAACAGTTTAATTCAAGTCGTCGAGGAAAACTTCAGAAAACCTCGAAAAACTAATTCGAGATATTCATAAGCGTAACCACATACCTGATCCAGAGCAACTTGTTGTCCAAGCAATAATGATAAAGAACAAGCAACAAGCAGTCAACAATATCCTGAAATTAATGCATGACATCCAAGTGTTATAGTTTATCCAAAACATTCTAAAGCTAGACTTGGATTCCTCCTTAAGCTTTCTAGGCCACTTTAGGGTTTTATTAGGGTTTTAGCCTCCATAATAATTTTATCACATTTAATGCCCTCTTATTTCACAAACCCTAATTTCAACATCGTAGGAACAGTTAAAGTCCATCATTTCTCTTTCATACTAGAACTATTATCTTTATCTCTTTTAAGTTACTTCAAGATCATTAGACTCAATTTCCACCTTTAGTTTCTTTCGAATTGACATCTCATACTTTATCAGGATTTAATTCATAATTGTATTCCATTTACTATTAATTCCTCATTTATCCATTAGAAAACCCTAATCACCAAATTGAGGGTATTATATCATGAAAACTCAGTTCTATAATTATATTTTTAGATTTAACCCATTAAAACCCATATTCTCTCAAATTAGGGTTTCTAAACATAATTATGTGCATAAACCCTAAAACAAGCATGAAACTACCTTTTTCAAAATTAACTCTCCCTTTTATTTTTAATAGGTTATTATTTCTCAGAATTAGGGTTCCAAACCAAATTAACCCAAAAGAGTTATTAATTTCGAGTTCCATATCAAATTAGGGTTTCACCATACAACAAAGGTGATAACTTTTGGTACTTTTTAAATTTTAAGCAATATAAGGTTCCAATTATATTTTTATTGGATTCTTCACGTTTTTTTGATCAATTTTCATGTATAACTTACTTTCATCAGGGCTACCAATGATTAACTATGAATTTTGTAAATTGTCTACCTCTTGGCTAATGGAAGTGCGCCACATGTCCTTCCTATTCTCTTTTCCAGCGATCCGACATTTGCCCTTTTTGTCCCTGCTCTCCTACTCGTGCGCCAGGGGTAATAGAGACTTTTCTCTCTTTTTCCTTCAACCTCGCGACCTTCTATTCACGATCCAGTGCCAGCCATCGGTCAACCTTGGCGTTGACTATCTTCCTTGACATCGATCTGGAGGATTCGAGCTCGGGGTTACCTTCGGACAAGACTCACGAACTCATAGGGCTCTTCTCCTGCCAGCGACCGTGGTGGCTTCACCGAGTAGCATTGCGCCACCCATGGAGACACCAAGCTTGAAGAACGGCTCTTCTGCGTGCTATCTCCCGGGTAAAATAGGGCCAATGGATAGTTCCTAGAACTCGTTCAAGATAGTTCACATCTTTTCCCCTATCGTGAAGAGGGCAGCGCCCTATTTATAGGCACGGCTACCATCTGTCCTTAATGGAGTCTGACTCCAGCAGCTCCATAGGGAAATTCCCTATTCCCAGTGAAACACTTATTCTTAGGGATGGTTTTATCCAGATTATCACCCTGAACACAATGGGACTACTTCCCAGTCCTCACGTAGATAGGAGCAAGAGACCGAGATGAACTGGGAAAGGGGCTACTGTAGCCAGCCTTCTTGTTTTAGACGAAACTAGGAGATGATATGTATATCATCGATCTCTAATCCAAGGGTCCCAGATTCGTGTGACACCTAAAAGGGTCGGGCCCTAGATTTCTGACTGAATTAGATTTGTGACATTTATTGATATCCATTTACTTTAGGAAAATTATAAAAATCATATCTCTCAAATCACTTATCCAAATAATCCCAAATTTTAAGGTAAAGTCCATGAGGACTTAATCCACGTGTTTACCGAATTAGATACCCAAATTACAAAGGAAAAGGGTGTTTTCATCATAAGTAAGATATTATTATAAATTAAGCCAATTTAATTTGGTATTCCCTCTTTATTTGTCATTAAATTATTATTTTGAATTCCTTGAACCCCAAGGAACCTTAATGGCTCTAAATCCCCTCTTGGGAATATTTCCTTAGCCTCTTTCATCTCTTTTATTATTATCTTACTTTTCTCTTTATTAAAATATCTCTTTTTGAGGATTTCTCTATTATTTCCCTCATTGGCATTCCATTTAATATTAGGAATCCTTTGGATACAAAAATCCATCAAGGATAACTCAATTATACTTCTTTTCACTTATTTTCCACATTTTATCATTATTTTCAATTTCTTCTTAATAAAGAAATATCTAAATGATCTTTTCTTTTCTTATTACTTTATCTTTGCAATTTTGGACTCCTTGAGACCCAAGGAACCCAAGAGGCTCGAAATCCACCTTTGGATTACACTCTATTGCCTTCTAGAGGTTTCCACATCTTTCTTTTCTCAAACTCTAAATTATTCATTAATTAATTGAATTTCCTTGATATTGGGCCCAATAGCCAATAAAGCCCACAATACAAACATCAAGGCTATTGTAAACGAAATTACATCATTATTCATCCAATATGAGAGTTTACATTTCTCATCAGTTGAACCCAAACTTGGGGTTGTAACAGGACCATACTAACAATGATTTTTAAAAATATTGTCCTTTGGGATTCGATCCTTAACTACACTTCGATAAGACTCGTCCGCTTGCGGGTGGTATTACTGCACAAGGTTTTGGTAAAAGCTCAGAGATTTCAACCCTGAGTGAATTTGTTAGTGCGATAATATTCCACGTCAAATTATGGCGCCGTTGCCGGGGACAACGGAATCAGTTAGTCAAATCTAATTCTTTTGAGGCTAATCTCAGATTTTTCTCTTTCCTTTGATAACTATTGATTATCTACTTGAATTCATTTCTACTCCATCAATCTCACTTTTGAAAGACCTTTTCATCTTAGGTACCCCCAAAGACTAGTGTATGCACCATTTTAACAGTCCTGGACTCTCTGCTAGCTTTGATCCTGAGATAGAAAGAAACTTTCATCGTCAGAACAGAGAGGACCAAGCAAGAATGGCTCAAGAGGAGGAAATAGTCTGACGGGTATCTCAAGCCTTTAATGCACAAAGAGATAGGATTATGCAAGAAGCTAGAGTTGCAGTTGAAATAGAGATCTGAGCATCTCAAGCAGTAGCACAAGCAGCAGAACTACAAAAAGACATTAGGGAGTTCTCCATCCCTAAAGCTTCTGACGTTCATCACCCAGTACAACCTCCTCCCATCAACGCTCCCAACTTTGAGATTAGGGCACATTGAATTACCTTGCTTCAAAACAACCCATTCTATGGTAAACAAGGAGAAGATATCCAGGAACATCTTCTAAGGTTTATCGATCTATGTGCCATGACAAAGAAAAATGGAGTGTCTGACAATGCCATTTGACTCCGTCGCTTCAAGTATTCTCTTGTTGATAGAGTTATAAGTTGGTACAACTCCTTGCAATGTGAACCCATGATTACTTGGGAACAACTTCAAAACGTTTTCCTGGAAAAGTTTTACCCTCCTTCTCTCACCCTTGCTGAAGCATGGGAAAGATATAAAGACCTTCTATGCAAGTGTCCACACCATGGAATCCCTAAGAATCAGCTTATCGAAATATTCTATAGGGGTGTGGACGATGATATCAAAAGGTTCTTAGACTCCTCGTCTGGAGGAAACTTCATGCGTCAAAGTTATGACAGCGCATGGAAGGTTGTCACCCTTGGAGCTGAAAATCAAGTTAATTGGGGTAGATCTGTAGGTAAAGGAGTGTTGAAGGTAGCTATGGCCGAAGTTATTCCAGAATACAAGTCTATCACTAAAACCCTCAAACTCTTAGTTGCCAAGAAAGATCATATAGAATCATCCCTTACTACCTATGAAAGAAGACACTCACCCCCTCGACAACAAGAACAGATCAAGTTAGCTTCACTATTCTATGAAGCATGTAAAGGAACTGATCACTCAACATCTTCCTGTAATGTTCTCTATGATGTTATTCTAAGCAACGCTTATGGTCAAGGAGATAATAGTCAAATGGAAAATCTTAATACCGTCAACACCATCCCAGGTCAAGGATACTACAATCCGAATCGGAATAGGAACCATCCTGGTTTTCAATACGGGAATCCTTTAGGAGTGGAAAACTTGCGACAACTTGGTTCTAATAATCAGTAACGAAGCCCACCAGGATTCCAGTATAATCAACAGCAAAATTTCGGGAATCAAGGGAATTACAGGGGCAACTTTCATAATAGTAACTACAACAACTACCAGAATAACTCTCAGTTCCAGAATCCCAGCCAAGTCCCATACCAGAACCCACAACAAGGGCAACAAGTCGGTCCTATCTCCCCTTATGACAAGCTAACGGCCATTTAAAAGATGTTACAGTCACAGCAAACCATGATAGCTAACCAGCAAGCCCATTATAAGGCTATTGAATCACAATTAGCTCAACTTGCAACTAGCATGAAACCACCTGCTAGAGCCTTTGCTGGTCAACCAGAGAACAGTCCTAAGCATCATGAGCAACTAAAGGCTATCATAACTAGATCTGGAAAATATTATTATGATCCTCTTTTCAAGACACCTATGATTATTATGGATGAGGATGAACCGATGATTGATCAAGACTCTAAAACACCTGAGTCTCAACCAAAAGAGTCGACAACTACTGATAAGATGGATAAGGAAAATTTTGAAAAACCCACTATTGCATAAACGGAAACACCATAGCCAAATGTGCCTGTGTACAAGCCTCGTCCCTCTTTCCCTGCTTGTCTAAGGTAAACCAAGCTTGATACTCGTTTCAATAAGTTCAAGAAAGGCATGAAAAAACTTCATGTCGATATACCTTTTGTAGATGCGCTGGCTGAGATACCAGCCTGGACAAAGTACTTGAAGTCACTTCTCACCAAGAAATATATAATTGAAGAATATGAGACAGACAAGTTAGCAACAACCACTTCAAACATTATTCAGAGTAAGATGCCAAAGAAACAAAAAGATCCAAGATCATTTAGGATTTCTTGCCATATCGGTGATTCTTCCTGTAAGAAAGGATTGGCCGATCTTGGTGCTAGAATTTCCATCATGCCACTTAGCCTTTGTAAGATACTAGGGTTTGCTGAAATTCTCCCAACTGGCATGACCATACAGCTTATAGATAACACTGTGACTCTCCCCTTAGGAATCATTGAGGATGTCCATGTCAAGGTAGGCAAAGATTCTTATGTTCCTTGTGACATTGTCATAATGGACATAAAAGAAGACACTAGATACCCTCTCATATTTGGATGCCCATTCCTCGCCACCGCAAGAGCTCTAATTGGTGTTGAGGCAGGAACCTTGCTTCTCAGACTTGGTAAAGAAACTCTCGAATTCAAAGTTTTTGAAAGTATGTGAAGACCAAGTATGCAAGACGAAGTATATTTGATTGAGTGCATAGAGAAAATGTCCCTCTTTACACAAAAGGAGTATGAACAAGAAGATTCCTTAGGATTGGCCTTTACTAACCCAAATGAAGATAGTTCAATTGACGAAGAAGTGAAAAGTTGTGATATCTACCTCGATACTACTGAAGAAGATCCTAAAGCCAAAATTGAGGAACTCAAAGATGTGGATGTCCCTGAAGAACCATGTGAAAAACCACAAGCTCCTGAAATGAAACCCCTACCTAAGGGATTGAAGTATGTGTTTCTAGATGACCTCAAGGTCTGCCCAGTCTTCATAAATTCAGACCTAACGGCAAAACTCTTGACGGAATTAAAGCAAAGGAGAAAAGCCATAGGCTACAAGATGAGTGATCTCACCAGGGTCAATCAAGAATTGTGCATGCATAAAATCCCCATGATGGAATATTACAAGCCAATGATTAAACATCAAAGGAAGCTAAATCTGAATATGAAAGAAGTTGTTTGCCTTGAAGTTATCAAATTGCTCAATACAGGAATTATCTATCTGATCTCCGATTCACCATGGGTAAGTCATGTGCACGTTGTCCCAAAGAAGGGTGGAACTACAGTGATATGAAATGAAGACAATGAACTCATCCCCACTCGAACAGGCACCGGGTGGAGGATGTGTATTGATTATAGGAAGTTGAATAAGGCGACACAAAAGGATCATTTCCCAATGCCTTTTCTTGATCAAATCTTAGCATGGTTGGCTCATTAAGAATATTTCTTCTATCTCGATGGTTACTCTGGATTCTATCAAATTCCTATACATCCAGATGACCAAGAGAAAACAACCTTTACTTACCCATTTGGAACATATGCCTTTAGAAGGTTGTCATTCGGTCTCCGTGATGTGCCTGCAACCTTCCAACATTGCATGGCAGCTATATTTGCTGGTCTCACTAAAACTATCATGGAAATTTTTATGGATGATTTTTCCGTACATGGAGATTCATACGACTCTTGCCTGAAGCACCTCTCCCTTGTACTTAAACGGTGTGAGGAAGCACATCTTGTGTTGAACTGGGAGAATTGTCACTTTATGGTAAAGGAAGGCGTAGTTCTTGGCCATAGAGTTAGCAACCGAGGTATCAAGGTAGACAGAGTGAAAATTGAAGTGATTTCCAAACTTTCTATTCCAACGAATGTAAGAAGAGTTCGTGCGTTCCTAGGTCATGTAGGCTTTTACAGACAATTTATAAAGGATTTCTCCAAGATAACCAAGCCGATGATGAATTTGCTTCTAAAGGATGTTGAGTTCCATTTTGACGAAGAATGTGTCAAAAGTTTTAATAACCTGAAACAGGCCCTTACTACAACACCCATCATCAGAGCTCCCGATTGGGATCACCCATTTGAAATTATATGTGATGCCAAATATTATGTTGTGGGTGATGTCCTAGGACAATGTATAGAAATGAAACATTATGTGATCTACTATGAATCAAAGACCCTCGATGAGGCTTAGAGGAATTATGCAACGACTGATAAAGAACTTCTTATAGTAGTGTACGCCTTTGACAAGTTTAGATCTTACCTCATTGGTTCTAAAGTCATTATCTACATGGATCATGCCGCTATCCGTTACCTCATGGTGAAGAAAGATACTAAACCCAGGCTAATTAGATGGATTCTCCTATTGCAAGATTTTGATGTTGAGATAAGAGATGAGAAGGGTACAGAGAATGTTGTAGCAAACCACCTAAGTCGCATCCACACCTTGGAAACTGAGAAGATCCCAATTAACGATTCTCTTCCGGATGACCAACTAATGAAAGTTTCAAAAGCTACCCCTAGGTACTCGGACTATGTTAACTACCTTGTTGCTAGTGTCATCCACCCTGAATGCACCGGAAATGCACTAAAGAAATTCATGCATGGTGTGAGGAAGTATCACTGGGATGAGTCGTACCTCTATAAGCTCTATGTTGATGGTCTCTACAGACATTGTATCGCTGAGGAAGAAGCCCAACTAATTTTAGAGCAATGTCACTCAGGCCCAGTTGGAGGCCATATGAGTTCTAAGAAATTAGCCTTGAAAGTTTTGCAATGTGGCTTGTTTTGGCCGACCATATCCAAATATTCCTACAACTTTGTTCTAGCATGTAACAAATGTCAGAGAATAGGTAACATTACGAAGAGAAATGAGATGCCACTTAAGCTATGGCAAGAAGTTGAGATTTTTGATGTTTGGGGTGTGGACTACATGGGTCCATTCCCATCTTCACATGGATTTTCCTACATCTTAGTCGTGGTTGATTACGTCTCGAAATGGGTAGATTCCATACCGACCGTCACTAGAGATTCCAAACCTGTCATCAAGATGTTCAAAGACATTATTTTCCCCCATTTTGGAGTCCCACGAACTGTGATTTTCGATAGAGGTTCTCATATTCTTGAAAAAAACTTTGATGCATTGCTGAGGAAATATGGTGTAACACACAAGGTAGCCTCACCCTATCATACACAAACAAGTGGACATGTAGAGGTTTCTAACCATCAACTCAAGGCTATTTTGGAAAAGATAGTATGGCGCAATTGAAAATATTGGTCAGTGAAATCAATGACGCATTGTGGGCCTACCAAACTGCTTTTAAAACTCCCCTTGGGACTACACCATTTCGATTAATATATGGAAAGTCTTGCCACCTTCCTGTCGAACTCGAACACAAAGCATGGTGGGCTATAAAACAACTTAATTTTGATATGAAGAAAGCAGGCCAAGCCAGGATTCTGCAACTCCAGGAGCTGGAAGAACTCTGGATGATATCTTATGAGAATGCACGAATCTATAAAGAACGCACAAAACTTTGGCACGATGGTCATCTGAAAAGAAAGGACATACAAGTGGGAGACCAAGTTCTATTGTTCAATTCAAGACTGAAACTATTCCCAGGGAAACTCTGTTCTCATTGGTCTGGGCCTTACATTATCAAGAGCATGTACCCACATGGTGCTTTCTCTTTATGGAGTGAAAAGTCAGGAGAATTTGTGGCAAATCATCAATGCTTAAAGAGATATTTTTCCTCTACTGACATAGGCACCGAAGCAATGCTGCAACTCACCAATCCAACATATCCACCGTAAAATTGAGGGATTCAGTCGAGCCATCGACGTAAAATAAAGGTGCTTGTCTGGAGGCAACCCGATCAATAAATTTGTTTTTACTTTAAATTTCAAATTAGAATGTTTCTTTAATTTTGTTTTTACTTTTTAGATTATTTTTCAATAAATAAAAATTGCATAGCGAGATGCCATCTTTAGTTTTGATATCATCAATGAGTCCTCATTTTTTAGATTTTCATATGAAGGACGCGCGCTGATTGGAATGCAACCACATCTAGTGGTCCAACCGGCATGAATTTTCCCCTCCATCTCAGATTTAGAGTTTGCTCAGGACAAGCAAATTTCTAGGTTTGGAGTGGAGGGTGGGTGGTACGTGCTTTACTTTCCACCTACACCCATCTATTTCAGAATTAAAAGATTTCTCCGCCGCATTTTTGATCAAAATTTTTAAGTTTTCAAAGAAATTATATAGAAAATGGATGAAGTTTTGATGCTTTTTATGCATTTTGAATCATTATACCCTCCTTATTCGAAGAAGATCCTCAAAAGGACCACTTTTTGAAACTAGCCTATTGATTGAAATCATCTTGTGAAGCTTAAGATTCCTAACATCATGATACTTATGCAAAAATGGCAAGTGTCTATCGAATTGATAGGGATCAAACACATCATGCTTAACTAAAAAGTGGAACAATAACATGAAATCCCCATCGGATCCTCATCAAGTCCTTATTTGAGCTAAGCACGATAAAGAGAACGACCTGATGCACGGAATTGTAAATCAAGTTGCATTCTACTCTAAACTCTCTTCTACACTTCTTCTACCATCTTCGTACCCCTCCATCCATCAAAAAGAAACAAAAATAGCCAAAACAGTGCCAAATCCTAAGTTCAGGGTGGCACGCCACTTCCCTCTATATCCTCTTCTTCCATACCCATCACTAATAAATAGGGGCGTACCACCAAGAAAAGATGCCAATGTGCACACAAAAATAAAAATGCAATCTCGAGTCGAATAGAGGAGCGAATCGCACACACACAAAAATTTGCAATCAATGAAATTGCAATCATAAAATAAAAATCTTGAGTCGAATAGAGGAGCGATTTATTTCTTTGTTCCATACCACCATTCACTCCCTTTTCTACCTAAAGGCACAATGAATGCCTCCACTATCATGAAATACACCAGTGTCAGATCAGGTGCACACTTGTTGTTCTACGGGTATCTCTAGACTCTTACGAAACTCTTTGAAATGCTTATTGTTGGAAAAAGTGAGGAGGAAGTGATGTTGGAAAACAAACTCAGGAACGAAGATATGGTAAGATGTGTTCAGTGATCTTAGGAAGTTGAGATGCTTAGTCATACTAACTAGAAAGGAAATGATCGTGATGTGAAGATGAGTCAATCACATGATTTGAAAGTATTCATTTGGTGACTATTTTTGATTTTGTGTTACTCGAGGACGAGCAACATTTAAGTTCGGGGTATTCTGATGAATCCATTTTTATCATGATTTTCAGTCGCCATTTTGGGCCCAATTCGACTAAATACATTCGATTTCATCTCCTAAAACTTACAATGTGCAATTTTGCCTAATTAGTTGAGTTATTGAGTTATTGACTAAATTCCATATTGATTTCATGCAGGATACGATGAGGTTGAACCATCAACTGGAACTTACCTCTACACAAGATCCTCTCAGCCTTGGTCTAGACCAAACGGTCTTGACCAAACAGTCTGCTCAATCGATCTTGACCATTCTGTCTCGATCCAAACAGTTTCATTTGTTCAGTCTTGACCTCTCAGTCTAAGACATTCATCCACACGGTCCTCCTCTCATCGCTCTACCTTAATGGTCTTAAGCCTTCCCATCCCCCTTATACGGTCTCAAGACTGCATGAGGACAAACGGTCTCAAGACCGTGTGAAGCCTCACGGTCTCAAGACCGTATGAGCAACCACCTACCCAAGACTGTATGAAACCCATCGGTCTTCAAGACCATTTGCATATCCAAACCATTAAGATTCTAGGACCAATTGGAGATAAAGACCGTTTGGACCCAAGACCGATTGGGAGTGAAGATCGTTAGACCAGGAGACAGTTTGATGACAATCGTTCCTCAAGACCATTTGGAGGCCATCGATCTCCAAGACCATTTGGAGGCGCACGATCTCAAGACCGTTCAAACAAGTGAGACCGTGAAGAGGCACAAACTGTTAAGCAGTGATCGGTCTCCAAACTGATCTGAGGCCATCGATCCTCAAGACCGGTTGGCGGCGCACCGTCTCAAGACCGTTAGAACAGCAGACCGCAAGACCATTTGGAGGTAAAACAACACCAAAGACCAAAACCGACTGGAGGCCATCGATCCTCAAGACCATTTGGTCAGTCTAATCAGTCTCCAAGACCGTTTGGACGTGAGTTCCAAACCCATCGGTCTCCAAGATCGTTAACATTTCAAGACCATTTGGCGGCGCCCGATCTCAAGATCGTTTGGACGCTGAAGTGAAGACCGGTTGGATGATAATCGATCTCAAGACCGTTCAGACGGCTACCTCGGGGAAAGTAAGACCATTAAGGCAGAGACCGTTAAGACCAAACTGAGAAAGACTTAACGGTTTGCAAAACCATGCAAAGTGGTCTCACGCTAAAAACATGAAGATCCCATCCAAGCCTATAAATAGGACCAGCAGGGTCCTCATTTGAGGCATCGGACAGGGGATGCCACCAGGCTGCCACGTACATCCACGTCGTTGTCACACCACCTACTCCTCTTGCTGTGATCAAGGAGGTCAAGATGAGAAAGAAGATGGTAAATAAGATCTGTCCGGTTTGCCTTGGTGGTTCTTCCTCCTCGTCCAGATCTGCTCTGATACGATGTAGAAGACCACATCATCTTCACCGAGATGCGACTACCTTCTGCATCATGCTCATGGTGGAATCTTCCCTCTCTCTTGTTTTTCTTGTTTCTCACATCATGAGAGAGTAGTTCCTTTTCGCTGGGGTGTGGGGACTAGACCCGCTGCCCATGCAAGCATGTTCTCTTGTCAAACATTCCATGGCAATGTATATAACTTTTCATTTCGTTGTTAATAGTTAATGTTTGTAGATTGATTACCTGCATGCTTTTATCTTGTTGTTTCCTATGTTATGAGAACTTCAATATGTAGGATTGAATGTCGATTAACAAGTTTGACTCCCAAACTAGAAATAGAATGGGATTCCTTGAGGTCGTAAGTGTATGATCCGTGAGGGGACGAGCCATCTAGCCTATGGTGACGCTTCTGTGGCCTAAACATCCCTCAGGGAGGGCCACAACTTCAGTTGGATATCTGTATCTTCGTTGTTAATCGTCGATGTTTGCTTGTAGATTAATTGTATGCTTACTTGTCAATTAGCACGGTTGAGTCCTTGATGAGAACTTCTGATAAGATTCCTTGAGGTCATAAGTATATGATCTGTGAGGAGACGAGCCATCTAGCCCACGGTGACGCTTCTGTAGCCTAAATAACCCTCAGGGAGGGCCACAGCTTCAGTTGGATATATGTATCTTCAGAGCCATAAGTGAGTGATCTGGATGGTGACGAGACATCTGATACCTAAGGTGATGCTTACGCAAGCCTAACGCCCATATGGGGGGTTTTGCAACAACTCCATTTTGATGGTTATATCTTGCCTGGATGTTTGATGTTTGGATATGTTTGCATGTTTAATGGCGGTGAAACCCGAGACCATCCCAGCGATTCCATATCATTAATCTAGATCAACTTTAATTCTTCTCTTTACTTTCCTGCACTTAATTTAGTTAACCTCAAATCAACCAATTGTTCTAAATATTAGTCTTGCTTGAATTGGACCAGACTAACAACAATTCTTAAAAGCATTGTCCTTTGGAATTCGATCCTTAACTATATTGTGCTAAGACCCATCCACTTGAGGTTGGTATTATTGCACAAGGTTTTGGTAAAAGCTCAGAGATTTCAACCCTGAGTGAATTTGTTAGTGCGATAATATTCCACGTCAGTTATATTATTATATTTTAGACTTAAAATCTGAGTTGGCAGTTGATGTTGATATGTATTTGTGTGTGTGAATTAAATCTGAAGTGCATATGTGTCTTTGAATTGAATGTGAAGTGCATGAGGAAGAGAATGATGTGTATTTTTACACATGTATGAAATTGAATGTGTGGTTGAGAAATGAATCAATTGAGCTATGATTTCATGGGTATAAGTGAAAAATGAGAACATTGAGGTTTTGTGACATGTTTGTGTCTATTATGTCAAAACACAATATGATATTTGTGTATATATATTTCTTGTAGGTTTGTTGGTTTGTTGTTAAGTTGTGATGCTTGCAGTGGCCTACAGTTCTTCAAAACTTTCAATTCTGAAGAACTACAGACAATAGACAAGCTAGCAGTTGGACAACAAGTATGATGACCTTTTATATATAAAAAGCATTGACATTTATCGTTAGTTATTTATAAATTACTGACTACATACACATTCTACGTCGATTAAATATGTTGAACCGAAAGGTTATACCTAAAATTTTCACCATCCAACCACTAATAAAACTGATGTCATGATATTCAGTGTGTGGTATATATCATTAATCGATCGATAAGGAACTGTCAAAGGTTAGCTTAAGGCGTCGGTTGTTGTTTTTGCAACCGATGAGTAAAGGTCAAAAGAGACCACAAATTCATCGTATTTTGCAACAATCGATGATGAAAGGTCAAAGGAGACCACAAATTCATCATATGTTGCATATTACGTCATCGGTTTTACCATAACATGGAACCAATGAGAAACATTATTGTCGCCAATTTTCGGAACCGACAAAGAATGTCTTGAGTTTTAGCGTTGCCCACTTGGTCGTCATTTTTAACCTGGCGCTATATGTATAAAATAACCAACGCCATATCCCCATTCTATAATAGATTACATTCTTTGATTTTGAGACAAAATCCCAAAAGGATGGGAGAATTTGTAACGACTTGTTTTCATACTAACCATCTAATTAGGGTTTATTTGACTGATTGCATGCTTAACTAAATTAATAGTTATTCAAAAATTGATTAATGATGATAGTTTAATTATGATTATCTAAACCTAATGATAAATTCTTAGTATTCTTTCATTTCAAATATTTAGGTTTTGAGAATTGAAAACCCTAATCGGCCAAAATTAGGATCTTCGTAGCATACAAAATACAAAATTTGATAAATACAATGGTGTAGTAAATGATTTTGAATATGTTATTAATAACTTTGGTTTAGTTAAAATTTGTATATAGTTTGGATAACTCAATAGTTAGAGTTATTTTAAAATATAAAAACTTTTGAATAATTTTATGACATGTTTTTTTGGTTGAGTTTCTCCAGGACAAACTGAGCCGACTATGCATTCAAATTGAAATATAGAAGTATGGTATTTGAATTTAATATTTTTCTTGGTACATCCTAATAATTTAAATTTTGAGTGCAGCTTGGAAACTCAATCTCAGACATCTTTTTACATTCTTATCATTGTTAGGTGATGTTTCAATTTTATAGAGTGAGATGTCACTCGAGTTTCTTATCAATAACAACTCAATTGACCATGATGCATACTATAGTATTAAAGTTTAGTGTTTGATTTTTATTTATTTATTCATAACTCTAAATGATATAAAATTTTTTTGAAGCTCTAGAATTATGTGTCAAGTAACATCCTAACTTTTCATAATTGTTTGAGGCGGTTTGACCTATTAAGTAAACAATCATCAGTAACATTTTTTTATGATATAAAATTATGTGGAAATAAAAGAACGTGTATAGAAGGGTTGATTTGTAATTGAACCATTCACTATAATTTCTCTATATGAGTAATATAGCACCCAAGGAGATTTTATATTTTGTGCTTCATTCTAGAGAAATGAAATCCTAGAGAGAGAGGGAGAGTTAGGGTTTGAGTGAGGAAGAAGGTGTAGATGTTGATTTAGGGCTTTACCATTTGAAAAATTATGAAATCAAGTAAGTTTCGCTTCTTTGGATAGACTATTATGTTGAATTTTTTTCTCCTATGAATGAATTTCTTACCTCCTCTTATTTGAATCAAATGATATAAAATCACCATATTTTCTTTTTTTTTGTCTTCTATTCTACTTTACTTGGGTTTCTGAGTTGATAGGAGGAAGGAATTTATTCAATAGCTAGAACCTTGGTAAAAAATTCAGAGTTTAACCTACATTTTTAAGGTTCTTGTCACTTTAGGTGTCTATTTCTCTCCCTATTCAGCTTTATAATTATGTTGAAAGCCTTGTCATATCAGGAAAAAATAATCAAGATTGTTGCTAGTTTTTATGCAAATCAATTGGGATGATTTTGGGAAAGTAAATGCTATTGATTTAGAACTTTTTCATTGATTAAGATTTGGATAGTCTCTTCCTATTGATTTAAGTTATATCAATATTCTCATGAACATATAATTATGTTGTTTTATGCAAATCTTTCCTAGATCCAACTATTGAATGATATGCATGGAAATTGAGTTCATATGTATAGAATCATTTTTAGATTGTATTGGAATGAATTAAACAAGTCCATTGTTAAATCTTAAAGAAATTATATATGATATATGCATAAGAATCAGTATCAAGTGATGATTTTCCCTATTGAGGGTTCATGCTAAAGAATTAATCAAATGATCCAATTAATCAATGTATACTTATGGCTGATGAATGAAATATGTGGAAATGGAAACTAGGATTTTCATGTATGCAATTATTCCTATGAAGTCCTATGAACCACAATGATAATACTAAATAATATGATTCTTGTGATGTGTTGAACTAAGATAACTTCTTAAATCCCAGAAGTCTAGAAACTAAGAGGAGTATAAGATATAAAGCCAAACTTGCATATGATTTATGAATGTGAAAAGATGTTCAATATTAGGCTTTATTTCTTCAATTGAAGTTGATAAGCATTATTAAGATAATATAAAACTAGTGTGTGTATTATACTATAATGTATGGTTATATGAGTAAACACCACATGTATGCCAGACTTTTATACAAGACACTAAATGATTGATTGATAGATGAATAAAGACTAAGTAGTAAGAAGAAGAAACCCTAATTTGTGGTGCCTTTTTATTTGAGAGTTTAATAAGGAACATAAGGCATGCCTTTATTTACAAAAAATCCATAATGATTCAAATGACATGGTACATTTATCTAGATGCAAAATAAGAAATGGAAAAGGGAGATATGAAATGTGATGATATGTAAATAATAAAATATTAACTAAAAAGCATGAGGAATTCTTTACCTTTTTACTTTAAATGTATTTGGGTTGGCTTAAAATGAACAGAATGCACTAAAATTAGACTACAAAGGATTTCAAGGAGATAGGAACAATATGCGTAAGTAAATTTAGAAGGATTGATTCCAAGAATAGTAGTTAACATGGAATGAAAGAAGTTATAATTAATTATTATCAAATGAAGGAGAAAGGAAGTACATTCCTAGTTGGATGTAATATCTTAACCCTAACCATACTAGGATGACCTATGTGACAATAATGAATGATGTTCTAAAATGAGGAATTAATGAATGTACATAAGTATAGTCAAATTAAATTACATGATGGAGTTCAAGGATGCATTTTGATTTATAAGAATTCAAGTTTGGAATGTAATTGTTTGTAGGCACTTGTATATGAAGAATGACCAAATTGGTTGGATGTCAAATGAGATTACACATATAGTGGACAGTAAACCTAAGTGAAAGATGGCAAATAGGAAATTAGATATAGTAAGCACTCTATGTAGGTTAATGCTTGAGATTTATTCATGTCTATAGAAATGGAATGTAAAAGTATATGTTTCATGATGAATATGTTTTGAGAATAATGAATGATAGAAGATGTCTATATTCCTATACTATTGTTAGTTTTAATGTCTCTATGAATATTTTACAAGAACTATGATATTCAATGAATTGATAAGAAATATGTTGAGGTGGATTTAACATCCAATTACTTTTAAGAACCCATGTTTGGGGTAGATGATGGATAATGGGATTATGCCTTGGGTTGAAAGCCCACTGATGATGATTTATATAATGTGATGTGGAAATGGAAAGAATCCGATGTTTTACAAAATTATGTATTGTTGTAATTCTTGTTTCAGTCATTGTCTCTTTTGATAAGTCTAATTTGCTTTATGTCATTCTAGTTACATGAGAATATACACATATGACAATTGATGACTAAATATTCTTTAAGATGAGTAAAATGGATTAATAAAAAATAGAACGATGACACATCAAGTTAGGTGTCATAGACACCATGAGTTTCCCCCGAGTGCCACACTTGGGAAATGAAACGGATCTCCTTGTTGTAATCAAATTATTATGAGAAGGATTTCCAAAGTGTGGATCTAGACCTTGAAGGTTATACCACCAAGATTTAGGGATGAGTCATCTAGTGTGGTTTTTACCTAAATACTCTATTGTAAAAATCTATGTCCATGGGGAATAGACTATTATAAAATAAAAATTGTAAAACATGTGAAAGATAATGATATGTGATATTCTGATATGCTATTACGTTTGGTTCTATCTCGTATACCTGAGATGAGGGCTTGAGACTCTTTAGGCAGCCATGTGGTGGGTCGGGTTCTATTGTTAATATCTTAGGGTGGCCAACCAAACCCTAAGTTAGTGATGGTGAGTCGTTGATACAAGAATCAGGCGTGGTGAATTCTACTTGGTGAGGTAGAAGCCAAGTAGTTTCAGGGAAAATGAATAAAATATAGAAATCCATGTATAATATGATTTAAATGTTTGTTACATGCCTTTTACTACTATTTGGTAGATTTAATAGTTTTAAGAATCCTTCCTGTTGTATAAAGTAACCATTTTTTTATAAAGATGATATATTTATATATCCTTATTTGTCTGGTTTGGGGTTTGATCTTAAATTTTGAAAAGTGGTTGATGCTAGGATTGTATATCCATGATGAGTAAGACTAGGATTTACTTGCCATCTGCATAGACTTATTTGGTAGACATGTCTTATGTGTACTTCATCTTGAGGAGTACATGATATATCCCTACTCTAGTTGGTGGGGTGTCACAAAGATGATGTTATTGTTATGTATTGATATAAAAGTTTAGATCTTGACTTGTTACTCATACTAAAGGATAGTCATTTTGAATTAAATAGATTCTACTAATTTATTCATATACATGTTGACAAAGATGTTTAAAGTTGGATCTGGTCTAAGTGGTTACCTTAACTAATTTATTAAATTATTATCATAAAGTGGATTTGACTAGTTGCTAGAACTATCTTCTAGACTTTTCAATATATGCAAGTATATTTTAAGCTTATTATACTTACTCTAATCTTGACGCATGTACTCATCTGTAGTGGGATGTATCCACTCACTGGAGCTCTATATTAGTCTCGTGACATTATTTCAAATGTTTTTAGGCATAATGCTATCCAGTGGACGAGTCATGACAAAAAATATGTAAATTGAATAATCTAGATAGAATTGAATGTTCATGTACTCTCTCTTCCCCGGGGTGGGTTGTAGATTGAGTTTGGTCTTCATGTAGTAGCTGTCAATTGAATCGTATATGAGAAATATGTCTTTATTCTGGTTTTAATGGGTTGAATATGATTTTGGTTATTAAATATGTTGTCATTGAGGTGATATTGTTATGAGATTTTATGAGAAAGAAAAAAGAAGAATTTATATATGTTTTTCATATATTATGTTAATTGCATTTTCTAAATTAGTTGTTTTTTTACATAATCTGTGTTTAAGTTTTGGGTTTCCCTCTAATAATTGTCTTTATGAAGCTCAAAAGAGATATCTAGAAAACATATATGTGTTTCTTGACAATTTTAGGATGAGCATCCTATGGATGTGCACCCTGAGAATCTCATTGGGTCTGCTAACGAGAAACATGATCGTGCACATAAAAGAGGAATCACTTTTATGAACAATTTAGTAGCACAAAGGGCAAAGGTCAAACATTGACCATTGACTTTGATGAAATGGAAAATCTATTGGGAAGAACCATAGTTCTTTTAGGCAATATCTAGGGGTTACTACTCGTAGAAAAGTGGATATAACAATAGATTCTTTGAATAAAGATGATCCTTCAATGAATGAATTCATATGTAAGCACATAGCTATGATATATTCTATTTTTTAAAGATATTCACAGTTCAATTATTAAAATATGTCATTTAGTATATGAACTTTTTGTAGAACATCTTTGACCTTGATGAAAAACTACATCAAATTATGGTGTTGCAATGTTGTGGGAGGATATTGAGGAATTATAGGAAACATATAATAAGATAATACATAATCAGCGACAAGAAGAAGAAGCAGACCATTAATCAATGGCCCTATGTTTACCGAAAGATATGGGAAGTGTTTGTTTCTTCAAGACAAATCTATGAATTCAAGGTACTAAGCCTCCTCCTTTAGTACAAAATTATTATAGTAAATCAAAATGAATTCAATGTATTACATAATTAACATATATTTTGGAGTAACTAGGAATTACATGGTTCTCAAAATAAAGGCTTGCAAAGAATGTGCAAGACCACAAGTTTGGTCCAAATGGATACATAAGGCGTTGCCAACTAAGAGTGGAAGCATCTTCTTATGAGAACCCTACTTGTGATCTGTTGAACCTTCTACTAATCCTACACCTTTACTCTACCATGAGGATTGGATAGGTGTGAGGACAAGCCACTCTGGAGAAATACCCATCTCCACAACCACTAAGGTGCCTGCAAAAATAGTAAAATTAAAATATCATAGTATATGTTCTTTTTTTACCTTGATTGTTATTGTTTACTAACCAATTACTATTGATGATGATTAGTTTGAACTCTATGAGAAAACAAAAGTAGGCAAGATCATCTTGGAGGGGCATAGGGATGAGTTGACAGTTTCTTTGGGTACTCCAAAACATTGTAATTGTGTTAGGGAGGTCAGGGCTAGAGTGGGTATAAGATCCTTTTTTGGGTCATCAAAGAAAAAGTGCAAATCTAATAAGAAAGGATGATTGTCACAAGAATAGGTACAACACATGATTTCAAAGGGAATCGAAGAAGCAATGAGGCAATTTCAGGCTTCTCAGTATCAATATCCTTAATATATTCATTGTGAAATTTGCATTTTCTTTTCTTTGTCTTCTTTTCACTCAGTAATAAGCAGTGTGATTTGTTGGTAATTGTTCCCAAGATGCCAAGTATGTATTATCTAGATCCTCAGGCTGACAAAGTAGGTAGTGAGGGACACCCAACAAAAATGACATTAGTAGTGCAACAAAAAAAATTTAACCCATGAATTGAATTAATGTCTATTACTAATTCAACTAAATGTATTACTTTAACTTATAGGGGTATAAAATAATTCAAAAAGGCTAGTCTAAAGGTAGATTAAAAAAGAAATTACTAACTCACAAGAATGTTGAGGTAACCTTTTTCACTCCAATGCATATATATGCCAACTATCCTTACCTATTGTTATTAACATTTTGCATGACTATAAATTTATACTACCCTATACAAGATAATAATAGAGCACATAGATACCACTTGATACAGTACATGGTGTTGATTGTCAGATGTGAAACACTAGACATTCATTGTATACAACAGGTAATATATATAGTCTTGATCATCTTAAATAATAGTCTTATTTGATAATTTAAAAAAATAAAATCAAACTCTTTTATAATGTCATTCTCTTTACAACAAATTGACACAATAGATCCATATACAAAAGAAGAGTTGTATGAGATACTAGAAGTGTTGGCAGAGTCCTTCACCAAGGAAGTCAACTTTGCATTTGATTGGTATAAAATACACGTTTTCTTTACTTTGATTGTCATTATTTCTATATACATGTGATGGTTATGATTTTTTGCGACGTCAAATTTGATGTAAGTGAATTTTAGTGCATATGTGAATGATTTGTGTATATATGCGTGTGTGTGAATAAATGTAAAGAGGAATGAATACAATGAGATTTGCATTTGTACATGTGATGAGAGTGTAATTCGAGAGTCAAATTCCAGGTGTGTTTTCTGAATTGTGTATGTGCATGATAATGGAATGAGAATGGAATTAAGTGTTGATGAGGTTGGAAATGCATATGTATAAATAGATTGTGTAGATTAATACTATTTGTATGTGTTTGTCTTTGTAGGTTTTATAGGTATACTAGACTATTAGTAAGATGAAAATAGGATGGAACCTGCAGTTCTAATGTAGTGCATATTGTGCATCATGTTGAATAGCCCAACAAAAAGTCTGTAGGCATGCTATATCAAACACCTACGATGTCAATTTCTTTAAAAGAATTGATGATGTAGATTTGCATTGTTGGTTTTGCCAAAACAAACCAACGACACAACTATGCTTATCAGTTAAGATGATTATGCCACACAGCATGGTCGTGCTACACAATCCTCGCCATGATTGTGCTACCTAGAATGATCATGCTACTCAGCCTCAATATGGTTGTGTTGCATGAGAAAAACATTCTTCCAAGCCTCCAGATCCCATTTCTAACTGCTTCAAGCCTTGATTTCGCTATGTTTCATCGATTCCTCTAAAACCAACTGAAAACATATATATGTGTGTGTGTCATTGGTGTTGGATCAATGGGCTCTAGAGGGGGGTGAATAGAGATTCACAATTCTCACAAGACAAATTAGACCACCAAATTATATAAAGTGTAAAAGCTTAAACAAGCAGCAATTTGATGTCTTAAATTAACATGCATAGCAAGGATGAGAGACAAGGAATAGCAAGCACTTGGACAGGTGGTTTAGAGTGGTTCCATGTCCTAAACATAGGAGCAATGTCAGTCCACTACCTAGAGTGGGTTAGTCTCTAGGATTTGCAATCTTAATACTCTTATATTCCACAATAAGAGTACAAAACACAACAACCACACATCCAAGGGCTTAGTACCTCAAGCAAAGATCTTCAACCTATAGAAGGAGATTACCTACTTGAACCATGGAGTCTTCAACCAACAACATGGACTTACCCACTCCTTCCTTCAAGTCTTCTGCCTTCAAGGGATAACCTATCTTCCTTGAGCATCGCCTTGACTATCTCCTTCACTTGGAGATCTCGAGCACCTATCTCCTTCACTTGGAGATCTGGAGCACCTTGCTTTCTTCAACCTTGAAGAATAACAACTCCTTCTCCTTCACTCAGATAAGATCTTCTACCTTTTTCTTCAATGGGAATTGAGCTAGGAAGATGGAGGAGGAGAGCTTTACATCAATACATGGAGTAGCTCTCTACAAAGGAACCTATCTCACTCATACTCACAAATTTGACTTTAAGGTAGAGAGAGAAAGGGGATCAAAGGGTTAGAACACTCTCAACTATGCTAGGACCAAGTTTGCAATGAATCAGCAGCCTTAGAATGAACTCCAAGAGTGATTATTTATAGTTGAGGGTACCCCTTTAAGTTATGGGACACTTAGATACGAAAATAGCCATTTTTTGCTCAAATAAACAAATCTATTTTCGCTCAAAACTCTCACCTACTGTCACATCACTTTTTCTATAGAATTATGTATAGTGCAATCGGTCGAGTTTCAATAAGGTTAACTTGACCGATCAAGTAAAAGACAAAACCAATATTCAAATTGTAGGTCGAGTTGGTCCTAAGGAAACTCGACCGATTAATGAAGATCATTTTGGTCAGGTACTCGATCGGTCGAGTTCTGTGAAAACACAACTCGATCGATGCTATCTCCAGAAAACTGACCAAGATGGATCGGTTGAGTTTGTCATGGGGAAAACTCGACCGATCAACAACATGCTGTCAATCTTTGGAAAATGCATCTAAAGTGATTTAACCTTGGCATTTTATGTCCCAATCATTTTTCTCATCTAAGTTACAAGTCAATTCATCATTAAAAGTGATTACAAAAATGTTCTAAGGTCATTTACATAGATTTCCACAAATACACACTTGTAGCTCTTTGACTTGAACTTGAGCCATTCTAGGGCTTTTGATTTTGGATCCTTTTCATGTACCTAATACCTGAAATCAATCTTTAATACACATATTAGATACATATGAGTGGAATGGTTAAGTCATTATCAAAACATGGACAATGTATAACCTCAAGGTCAACATTCTCCCCCTTTTTGACAATGACAAACCATTCCTCAAACATATTGAAAAAGGATGTAGAAGTTATACCTTTGCCTTGTGAATTTGGGGGATTCATGATACAAACAATGTGAATTTCTCCTCCTCAATCTATTCTTCCTCTAACCTACATGGTTAGTCTATCTACACATATCAATAATGATCTATATGTAGTATGGAGTCCTTTGCAAGTTCACATGATGAACAGTGAATGAATAAGAAAAGGATCTCACAAGCTAAAAGTAGTAGTATAACAATGAATACCAATATGATTGAGTTTCAAAACTTGAAAGATCGCTCCCCCTTTTGACATTATCAAAAAGTAAGGGGGTAGAATAGCATAAACTCAGGTCTTCTCCAAAACACCAGAAACCACATATGTAGAAAGAATAAGCAATCACATAGCATATATCACACAGAGACATAAGATAGCACACAATCTAAGTTGTAAACAAAATGTGTCATAAGATGGCACCAACACATACAAAAGATCAGAGTAAAAAGCCATAGTGCACATCAGATATATAACAACTCAGAGATATGTTCACATGAGAGCAAATACAAGCATAAGACAATGAAAACAAAGATAAAATAGTACAACTCAGATATATGTTCCAAGATGTTTCTTACACAAAATAGTCCAGAAATATGTATATGATAATCATGCTAGACTACAAACTAAGAAACAACCTAAACATCTAAGCTATCTATATCTACGGTATCATCATCATCTCCAGGCGTGTAGTCCTCGTCTCCATCAGAAGGTGGAGCAGCAGCTCCAACATCATCAGATTCAGCACCATCACCATCATCAGAAGCGTCCTCGCCATCACCATCATCATCAGCATCATCAGCCTCAGCATCGTCAGCCTGGTCCTGCATCTCCTCATCAGCAGGAGGTCCAAAAGAGCTATCAGGTCAACGAGCATTCTGCTCAGCCCAAGACATACCCAGAGCGTGAAGCTCATTGGTCTGTGAGAAGGATGGAGCAGAGTCTCCAAGGCTGGCAAGCAGAGTGGCCAAGGGGCCAGTTGGCAACAGTAGATAGACGGGAGCAGAGCTACCAGCAGTAAAAGGTGGCGGAGGTGGAGGAGAAGCAGCGGAAGGCTCGGGAGCAGGGTAGTAATGATTATATGCATAGGAAGCATAATCACTACCGAGGTAGGGCTGGTAGGTGGGATAGGGAGATGCACAGGATAGGTTAATGGTAGACATGATGGAACACAAATCCTGATGCAAATGGTCCAGAACCTATTGGTTGTGTGCTTGTTGGTGCATCATATATCCCAAAAGGGTTTCATTTGATACACGAAACAAAGCACGGCTAGGTCTGGGAGGAGGATGCGATGGTGGATCTCAGGTGGAGGAGGATGGGGCTGTAGAAGCTGAGGGAGAAGAACTGGGGGTGGAGGAGAACACAGGCATAGACTTTTGAAGTGTGGTCTCACTGATGCAAACACCCTTTCTGGTGACTGGGTAGTAGAAGTCAGAAAAGAGGGATTTGTCAGTGGCGAACTTGAAATAGCCAAAAATCAAAGCTGGGTAGGGAGGGTGTGTGCCTTTTGTGTTCTTACTAGTGTCAAAGCAGGTCATATGATGTAGAATATATCTTCCCCACTTGACACCGATGTTCTCTAATAGGCAATACATAATGACAGCAATGTTTTCTGCAATGTCCATTTGGTTTTTCTTTGGATGGACATTACAGATGATCACTAAATCAAATATGAGCTTCCTAAGGTCAAGGGAGGAGGAAGGTAGGGTGGAACTCTTCTTATAATGAACATCCGGTTTCTTCAAGTAACGATGAATATTAGATAAGGTCAATTCATTTTGCTTACAAAAACCTTTTGGGTCCAGAAGATCGAAATACTCTCTGTAATCCTTGCGCCAAGTGTCATTTTCCTCATCTTCGGAAAGAAAGACATTTAAGGTGTCCTCAGAGATTTGGAAATGGTGACCTGCGATCATCGATATGAGGATCACTTTAGTATTTGGCGAGGGGATAAGTGAGTCATAGTTCCAACGCAAATTTGCATAGAACTCGTGAACTGCCTTAGTACTCTTCATACAGTTGTTAAAGCAATCACGATCGACGTCTAGGGTGGATAGATGGTGGATGGCTATAAACCTAGCAACTTGATAAATAATCGCTTGACGTCTAGGAGAGGGCTCGATTAAGGTGCAAAAAGGAAAAGGGCTTCAAGGAAGAAGTTCCTAGTACCAATTAACAGCCTCAATCTATATAAATGAGGTATCGTCAAAAGGAATCAAGCGATTAGAGGATGAAGAAGCAGGTGCATTGCTTAGAGTAGGTCGTTTCCTTCTTTGGGAGGCCATGGAGGCGAAATAAAGGAAGAAAATGAAGCAAACAAGCAAGACAAACCTCAAATGCCATACAAAAACCACCAAGAAGTGCCCGGGAAGGTCTAGGTCAAACTAGGGCTAGGATAGGGAGGTTTAGGGCTGGGGTTGAGAGCTTAGGGCTAAGAGATGACGAATCGGTCGTCTATTCTCTAGTTGAGAGGGAGAATAGTCAGCCGATCCTAACTTTAATTTGGCTTAGCCCGCAGATCGGTCGAGTTCTGTGAGTTGGAAACTCAACCGAATGGTTCTCTGAAGAACAACTCTCAGCTCCTGATCAGTCGAGTTTGTCCTGGGGGAAACTCGACCGAAGTTCAACCTGACCTAAAATAGTCATTCTTTATTTCTAGCCATATTCATTCCAATTAAATTCACTTTTCAATTCTATTATGTAAAATTAACATACTTAGGAACATGTAGCTCATCATTGGGTACTATTTTGCGATAAAGCATAAAATTTGATAAAAACCCAAAAACAAACAAAAAACTAAGCATGTTAACAAGCAAGTTAGGCACATTTCAAGCATATATAGGTAGACAATGTGAGGAATGACATGAGCAAGCATATAGGATAGAGACAACTAGCTAGATCACATATCAATATCATCTGAAGCAACAATGAGCAGTTTAGATCGAATATAATTAAATTGATCTCTAGCTATAGGTTTGGTGAAAATGTCCGCCAACTGATTTTCCTTGTCCACATGCGTGATATAAATATCCTTCTTGGAAATGTGATCATAAAAAAAGTGATGGTGAACCTCTATATGTTTATCTCTACTATGCAATATAGGGTTATAAGAGAGATTGATTGCACTAGAATTATCACAAAAGATAGGAGAAGCATCAAAATGTATGTTAAAGTCTTGGAGAATTTGCTTCATCCATAGGACATGGGCACAACAACTCCCGACTGCAATGTATTCAGCCTCGGTAGTTGATAATGCCATGGTGCTCTGTTTCTTGGAAAACCAAGACACCAAGCATGGTCCTAGAAGGAAGCAAGTGCCACTTGTGCACTTTCTATCAACCAAGCAGCCCGCATAATCCGCATCGCTATATGCCACAAGAGTAAAATCCCTT
Organism: Alisma plantago-aquatica; assembly: GCA_963693085.1. Taxonomy (NCBI): domain Eukaryota; kingdom Viridiplantae; phylum Streptophyta; class Magnoliopsida; order Alismatales; family Alismataceae; genus Alisma; species Alisma plantago-aquatica. The sequence goes on from OY856411.1 coordinate 572,182,361, forward strand.
GATTTAGGAAACCATAGTCCAAAATTTTGAGTTTTGGCTAAGTACCTCAAAATCCTCTTAACGGCAATAAGATGTGATTTCCTAGGGCTAGATTGAAAGCGAGCACACAAGCCAACACTAAACATAATATCAGGTCTAGAGGTAGTTAAATAAAGTAAACTTCCAATCATACCTCTATAGTGCTTCTCATCTACCTTCTCACCTTCTTCATCTCTATCAAGTTTGGCGGTGTTGGACATGGGAGTATCCATCAACTTCATGTTCTACAACCCGAAGCATTTGAGTAGTTCATGTGTGTACATGCCTTGGTTGCTGAAGTTTCCTTCTTTTGTTTTCTTGATTTGAAAGTCGAGGAAGAAAGTCAACTCACCCATCATGCTCATCTCTAACTCACTCTGCATGAGAGAACTAAACTCCTTCAAAGATCAAGATCAGTCCCGCCAAAAATGATATCATCAACATAAATTTGAATTATAAGAAAATTGTTGGAAGTGTGTTTTAGAAACAAGGTAGAATCAACTTTTCCCATGACATACCCATTATCTAACAAAAAGTTCTTTAATTTCTCATACCAAGCTCGAGGGGCTTGTTTGAGTCCATAGAGAGTTGCAACAAATAAACATGATTGGGTAACTTGTCATTTTCAAAGCCTGGAGGTTGAGCAACAAATACTTCCTCCTCGATTGTACCATTCAAAAATGCACTTTTAACATCCATTTGATATAACAAGAAATTTGTGTAACTAGCAAAGGCGAGTAGCATTCTAATAGATTCAATTCTAGCAACAGGAGCATAAGTTTCATCAAAGTCAATACCTTCCTGTTGGTTGTAACCTTGTGCTACTAACCTTGCTTTGTTCCTTACCACTTTGCCTTGTTCATCAAGCTTGTTGTGGTAGATCGACTTGGTGCCAATGATCTTTCTATCACTTGGACTTGGCACTAGATTACACACACGATTCTTCTCGAATTGCTCCAACTCTTCTTGCAAGGCAAGGATCCACTCATCATCACCAAGCGCTTCTTTGATGTTTTTTGGCTCTAGTTGTGAGATGAAGGCCCTGTCTGCTTGTTCTTTGTTGTATGCAGCTCATGTCTTCACTCTCTCAAATGGGTTGCCAATGATTAGCTCCTTGGGATGGTTCTTCGCAAAGTGGGGAGTAGGATCCTTCTTTTCTTCTTCTTCTGCTTCTATCACCTGCTTACCTTTGTTGTTGATGTTGAGGTCTTTCAAGATAGGAATTAAGTCATCTGCAACATCATTATCAAATCCATGCTTTCCAACAACAGGGTTAGTTTCAATAAACTTAACATTAGTAGATTCTTCAATTTTAGACAATTCAATGTTGAAAACTCTATAAGCCATGCTTGTAGTGTTGTAGCCTAGGAAGAAAGTCGTATAAGATTTTAGATCAAACTTGTCGAGAGAATCCTTCATGTTTAAAACAAAACAAGGACATCTGAAAACATGAAAGAAATCAATGGATCGCTTTCTACCACGCCATAACTCATAGGGGGTTTTCTTCAAAGAAGGATATGTAAAAACACAGTTCTGCACAAAATAGGCAGTGTTAATGGCTTCCGCCCAAAACTTCTTAGGAATGTCATATTCTATAAGCATTGTCCTCACCATCTCTTGAAGTGACTTGTTCTTCCTCTCTACTACCCCATTTTGTTGAGGCGTACGAGGAGAAGAGAAATTGTGCGAGTACCCCAATTTTTCACAAAAATGCTCAAAAATATCATTTTCAAATTATCCCCCATGGTCACTGCGGATAGAAACAATCGGGAAAGAAGTTTCATTTTCAACCTATTTACAAAAGCTCGAGAAAACATCAAGAGTGTCACTTTTCAAAACAAGAAATAAGGTCCAAGTATATCGAGAAAAATCATCGACAATAACAAGACAATACTTGGAACCGCGAAGCGTTTGCATTCTCATTGGTCTGAATAGATCAATATGAAGAAGCTCAAGAACTCTTTTGGTACTCATGACTCCTTTGGATTTGAAGGAGTATTTGTTTTGTTTCCCTTGTGTATAAGGTTGGCATTCCTCATCCTTTTCAAAATCCAATTTGAGAAGTCCTCGAATCAAATCCTTTTTGCTCAACATCTTCATTTGATGCATATTCACATGACCCAAATGACGATGCCAAAGAGAAAGATCATTTTTATCCACAACTAAGCATCTATCAAATATTGGCTTAAGACCATCAAGAACAATAACACAAAGATTACCATTTCCAGTTCCCTTATATATGACATTGTAAGTAAAGGAATCTAGAAGCAAACATTCTAAGGATGTAAACAACACAAGATTTCCATTATCACATAGTTGACTTACACTAATCAAATTGTGATGTAGGCCATCAACAAGCAAAACATTCTTAATACATAGATCATTGCCTACATCACCCTCACCTATGACCTTACCCTTCTTATTTCCCCTTAAGGTTACCGATCCTCCTTTCTTTTTCACAAACTTGTTGAAATAGCTGACTTCTCCAGTCATGTGCTTAGAGCAGCCACTATCAACAATCCATCTATTTTTAACCTGCAAGAAAGAAGGATGTCGGAACCCAACTCAAACTTTTGGATCTAGGGTTAGCTTAGGGACCCATTTCATCTTTGGGTTGGTCCCCTTGGGCTTGTAAGGACAATAAGTAGAATAATAGTCATCGCATTTGCAATGGGCACATACCATAGGGTTCTTGGAGACGGAAGTCTCTCCATTGAAAATAGGAGGTTCCACACTCTTCTTTTTACCCTTGTTCTTTCTCTTCCTCTTACCTTTAGGATAAGTCCCATCATATCCCAAACCACTAGTACCAATTTGTTTGGTGGAGTGTTCTAGTACATCGTTGAGGGATTTCTTTCCCGAGAGAAACTTTTGCAAAGAAGATCTTAACTTGAAATTATCATCACTAAGGTTAATGGCAGTAGTAGAAAGACTAGAAAGATCATCTCTAGCATGCAATAGGTTGGACTCAAAATAGAGGGCTTTAGTATGAAAGGAATCACGTTCTAAAGCAATGCTAGCAAATTCATTACTTGGCAAGATATGTCTAGAAGATAAATCACTAACTTGAGCAAGCAACTTAGCATTTTCAGATTTAAGCAAAACAATTTCTCTTTGATAAGCATAAACTTCATTCCTCCTAGCATCATCAATGAGTTTGAGTTCTACATTTTTAGTTTTAAGAACATCAATCTCATCTAGGAACTTTTGGTTTTCTATCTTAAGATTTTCAATATTTTTAAGATATACACCATTTTCAACCTCTACTCCATTGTGTTGGAGCTCAAGGTCAAGAAATTTCCCTTGCAAAGAATATATGCTATCAAGGAGCAGCTTTTCATTTTTATTAATAATCTCAATTTTATCATAAAGATCATACACTATCTTGCCTAACCTTTTCCTTTTATATTTGCATTTAGTAAAGGATGATTAGCAATCATTAAGCATATCAATAAGAGTTTCCTTAGATAACTCATGCAAATTTACTTCACTTACCTCACCTATATCTTCACTTGTAGAGGCCATGAGAGAAAGGTGGCATTCTCCATCTTCAGAGCTTGAAGAGCTTGAGGAAGACTCCCCCCAAGCTGCATGAGCTGCATCTTTGGATCTTCTTTCTTTCTTTTCTTTCCTCTTGTACTTGCCTTCTTTCTTGTACTCCTTGTCCTTCTTGTGGCTGCTCTTGTGATGACTCTTCTTGGCCTTTGAGCAGTCACTCTTGAAATGGCCTTTTTGGCCACACTCATAGCATCTCGGAGTTGATGAAGAGGGTTTCCCCTTGTAGTGCTTGCCCTTGGAGTAATCTTCTTCATGCTCATTAGGGCCTTCATCTTCACTTGAGGAAGGGGTAGGAGACTTTAGAGCTAATTGTTGCTTCTGCATCATCTCTTCTATTTGGGCTTTGAAGGTTGTGTCCTTTATCTTCTTGGACTCCTTCTCTTCTCTTTTCTCTTCCTCTTCTTGCTTATCAAGCCTAGGTTCATGGGCTTGAAGGTTACCAACTAGCTCCTCGGTTGACAACTCACTTAGCTTGTACACCTCTTCAATGGATGTAACCTTGGTCTCCCATCTCTTACGAAGAGATCTCAAGATCTTGGAGTTGATAGTGCCTTTGTCTAACACACTCCCAAGGGCTGCCAATCCATTGATGATCACATTGAGCCTTGTGTACATATCAGCCACTCTTTCATTCTTACCCATCTTGAAGTTCTCAAGTAGCCCATCAAGCATGTAGATCTTGGATTCCTTTACTTGCTTTGTACCTTCATAGGTGACACATAGTTTGTTCCAAATTTCATGTGCAGTGTCCCAAGAGGATATCCAGTTGAACCCAGATGGAGTGAGGTATGCGTAGATGATGCTCACTGCTCTTGCATTTAGTTGGGCTTGCTTCATTTGAGCTTCAGTCCAAGTGGATATCTCCCCCTTTGGGTCTTCATAGTTGAGGTGCACCACCTACCACATCTTGTAGCTCACACCTTGAAGGTAGAACTACATTCTTCTCTTCCAATATAGGAAGTTGGTGTCGTCGAAGATTGGAGGTCGCTTGGAGAAGTTCCCTTCTAGGTTGAGGGATCCAAGTGTAAAATTGCCCATCTTCTCCTACTTGTTGAAGTAGCTTGGAGAAGACCTGCTCTGATACCACTTGTTGGATCAATGGGCTCTAGAGGGGGGGGTGAATAGAGCTTCACAATTCTCACAAGACAAATTAGACCACCAAATTATATAAAGTGTAAAATCTTAAACAAGCAACAATTTGATGTCTTAAATTAACATTCATAGCAAGGATGAGAGACAAGGAATAGAAAGCACTTGGACAGGTGGTTTATAGTGGTTCCATGTCCTAAACTTAGGAGCAATGTCACTCCACTACCTATAGTGGGTTAGTCTCTAGGATTTGCAATCTTGGTACTCTTATATTCCACAATAAGATTACAAGACACAACAATCACATATCCAAGGTCTTAGTACCGTAAGAAAAGATCTTCAACCTATAGAAGGAGCTTACCTACTTGAACCATGGAGTCTTCAGCCATCAACATGGACTTACCCACTCCTTCCTTCAAGTCTTCTGCCTTCAAGAGATTACCTATCTTCCTTAAGCGTCACCTTGACTATCTCCTTCACTTGGAGATCTCGAGCACCTATCTCCTTCACTTGGAGATCTGGAGCACCTTGATTTCTTCAACCTTGAAGAACAACAACTCCTTCTCCTTCACTCAGAGAAGATCTTCAACCTTTTTCTTCAATGGGAATTGAGGTAGGAAGATTGACGAGGAGAGCTTTACATCTATACATGGAGTAGCTCTCTCACAAAGTAACCTATCTCACTCATACTCATGAATTTCACTTGAAGGTAGAGAGAGAAAAGGGCTCAAAGGGTTAGAACACTCTCAACTATGCTAGGACTAAGTTTTTAATGAATGAGAAGCCTTGGAATGAACTCCAAGAGGTCCTATTTATAGTTGAGGGTGCCCCTTTAAGTTGTGGGACACTTAGATATGAAAATAGCCACTTTTTTCTCAAAGCAACGACTCTATTTTCACTCAAAACTCTCACCAATGGTCACATCACTTTTTCTACATAATTCTGTACAGTGCAATAAGTCGAGTTTCAATAAGGTTAACTCGACCGATCAAGTAAAATACCAAACCGATATTCAAATTGTCGGTCGAGTTGGTCTTGAGGAAACTTGACCGATTAATGAAGATCGTTTTGGTCAGGTACTCAATCAGCCGAGTTCTGTGAAAACACAACTCGACCGATGCTATCTCCAGAAAATTGACCAAGATGGATCGACCGAGTTTGTCCTGGGGAAAGCTCGACCGATCGAAAACCTATTGTCAATCTTTGTAAAGTGCATCTAAAGTGATTTAACCTTGGCGTTTTATGTCCCAATCATTTTTCTCATCTAAGTTACAAGTCAATTCATCATTACATCCTAGAACTACTCCTACTCAGGACAACAATCAAGGCCAAAACTAAAGTAAAATACATGACCTAATAGAAGGCAAGGTCAAAATCCCAATGTTCCTCAATGTTGCAACTATGGTAATCACCACCCTGGATGCAAGTACCCACTACTAGTTTTCCATTTTTGTAGATAGTAGGAACATTTAAAGAAAATCACCCCTTCCTCCTCTAATTTGGGCCAAACATGACGACCATAGGTTGGCCCATATCTTTGCACCAAATGTAGATGAGGCAAATGTTTATGGGAATAAGCTGATGGATGGCATTTTTAGATTTGAAATTATTTCTAGAAAGCATGTGTCATAACTAACTTGCGCAAACACCTTGAATAAAATATATGTGTATATTAGGTATGATGTAATGCCATGATCATTCTATTGTCACTCGGTTTTACTATAGGTCAACATATACCTTCATGATTAATATTCTATCCTCTATTCTCAATCAAACAATATGGGATTGAGGGCACATACTTGATGTAAATATCTCTACTAGGAGAATGAAAACCTCATGCTATATTTATGAAAAAGTCCCTCCATTTTATGTTTTTCTTATCTAGAATCTGATTTTATACCCTAGACATGGAAGACTTTGACCTTACTCTATTGATGGAGTATCTATACAAAATTCATGATGTGATTGATTATCATGCCAAGAAAGTTAGCATTTCTATATTCAATCTTCACATTCTTATAGTTCCTAGAAGAGAAGATTGAGATTGAATATTGAAATTCCTTAATTAAAGCCTATTCCATGATATTGAAATAGTATAAAGCATACTTAGAAATTGAACTATAGTCAATCTTGATATAAATTCCCTAAAAATATTGACATTGTGCTTGATTATATGAGTATTTTTCTTAAGGATCTACTTGGGTTGCCACCTGATAATGATATTGAAGAATGTATTTAATTAGCATTGGGTACCTCACATATTGCTGGGGGGCTACCAAATGGCTCCTACTAAATTGACTAAATTAAAAAAGTAGTTGTTTAGAAATTGCTTGACTAGGGTTTCATCCATTATAGTACATCATCCCCTTGGGGAGAACCTGTTCCATTTGTAAAGAACAAGGATGGGTCTTCTTGCATGTGCATTGACTATTATATGACAAACCAAACTACCATGCAAATAAATATATGGTACCTAAAATTTGATGACCTTTTTGAACAACTTCATTCTTCTCACAACTTCCCAAAAACTGACCTCCATTCTATTAACCACCAACTCAAGGTTCAGGATGAAGACATTCGTAGAACCACCTTTCAAACTTGGTCTGGCGCTATGAATTTAGGGTCATTCCCTTTGGGTTGACCAATGCCCTTGGCGTGTTTAGGAAATCAATGAATAACATCTTCCAACCCTTCCTAGATGAGTTTGTTGTGGTCTTCATCAATGATATATTCTGATCTATTCAAATGACATTGAGTCACATGATACCCATCTTTGTAAACTTTTAATATCCTCTAAACTCAAAAATCTTATGAAATTTTTTGTAAATGTGAGCTATAGATTTCTAAAGTCATGTTTTTGGGCCACATAATTTCTGGGGGGGAAATTTTCTTGACCCTACCAAAGTCTTGCATATTCTTTTAGTGGAAAGCCCCTAAGACTATTTATGAAATCCAGTTTTTTTTGTTGGTTATTATCGGTGTCTCATACCAACCTTCAATAGAACTACCTTGTACCTCTCGAATAACACAAGGAAAGGACAATGGTTCATCTAGTAGAAGGAGTGTGATTATGGTTTTTAGGAGTTGAAGATGAAGCTGACCACTGCACTTGTCTTGACCCTTTCTTTAGTAAATGGTATTTTTGTCATCTTCATTGTTGCATAAAGGTTTGGTCGAAGTTGTGTCCATAAGCAAGAAAGGAAGGTAGTTTCTTATGCTTCTCAATAGTTGAATCCAAATTAGGTCAAATGCCCAACCCACACAACCTTGATCTTACTGCCATCATTTATGCACTAAAGATCTGGTGACACTATTTGTATGGTGCCACCTTTGACATCCTCACCGAATAGAAGTGTTTGAAGAAAATCTTGACATAGAAGGATCTAAATCTCATAAATATGATACGGATGAATACCTCAAGGACTAAGACTTCACTATTGCATACTACCCCAACTAGGAAAATGTGGTGGTCGATGCAGTCAGTAAGAAACATGCTCAGTGTGCTACAATTGTCACCATTCGGGTGGAGGAACATGGAGGACATGTCACCATGGGCCATGAGAAGTATGGATGACAGTCTTAGGTTGGCCAAAATTAATGTCAAACCCAGCCTCCAATTCAAGATTTTGTTAACTCAAAAGAATGTCCAGGTTCTTGAGGCGATGAAAAAAATTGTTAGAGGAGCCCCGGATGCATCTTGAGGTTAGTATGATAAGGGAATCTGACACAAATAGTTCATATGGGTCCGAAAAGATTCAAATATCACAGACAAAGTCCTATAAGAAGAACACAGGTTAAATAACACATCACACCTTAGATTGACTACAATGTACAAGTATTTGCAAAGGTGCTTTTGGTGGAATAATGTGAAAATTGATGTTGTTGCTTTCATCTCAAGGTGCCTAACCGGTTAGTGGATCAAGTTTGAACATAGAAACAAGGAGATCTTCTACAACCCTATCCTATCCCCAAGTGGAAATGAGGGAACATCACCATGGATTTTGTGGTGGATTTACCCATGACCAGGAAAGGGAGTGTTGACAATTGGGTTGTTGTCGATCACTTGAATAAATTATCCCATTTCATTCCAATTAAGATGAAAACCAAAGTCCAAGAGTTAGAAGAACTTTATATCTGTGAGATAGTCAGATTGCATGGGATTCATGTACCTATTGTATCAGATCATGATGCAAAGTTTACTACTCACTTATGGTGATAGGTTTAGAAAGAATTTGGGACTCAAATGAAATTCAGTATTGTGTATCATCCACAAATTGATGGGCAGTTTGAAAGATTGATTCAAATTTTTGAAGACTAATTGATATCATGTGTCCTTGACTATGGTGGTTTGTGGAACCATTGTCTCCCTCTAGTAGAATTCACTTGTTATGACCCACATTTCGTTTTACCAGTAAGTACCTTGGTTAGTGCATAATTGAACTAGTTATGTTGAGTTGAGTACTTGCTTTTGTTAATAGTGTTTTGAGCTTTGAGCTAGTGTTAATGTATTCTTAGCTTGTTTTCTTGTCCTGAGGTTGAGGGAAAGTTTGTGCTTAATCCGTTGCCAAAGAAATCATGTGAAACCGACCTACGAGTAAAAAAATATGAGCTTTTTAGTGTGCAGGGACCTATGTGTAATTTCAGAAAGTTTTTGGGCAATTTGCATCCGGCCCCCTGGGCGCCCTTCCTTATCCTTTCCTTCAGTTTTCCTTTTTAACTCTGCTAACCGACTTTGGAATGAACGATAGATCATTCCTTCAGTTACCGCCTGAGAAAAACAGAGAAGGGGAGAGGGAGAGAGCGAGCTAGAGGAGAAGCTAGGCAACCAAGCCCCTCCTCCATTCTTCTTCGATTTCTTCATCTTCTCCAGCCAAATCAACCAGCGGCATCATTTTCTTCTTCCTCACCTTCTTCTTCCTCCTACAGCCGTGAAGAAGACGACCATGGAGATGGTCTAGGGAGCAAACGGTGCTTCCCCTCCGTTCTTTCTTCTTGCCAACTGCTTGCTAGGTCAATCCGAAGCTATAGGAGTGATTCGGGTAAGAATCGTCCACCGAATCGACCCCAATCTTCTCTTCTATTCCTGCAATTTCCGCCTCTGCGTAGGTTGCACGGCGTGCAAAATCTGTTTGCACGGCGTGCAACGTTGCAGATAGCTGATATAGGGAAATTCCGTTTCTGCGCAGGTGCACGGCGTGCAAAGTCAGTTTGCACGGCGTGCAAAGTTACAGGAAGCGGAACGAGTTTCTGCCCAGGTGCACGGCGTGCAAAGTCAGTTTGCACGGCGTGCAAAGTGGCAGAAAAGTAGAACAGAAGTGCACGGAAGGTGCACGGCGTGCAGTCTGGGTGCACGGCGTGCGCGCTGCTGTAAAGGGCAGAATTAGGCGTGTTTGTGGACGTTTTTCGGTGTATACGAACACACCGAAGTGGGTGAGTAGCAGTTCATTTAGAAATCATTATTTAACTCATTTTAAATGCTTATTTGCTTCAGTACCAGTTGATATGACTCCTAAACAGTGTAACATGTACTTTTTAGTATGATAAGTTCATTGGAACTTGAAATGCGTGATGTAAATGATGAAAAAGAGGAAATTCTATGTCTTACAGTTGCTATATGATATTTCTGTTTAAATGTTTATCTGTTAGTTTATTAATAGACCTAAGTGCCCTAACACCGTAGAACCCCTAAAGGAAGGTCTGTTACTTAGGGGTGAAACTCGTGTCCAACATCAACCGGTTGAGTAATTCTGGTGGCACGAGGATAGAAAAAGAGGCAGTGTCTAACAACAATCGTGCGTGTGTCACGATGGCACTGGGGAAAAGAAAAAGAAAACACGGTTATCTAACACCATTCGTGCGTGTGTCACGAAGGTAACCCTGTGACTCTCCGCCGGTGTACTCCGGTTAAAGGAGGAGTCGGGAGCACACGTGGTTGTGCATTGAGGCCGTAGAGCCTATGTTCTGGCCGGAGAGCCAGGGGTCCTGTAGCAGAGCAGGGCTGGCGTCAGACTTAGCATTTCCCGGGTGTGTCGCTAAGTCTTGTACGGTGGGACCGTAGCATGGACTTGTTGCGGATCTTTATATGCAGAGTACACTGCATATATTTAGGGCATAATAATAAAATGAATAAATAATGAAGTAGGTTCACAGTAAATTTATATAACTGTTTATTTACCTGAAATACATGTTGATGCTTAGAAATGTGGTTATTATCTGTATATTTTGCTATGTCAAAAAGAACTGCTCTGTTAGATCTGCATATATGTTATTTTCAGTTTATAAACCTGACGAGTTGTTTAGTGATAGCTAAGTGAAATGTTATTCACTGAGCGAGTAGGCTCATACCTCTACTCAAAACATTTTCAGGTCAGCATCAGTATCATGAGTCGGAATGATCGTTTCATCCTAACGCCTAGTTGATAGAAGGTTTGTAGTTAGTCTAGTTAGATGTCTCTTAGTCCATTCCCCTCGATCCTCGGGACAAGGTGTGAGTGAGAGAGAGAATGTGTACACAGATGTAAATTAATGTTATGCTTTCTTTATGTTAATCAATGTATTATGCTGTAGACCTTGCTTGTATCCTTAATCAGTTAAGTAGAAAAGTTCCTGCAGTTTGCTCAGTTTTCTGATTACAGTTTAAACTTGGTTATCATTTAAATGTTTCTTTTTAAATTCTTTAAAAAGTGAAGAGTGGTTGGCTTATGTGTTAATCCCATCATGTTGCGTCCTAATCTTGTGGTTTGTGGTTAATGTGAGATTGGGGCGTGGCAACTCTTGGTATCAGAGCTTAGGTTGAGTACATAGTTACTCAGAGTCCAGGTCAGGGGACGATAAGAGACCAATAGGATTAAGGTTTAAGTGTCTTTCTTCTATCTGTAATGTTCTAATAGGAAATATTCTATTATATCATTGTAGATGGCAGGAAGAGGCTTTGATCGTGATGATCAGGCTGAGAGCCATGTTGGCCCTGATCCTTTGTACTTGGGTCCAGGTGGTGGTGACCACGTGGATGAAGCATCACGGATGTACACGATGTTTCTGGAAACCAAAGAAAAGTACAAGGCTGATAGGCGAGCTTCTTCTTCTACCAGCAATAAAGATCTGATGCGATCTTATGAGCTTGTAAAGAAGCTTGGTGGCACGGAGTTTAGTGGCACTACAGATCCAGCAGAGGCTGATGAATGGTTTAGACAGATAGAGAAGGTCTTTCGCCTGATGGAGCTTTCAGAAGAGAAGAAGATTAATCATGCAGTCTATCTTTTGACAGGCGATGCAGAGTTGTGGTGGTGTGGTGTGGAAGAAAAGAGGAGAGGTACAGAGCTTTCCTGGCAGGATTTCTCTGAGGAGTTTCATCTCAAATTCTATCCACCCACTTTTCTTAATGAGAAAATCAGGCAGTTACAAAATATTAAGCAGGGGAACATGACAGTTACAGAGTATGAAGCACTTTTCACACGGTGAGCTAACGTCTGTCCACAGCTTATTCCCGATAACATAGAGAGATGTAGAAGGTTTCAGGAAGGACTAAGGCCAAAGATTCGGCATACAGTTTCTGCTACTAGTAGGAGGAACAGAGAGAACTTTGGTGAGTTTGTTGAGGCTGCTAGACAGGTTGAAGAATCTGTGAATGCTGACAAGGTGCCCGAGTCTAAGAAGAGATCTGCAGATTTCAGTAGAGGGCAATCTAGTAGTGGATACAGGGGTGGAGGTAGAGGTTTCTTTTCTAAACTTGGGCGTGGTTTTGGTTGTTTCAGCAGGCAGAGATCTGAGGATGTCACTACTTCTAGAGGCAGAGGAGGATACAACCCAGGAAGATGGGGCAGTGTCGACAGTGGACAGTCTTCTGGGTCGTCAATGTCAGTGACAGGTCCTCAGAGGCAAGAGATACCGCCATGTGACAAATGCGGAAGGCCACATACTGGTCAGTGTTGGGGTGCAAATCCTCGAGGTTGTTTTATCTGTGGAAAAGTAGGACATTTCAAAAAGGAATGTCCTCAGCTTCGACAAGCAGCATCGCAAGCTTTCCAGCCTCAATACCATGATGTTCCAAGTTCTTCTGTGGCTTCTGGATCTAGAGGTGATGGAGTGTCTAGTGGCAGGAGTGGTCAGAGAGGACAGCGTGGCAGAGGGAGAGCTTCAGCATGTTTCTTTTCTTTGACACCTCAGGAAGGTATAATTTCTTCACAAGTTGTTACAGGAGAGATGCTTTTGTTTAATAGTATACCAGTCTCAGTTTTGATAGATCCGGGAGCTACTCATTCTTTTATACGACGTTCTTTAGTTGATGAACTTAATCTGTTAACTCAAGAGTTGGCAGATGAGTTAGTGTTGAGGGGTCCACTAGGTGGACCAACAGTTTTATCCGAGTCTTGTCCCGGATGCTTGTTATCTTTTGGAAGTTTTACCTTCGCTGCTAATCTCATACCTTTGGATGTAAATACTTTTCAAGTCATCTTGGGTATGGATTGTCTTGAAACATATCGAGTGCAACTCGATTGTTGGAAGAAGGAAGCTACCTTTCAACTAGGTGAATTTTCTTGTGTCTTTACTGGAGACAGGAAAGTTCTGCCTACGTGCATTGTATCAGCTGCAGTAGCTGATAAGATGTTACAGAAAGGATGTGAAGCGTTCCTTGCTCATGTGGTTGACACCAGAGCAGAGAAGAGCACCGCCAGTGTTTATGATGTGCCTGTAGTTCGTGAGTTTTCTGATGTTTTTCCAGAAGAGTTACCAGGCTTACCTCCTGTCAGAGATATTGATTTTGAAATTCAGATATATCCAGGTAGTCATCCAGTAGCACTACCAGCCTATAGAATGGCACCTACTGAGTTGAAGGAACTCAAGGTGCAGTTACAAGAGTTGCTAGATAAGGGTTTCATTAGACCCAGTTCTTCGCTGTGGGGTGCTCCAGTTCTATTTGTTAAGAAAAAGGATGGTACCATGCGTCTCTGTATAGATTACAGGAAACTGAACAAGATCACTATTAAGAATAAGTATCCTTTACCAAGAATAGATGATCCGTTTGATCAGTTGCGTGGAGCAACGATCTTCTCTAAAATAGATTTGAGATCTGGATATCATCAGCTTAGGATAAAGGCTTCTGATATTCCCAAAACAGCTTTCAGAACCAGGTATGGGCATTATGAGTTTTTGGTCATGTCGTTTGGGCTGACCAATGCCCCAGCAGCCTTTATGGATATGATGAATCGGATTTTCAAACCGTTTCTAGATCAGTTTATTGTAGTCTTTATAGATGATATTCTGATTTATTACAGAGACAATGAACAGCATGAGCAACACTTGAAAGTAGTGTTGCAGTTGTTGAGACAACACCAGTTGTTTGCTAAATTTAGCAAATGCGAGTTCTGGTTGGCCGAGGTAGCATTTCTGGGACATGTTATCTCGAGAGGTGGAGTTAGTGTTGACCCTAAGAAAGTTGATTCTGTACTTCAGTGGGAACAGCCTAAGACTCCTACTGAGATCAGAAGTTTCTTGGGTTTGGCAGGTTATTACAGAAGGTTTATACAGAACTTCAGTGTGTTAGCATCACCTTTGACACGCTTGACGAGGAAGGATGTACCGTTTGTTTGGTCTGATAACTGTGAGAGAAGTTTTCAGATTTTGAAGAAAAGGTTGACTTCAGCACCAGTGTTGGTTTTGCCAGAAGTAGAAAAAGGTTATACAGTGTTCTGTGATGCCTCTAGGAGAGGTTTGGGCTGTGTACTGATGCAAGAAGGCAAAGTTGTGGCTTACGCATCTAGACAGCTTAAGAAGAACGAAGAGAATTACCCTGTTCATGATCTGGAATTAGCTGCTATAGTTCATGCTCTTAAGACATGGCGTCACTACCTGTATGGTGAGACATGTCAGGTGTTTACAGACCATAAGAGCTTGAAATATATCTTCACTCAGAGAGACTTGAATTTGAGACAGCGCAGATGGCTTGAGCTGATTAAAGACTATGATGTGACAATCGATTACCATCCGGGTAAGGCAAATGTTGTAGCTGATGCCTTGAGTAGAAAGTCAAGTTCAACAGTTAATGCATTTTCTATGGCATGTTTCAAGAGAGACTTGCTTGTAGATATGCGAAGGTTGAACTTAGACTTGGATGTGACTGGACAAAGTGGGTTGTTTGCTCAGATGCAAGTCAGACCTACTTTCTATAATCAGATTAAGGAATTACAGCAGAGTGATGATGAGTTGTGGAAAATCATGCAGGATATGTCAGAAGGTAAGAGAACAGAGTTCAGGTTTTCTGATGAAGGCGTGTTGTATCTTCATGATAGGTTATGTGTACCTGGAAACAGTGAGTTGAAAGAGCATATTCTTGAGGAAGCACATACTTCTATGTATGTGATGCATCCAGGTAACACAAAGATGTATAGGAACCTCAAGGAGCTGTACTGGTGGTTTGGTATGAAAAAGGATGTGGCTGAATACGTGGCTAGGTGCGGGGTGTGTCAGCAGGTTAAGGCTGAGCATCAGAAACCTGCTGGTACCTTGCAGTTGCTTCCTATACCAGAATGGAAATGGGAACACATCACGATGGACTTTGTGGTAGGATTACCCAGGACACCTAAGGGTTCAGACTCGATATGGGTAATTGTGGATAGACTAACTAAGTCTGCTCACTTTCTTCCTGTCAAGTCAACCTTTGACGTTTCAAAGTTGGCCAAAGTTTATGTGGATGAGGTAATCAGATTACATGGGATTCTAGTTTCCATTATTTCTGACAGAGATCCAAAGTTCACATCTAGATTTTGGAATCAGTTACATCGTGTGTTGGGCACAAGGCTGAAGTTCAGTACAGCGTTTCATCCGCAGACAGATGGTCAATCTGAGAGGACCATTCAGACCCTTGAAGACATGCTGAGAGCATGCGTGCTACAGTTCAGAGGTAACTGGGAAGAACACTTAAGCCTGATGGAGTTTGCATATAACAACAGCTACCATTCTAGTCTTGGAATGGCCCCATATGAAGCTCTTTATGGCAGGAAGTGTAGATCGCCAGTTTGTTGGTACGAGGTGGGTGAGAAGGAAATTCTTGGACCTGAATTAGTTGATATAACTACAGAGAAGATATATGTGATCAGGGATCAGTTAAAAGCTGCTCAGGATAGACAGAAAAGTTATGCAGAAAGACGACGTCGACCTCTTGAGTTTGAGGTTGGAGACGAGGTTTACTTGAAGGTTTCACCATGGAAGGGAGTGTTGAGGTTTGGCAAGAGGGGTAAGTTGACCCCTAGGTATATGGGTCCATATCCTATTTTTGAGAGGATTGGACCTGTAGCTTACAGGTTGGATTTGCCGTCTGAGTTGGCAAATCTTCATGATGTCTTCCATGTGTCTATGCTGAAAAAGTGTCATCCCGGTACAGAAAAGATTCTAGATCCAAAACCGGCGCAGCTTAGAACAGATGTGTCCTATGTAGAAGGACCAATGCAGATAGTTGATCACCGGATCAAAAAGCTTAAGAACCGTGAGTTATCCTTAGTGAAGGTTTTGTGGAGGAATCACAATATAGAGGAAGCTACGTGGGAGCTTGAATCAGAAATGCGTAACAGGTTTCCTTTTCTCTTTTAGGAATTTCGGGACGAAATTCTTATAAGGAAGGGAGATTGTTATGACCCACATTTCGTTTTACCAGTAAGTACCTTGGTTAGTGCATAATTGAACTAGTTATGTTGAGTTGAGTACTTGCTTTTGTTAATAGTGTTTTGAGCTTTGAGCTAGTGTTAATGTATTCTTAGCTTGTTTTCTTGTCGTGAGGTTGAGGGCAAGTTTGTGCTTAATCCGTTGCCAAAGAAATCATGTGAAACCGACCTACGAGTAAAAAGATATGAGCTTTTTAGTGTGCAGGGACCTATGTGTAATTTCGGAAAGTTTTTGGGCAATTTGCATCCGGCCCCCTAGGCACCCTTCCTTATCCTTTCCTTCAGTTTTCCTTTTTAACTCTGTTAACCGACTTTGGAATGAACGATAGATCATTCCTTCAGTTACCGCCTGAGAAAAACAGAGAAGGGGAGAGGGAGAGAGCGAGCTAGAGGAGAAGCTAGGCAACCAAGCCCCTCCTTCTCCATTCTTCTTCGATTTCTTCATCTTCTCCAGCCAAATCAACCAGCGGCATCATTTTCTTCTTCCTCACCTTCTTCTTCCTCCTGCAGCCGCGAAGAAGACGACCATGGAGATGGTCTAGGGAGCAAACGGTGCTTCCCCTCCGTTCTTTCTTCTTGCCAACTGCTTGCTAGGTCAATCCGAAGCTATAGGAGTGATTCGGGTAAGAATCGTCCACCGAATCGACCCCAATCTTCTCTTCTATTCCTGCAATTTCCGCCTCTGTGCAGGTTGCACGGCGTGCAAAATCTGTTTGCACGGCGTGCAACGTTGCAGATAGCTGATATAGGGAAATTCCGTTTCTGCGCAGGTGCACGGCGCGCAAAGTCAGTTTGCACGACGTGCAAAGTTACAGGAAGCGGAACGAGTTTCTACCCAGGTGCACGGCATGCAAAGTGGCAGAAAAGTAGAACAGAAGTGCACGGAAGGTGCACGGCGTGCAGTCTGGGTGCATGGCGTGCGCGCTGCTGTAAAGGGCAGAATTAGGCGTGTTTGTGGACGTTTTTCGGTGTATACGAACACACCGAAGTGGGTGAGTAGCAGTTCATTTAGAAATCATTATTTAACTCATTTTAAATGCTTATTTGCTTCAGTACCAGTTGATATGACTCCTAAACAGTGTAACATGTACTTTTTAGTATGATAAGTTCATTGGAACTTGAAATGCGTGATGTAAATGATGAAAAAGAGGAAATTCTATATCTTACAGTTGCTATATGATATTTCTGTTTAAATGTTTATCTGTTAGTTTATTAATAGACCTAAGTGCCCTAACACCGTAGAACCCCTAAAGGAAGGTCTGTTACTTAGGGGTGAAACTCGTGTCCAACATCAACCGGTTGAGTAATTCTGGTGGCACGAGGATAGAAAAAGAGGCAGTGTCTAACAACAATCGTGTGTGTGTCACGATGGCACTGGGGAAAAGAAAAAGAAAACACGGTTATCTAACACCATTCGTGCGTGTGTCACGAAGGTAACCCTATGACTCTCCGCCGGTGTACTCCGGTTAAAGGAGGAGTCGGGAGCACACGTGGTTGTGCATTGAGGCCGTAGAGCCTATGTTCTGGCCGGAGAGCCAGGGGTCCTGTAGCAGAGCAGGGCTGGCGTCAGACTTAGCATTTCCCGGGTGTGTCGCTAAGTCTTGTACGGTGGGACCGTAGCATGGACTTGTTGCGGATCTTTATATGCAGAGTACACTGCATATATTTAGGGCATAATAATAAAATGAATAAATAATGAAGTAGGTTCACAGTAAATTTATATAACTGTTTATTTACCTGAAATACCTGTTGATGCTTAGAAATGTGGTTATTATCTGTATATTTTGCTATGTCAAAAAGAACTGCTCTGTTAGATCTGCATATATGTTATTTTCAGTTTATAAACCTGACGAGTTGTTTAGTGATAGCTAAGTGAAATGTTATTCACTGAGCGAGTAGGCTCATACCTCTACTCAAAACATTTTCAGGTCAGCATCAGCATCAGGAGTCGGAAGGATCGTTTCATCCTAACGCCTAGTTGATAGAAGGTTTGTAGTTAGTCTAGTTAGAGGTCTCTTAGTCCATTCCCCTCGATCCTCGGGACAAGGTGTGAGTGAGAGAGAGAATGTGTACACAGATGTAAATTAATGTTATGCTTTCTTTATGTTAATCAATGTATTATGCTGTAGACCTTGCTTGTATCCTTAATCAGTTAAGTAGAAAAGTTCCTGCAGTTTGCTCAGTTTTCTGATTACAGTTTAAACTTGGTTATCATTTAAATGTTTCTTTTTAAATGCTTTAAAAAGTGAAGAGTGGTTGGCTTATGTGTTAATCCCATCCTGTTGCGTCCTAATCTTGTGGTTTGTGGTTAATGTGAGATTGGGGCGTGGCATCACTTATAGCAACAACTATCAGTCTAGTATAGACATGCCTCTGCATGAAACCTTATACATAATGTTGCATAGATCTCCACTACACTTGGATGAAGTAGGTGAAAGATGAATATTAAAATATAAGGAGCTATAGCTTTTATAATAATGTCAAATTGATCAAGAAAAGGTTGAAGATGGTACATGACTATTAGAAGTCATATGTTGGTGCACACATGTTGGATACTTAGTTTTTGGTGGGTGACCATTTTTAAGATGTGACTGATTCAAGATATTACTAATAACAAAGGGAAACTTTCCTTAGATATGTATGCTCATTTAAAATCTTAGGCTATATTGAGGAATGTACATACAAGTTGTCTCTAACTCCAAACTACAGCATCATGCATAATGTTTTCCATGGGTTGAATCTAAAGCACTATGTCAAGGACCTCATACATGTCCTCA
This sequence comes from Alisma plantago-aquatica, assembly GCA_963693085.1. Taxonomy (NCBI): domain Eukaryota; kingdom Viridiplantae; phylum Streptophyta; class Magnoliopsida; order Alismatales; family Alismataceae; genus Alisma; species Alisma plantago-aquatica. Next base: position 572,201,460 of record OY856411.1, read on the forward strand.
GTCATGAGACAATCTAATTGAATGACACTCATGTATACTAGAAGTCCTGGTCAAGATACTTCATAGTTTCACCAAGGAGCTAAGAAATAAAAAATTTGATATGTGAAGGTGATGTTGAAGTACCATTGTAATGATGATGGAACCTTGGAGTAGAAGTTAGACATGGAAGAAAGGTTTCTTGATCTCTTTAAGGAAATCTAGGTTATGGGGATCCCTTATAAGGAGGAGAGGATGTGATGAAGTGAGTTTTTGCACTGCTCTTGTTCAATCACTATTTTTCCCTCAATAATGTCTACTTTCAACCTCACTTCATTATTTCATGAATATTGGATCAAACATGACACTCAATTTGAGAATATCATGACCAATTTGAATAATAGGTGACTTGTGACATCAGAACTTGGCTTAATTAATCATTTTACTCAATGAAAATTATAAAGTGATCTAACTATGTGATATGTCCCTCAAACATTTTCTTATATATTGATGAGACTTATAAGGAGTAATGATCAAAAATTTATTGAATTTGAAACTTTCATGTAAGAGATACAAAAATATAAAGAAAATAACCTCAAATACCCATAATTATCTACGTCTACATGCTATCTAACTTAATTAGACCATGACCTAGATATGAGCTAGACTTGCAAATGCAGTCAACTCCAGTGTCTGTCTATTGTTAGAAAGACCAAGTGCAATAGGACCAGCTTATTTGAATTCTCAAGCCTCCCTATTCTTGGTTTTTCACCAGGAAAAAATTAGTTCATTAGATCTAGATTTCTCTCCTCTATCCAATGAGACCTAAAAACCTCCATCCCACTCGTTATCTTTGCAAACAACCAAATTTCTCACACTCTAGACACGTCATATTCTTCCTTGATGCAACATTACACCTTGGCATTCATATTTAGTACCCTCATTAGGTCTGCAACCCTTCACATAGCCTTACCAAACCCTTAATTGATCACAATTTGTCTCTTACTTCTCCACCCAACTCTACCGTTGCTCGTCTGAACCAAAGCTTCTTGTTCTCACCATCGACCTCCTCTTCAAAATTACTTGCACTTGCATCACCAGATGATTGTGGAGGAGCTTACAACACCCTCATGAGGAGGTATGAACCTCTAGAGAGACCCATAAGCAAATCTCTCTTGCACCTTGTGTGGATTCCATCCACGAACTGCAAAAAGGCTTCATTGGAGGAATTTGAAGCTTACATATGAATGTGGAAAGCCCAGTGAAGTTTGTTGGATTCCTCCTTGTTGTGATATACATCTCAATCCTTTCAATTCCTTTTTCATCTGTGATTGAATCATGTTATGTTGCTTTGTTCTTGTATTTTGACCAGCAACGGCTTATGGACTTCAAAAAGGCACTTTGAAGCCAATAAAATTTTCACTTTTGCCTCACATGGATGTCTTGTCAGATAATGCTTCCCAATTTCTATTCTCATCTTCACACTTATACAACCATGGCATGGGATTTATTTGGTTGAGCATTACGCATGATAATATCTCATTCTCCCTCTCTTATCATCATGCCTTTGATTATAATGGAAATGGATTTACAATCACTCTCATGCCCTCACTATAGCCTCTGAGCCAAAGTCTGACTCATGCATCTATGGGAGGATCCGCAGAATCAGATCTCTTCCCTGATATGTGAATTTGTCTTGTCAATCTTTTTTATTTTCAAAAACATTTTTCCTTTCTAGACTAGTTATTTTCATATTTTTCATGACCTCCTCCTTTCAAGGGATAGATAGAGGCAATTTATATCCCATGTCTTGTTGAGTGATGGAGCCATATAAATTGTCAATATCAATATCATGGAAAAAACTATAATAAAAACCTTTTTCAATTAAACTTATTTTTGAATCACTTGTTGTTTATTTTCAATATAAGTCTTTTGATGTATATTATTCTGTTATTAAAATATGTGAACTATTTATAATATATCACTAATGCATTGCATTTCTAGTCTCCTAATTTTAACGATTTTAGGTAATGCAAGAAATTGAAGAACCTACACCCACTCAAATGTAGTTTAGTTCATCATTTGCTTAAATAAAGAATTCTACACCACATTGGAACATCAAATGGATATATTGAAACTTGGGATGGAAACTTGGGATGTAGTATTTAGCTTACTAGTTTTCTCATCTTGTCATTCTTCCTTACTTATTGCCTATAGGACCAGTTATATAGTCAATATGGTTTATTTAAAAATAAACTGGAATGTTATCTCTTTTGTGTGTATGACTGTGTGTAATTTGTAGGCCATTCAAAGATGGGCACTCTAATCCCCTTAATGCTACCATTTGATTAGCGGGATTGGGATATGGTAATATGTTATTAGTGGCAACTTACTTGTCATCCAGTATTTCTCCAATAAAAACTCTTTCCAATTCAATCAATTTATAACTAATAAATGCATCCACAAACATGATTGTTGACTAGATGAGTTCACTTTTGCCTATATGCATGCAAAACACCTCTCTTCAATCATAGTTCAAATGCAAAAAAACAACATAGCAAAATGAATCCTCATATAGGGAATCAAAACTCATGTAAGTAATGTGCAATCCACAAGTCTCTAGGTAAAACCATTTTATATGTTGATTTATCCAAAGCAACTAGGAATGTAATTTCACCTGAATGTATTCAATTATCTAGTTCAATAGAATATACTTTACCCACTTGGTGATGGATGGGGACATGGGGTTGGGTTTGATGTTTATTCAGACCAATGGGTACACAAATAGAAGAAAGGGTTGTGCAAAGAGATTGAAGTGTTATTACATAGGAACACTTACCTTTTCTTTTCATTTTTGAGTTGCTAATATAGTCAAAAACATTTTTTTCTTTTCACATTTTTCGTTTTCCTTTTTCCCCTTATGTAGATATAGTATATTTTGGTATGAAGAAGAAAAGGGGGAAGGTTTGGCCACCCCAAACAATTAGAGGGTGGACAAGGCTTACTCTTTTCATACCTTTAGGCATCTTTTCATGAGGTAGAGAGGTAAGAAGCGGATGAAAAATAGTGGATCAAAAGAGAGTTCATATAGTGTGGACTGTCATGTAGAGGTTCCTGCATGCAAGCTAGTCCAACAATTTTCACAAAACAAGGAAAATCATAATAAATGAGCATTTATGTCAAGCCAGTCTTTCATGAGAAATGATCAAACCTTAAGTGTATATTGCTTGCTCTAGTTTCCTCTAATCCATTCAGTCCATAAGAAGAGAAGAGGAAAGCATGTATAAATTCATGCATTAGCTCTTTTAGTCAAAAAACATCTTAAGGTAAAGTTAGATGCATTCATGAAAGGTCATTAAGTTTGTTCCAATTCAAAAAGATAGATATTAGGTTGAAACATGCTTTTGGGCAATCAATTCCAGACTTGACCAGGTTTGGCAAAATGGTGCCAAAGTTCCCCTACTCGCATCAAGATCCAACTACAAATAAGGATACAAAAACAAGAAAATTATATCTAAGCACATAGAAATTAACTCTTAAAACTACAAGAAATTGAAGGTAAGACGATGGCATGGCAGGATGTAATTTTATGAAAAATTATAGAAAAAATGCAAGACTTAAACTACTTGGCATGTTTTTTATGAAAAAAAGGATGTAAATTGGATATGAATGGGGTAATCAAGTAATATCATCATATGCAAAATTTTGAAAAAGTGTAACGTAGAAATAAGGGTTTACCACCCTATCACCCATATCTTTTAAATCAAGTTTTCCTTTACACAAAACAAAGGCTTAGGATAATAGGGTATTGATTATGGATTTGTTGTGGTTAAAAGTAAAGGCTGGAGGATCCATGTCACTCAAGGGTGGTGGGTCCTGGGTCACCATCATCTTCTATGAGGAATGGGCATTCTGGGTAATCTTCATCACAATTGTTCTACAGATAATGTCATTTTGGGAAGTTTATTGAAGATGTTTCGTTTAGTTCAACTTTCTTCTTCCTTTCATCTAGAATCTCCACATGGTTTTTCCACTCCATCTATCATTATCAAATATAAGCTCATGTTCTAATATGAATAAAAAACAAAAAACTATCAAGTGTAGTATGTGTGTGTTTATTGTATAAAAAGGACAGAAGTGTAACATAAAACAATGCTTGAGTGAAAAGGTCCTCAATCCTATGTGGGTTTCCACTCACTAGAATTAATATTTGTGTATTTTTATTAAATCAACCATTTCCAAAGTATAGAGACATATTCTCAAAATAGATGGCCTTCTCACTAGCATTCAACAATTGTTCTTTATTCCATTGGTCATGTGAGTCCACAAAGTTTTTCATGCCAGCTATGCCCTTCTTATCATAACGTGGTGATAAGGACTTGAATATGTTGAGGCTCAACCTCAAGTTCATAAAATTGATTATCATTGTGTTGGTATGCACATGGATATTAGTGTGTTTGTATCTAAGAAGGACCTTTCCAAGATAATGGGAATCTTCTTATCCTCAGACTCCATATCAAGAATAGTGAAGTGTTGAGGGAATGCCACTACCATTTGTTGGTATGTATGACCAAAGAGCCAATCATATGATGATTGGATTGGCATATGTTCTTATTGATTTGATAAATATCAATGGCAAGCTTCCAAATTGTTCTAGCTCAATCAAATATGAGATAAATGATGGATCAGAATAAATGTCTAAAGAATGACAATACTCAATAACATATGTCTTCAAGTACATGACTTGAACATTGAGATCATATGGATGCTAAGAGTATGATTCTTGTTATATCCCTAGTCAGATGTCATTGTGGAAGGTTGATAGACAACAATGACACATCAAGACAAGAGTGTGTGTTGGTTGATGACAGTGTCTCATTAGTCATGATATATGATATCAAACCAAGCACACATATACATGTTGGAGAATAGTGTATCAGACAGACCCACCATGAGAGTGACACATGGAGCCATCACATGGTAGTCAGAATCATCTTCATAGTGATGGTAGTGATTGTGGTTCTTAGACCTGAAATCAATGCACTCGTCAAATGTGATTGGGTACAATTTGACATCATCAAATGCAGTCTTGAAACATGAGTTGTTATAAAGGTGATGATTTGGTGGCTTTGACACATGGGAAAGACTGTGAGTGATATATATGAGATTTTTCCCTCCTAAGGGAGTATCATGTGTAGACCACTTGATAAGCGAGACTGAGAAAGGCATGTGCATGCACATGTGAATCAGTATATGATATTGATGTCACACATATATCAGACAGTCTTCTCTAGTTCAAGAAACATGAATGAACGCTGAAAGGATGACCACTCCGTGCCTTGAGTTCATTTTGGATATCAGAGACAAAGGAATTATACATTCACATGAACACCAATCATAAACTATAGGATTGAAAGTTGTTCTCCAACTTTCCTTTTCACTTGGGCGGCACTGATGTGTGACTAGGTACCGCTCTTTGCTTGTGATGTCATAAGCTAGTTATGGACATTCACTACCAACATGAAATGGGACCTATGGGTCACACTTGAAGGATTAACCTAGAAGAGTAGTTTATCCATGAATGGTTTTTGGATTGATTACTAAAGTGTTTAGGTTCTCAATCAAACATTCAATCAATAGACTTGACTCAGAATCATCAAGTTCAAGTGTTGAACCATTTGATTAGAGTGTCAGATTTGAGAACTGAATTGACTGTGTTCTTCATAATCTGGACCACCAACCGACTGGTTCACTTGGTGAACTGATTGGCTCATGGTTAGTGAGACGATTGGTTCACTCTGGTGAATCGATCGGTTCACCCGGACCGAATGAGTAGTGTTAAGTTGTACCGATTTGTGAGAAAAGTTTTTTGTTTCACTTGTTCAATTTGATTGGAATAAGAATTAATATTTGCATTAATTAGAAATGAATAAGGAAAGTCAATTGTAGGAAAGTCTGTGAAGTAAAACAAATGGTTCACTAAGTGAACCGACTAGTCGACACTCCCAACCAACTGGTTCATTAGTGAACCGATTGGCTCCCCTTGACAAACGACCAATTCAGTTATGAAATGATCAATTCGCCTACTGTGGTACAAATTGTTTATGGAAATTTTGGACCCTTCTACTCCCACACAGACTAGGAACCCTGACCCTTACCTCTATTATAAATAGAGGGGTACATGGGGCTTCTCCAGACAAACAACTCAAAACATCAGTTGCTCTACAAAGTTGTTGTCTTATCTAGTTTTGGTAACTAAGAGAGCCCAAGCAAGTTATGCTCGTCCAGGGAGGAACAGTGAGGAAAGACAACTACAGAAGAAAAAAAAGTGGTGGTGGGAGAGTGTGTCGATGACTAGTACACCGACAGAAGGGGACAACTCCTTCTAGTCCATTCTTCAGGATGACTAGAGTTCCTAGTATTCTATGTGGACTATCTATAGAGGTGGGAGACTTCTGCCGCTCAGGAGGACAATAGTCAACGGCAGTCCATGTCAAGACCAGGAGCTTCATAGATGCCATCAAAGATAGGTGGTTGAAGACCGCACTTGCTTTGAGGTATAGTCACTGAGAAAGCCTCAGGACCAGGTATAACTCGCTAAAACCAAACTTTCCATTACATAGATGTTGATTTGATCTGCTGGTTATGGGTTTATGGTCAAGTAAAAATTTTATTTCCACTGCCTACTCCGATCACGTAAAACCCAACAGTGGTATCAGAGACACATAAATACTCTATGTTCTGGGATAATCGATATGATCTGATTTTGATTACCATCTTTTATTTATTGCATATGATGTGAATATTTAAATGACTAATGTGAATATCCTATTAATACCACATGATACCGAACTAATATATATACATATATGATATGGTACATATGCAATCAATACGTGTCACCATAAAATGATTTTGATGGTGGATCTATAGCATGGTTATGGCCCATAAACCCTATGTGCATGTGTGTGGTTGGTTATGGTTGTTTTCATATAGCTCTGTGCACTGAGCCCTCTTCTTCTATTCTAAATGTAACTCGATATAACGTGAGCCTTCTCTTCTACCTTTGCTCCCCTCAAATGTAACTTGAGGTTTCATAAAGATTATGTAAAATACGATTAGCTTTATTTCCTATTACATCGAAGAATGGTGGGTGCCCAGAAGACCCGACGAACCGACCGTCTGGAGGAGCCAGATGATTGGTTGGTGACAACCAACCGACCGGTCAAGAGGTGAGCCGATCAGTCATAGGATGAGATGATCAATCCAGAACGGATCAAGCATAGATCTTCATCAATAATAGGTTGCATGTGATGTAGACCTTAGATGATTGTAGTTCCTTGTAGATCCAAGGAACTACAATATGATGACCATAATCATCGCTTTATCGTTATTGCATGTTTTGTTTGTGGGATATAGCATGTATATGATACGTACTATATATGTGGTGATTGGATACATATATGCATATATAAGCATTTTTCAAACCCCTCGATATAATATTAAGTCTTAGATGCTTTCCATAATTATCACACAAGAAAATCTTGATCGACCAAGCGTAGGTTATACCAAAGCATGGTGTGCGGTCCATCTTGTGGAAGTTTGATGGTAGTTGTGTAGGTCTGCCAAAGTAGGGTACATAGTCTATTGTGTTGTCTTTTGGGTCGGGCTTAACTAGGTGATCTTAATGAGATTAAGTACCTAGAAGCATAAAGATGGATTGTGACAAAGAATTGTGCACACCATCTATCCAAGAGTTGCATTCAAATGCAATTGGCAAAGGTTTCCTAACTAAATAATCTAGTTGTGGGTGATCAGCCAAAGCTGACTCGTGATTAGATGAAATATGGATCTTGGCTCACTAGAAGGTTGTATGCTGCAATCTTCCAAATTGATAATGAGGGTTATCAATTTGAGATAAAATAGTGAGGAGTGAACTTTAATTAAAGACCTTATTAAATATTGTCAATTTTTAAATAAAATTAAATCAAATCAAAAGAGTTTTGGACTAAAATTGTAAATTTTCTTTTTTTAGAATAAACGTCTACCAACAACAATCACTTTTGATTGTGATCAGTCCTTGAGAAGGAAAAGCTAAATGGGAACAACTTCCATGATTGGTTTAGGGAGTTGAGAATTGTTCTAACTCAAGAGCAAAAGCCCTATGTCCTAGATACACGAGAGCTAGAAGAACTCGCTCCCAACACACCAAAGGCTAAAAGGGATGATTACAAGAAGCATACTGAGGATGGCATTGATGTGAATTGCTTGATGTTGTGCTCAATGAACTATGAGTTGCATAGACAACATGGGAATAAAGACGTCATTGAGATGGTTCAACATCTCAAGAACATGTATCAAGACCAAGCATGACAAGAGAGATATGATGTCTCCAAGGCATTGTTCAAGTGTGTCATGACAGAAGGAGATCCAGTAGGCCCTCACACACTCAAGATGATTGGGTATGTGGAGAACCTAACTTGACCGGGATTCCCTCGGAGCCAAGAGTTGGCTACTGATGTGATTTCACAATAGTTACCAGAATCCTACAATCAGTTTGTGATGAACTACAACAAGAACAATTTTGACAGTCCACTTACAAAGATGTTGGGCATGTTGAGGATATTCGAGGCACAGATTAAGAAAGACAAACCCAAATATGTTACGATGATAAGCAAAAAGAAGGGAAAGTCTAAAGGCAATGGCAAGGGCAAAGTAAAGAAAGGTTCTCATGCTAGCCAGTAGCCCAAGTCATCTTCAACTCTCAAAGCCAAGGAAGGGGTGAACAAGGGAGGCAAATGTCACCATTGTCATGATCCAGGACATTGGAAGAGAAATTGCCCTCCTTACATAAATGAACTGAAGAAGAAGAAGGAGGAGGAGGAGGGGATGGAAGTTTCCATCTCATATATTATGAAATAAACTTAAAATTCTTCTTTATCTTAGGTATATGATACCAAGATATAGATCTGACATATATGATGTGCAGGATCTAAAAAGAAGTGATGGTATTTATGAAAGGACCAAAAAGAAACACTCATCAACATTGGAGCAAGTGTTGCTTCCATAGATAGTAGTACCTTTTAGTTTATTTCAACCCAAGGGGCATGTAATAGAGTTATGAACTGCTATTTCATTTTTCCAATAAATAAAAACACTTTATTTCTACTTCTTGTAATGACAAGGATGTCTATCAATAAAGTTCATGTTTCAATTTAAAAGATATGGCCTTTTGTGCAAATGCCTTATTTATCTTATGGTACTAGAGATGCATGAGATAGAATAATATAATGCATAAAGTTGTCGATGACTCAAACAAATGAATTATCATTATCATCTAAATCAAATGAATAAAGAAATTCATTCCTAGACTCCTTATGGATGGAGGACTAGACTCTTTCTGGTTAATGAACCATTAAGAGATGTGAATGTCTTGTTTGTTGTGCATGATGACAATTCAATCTTCACTATATGTAGTGGGAGACTGAGTGGTCTATTAGGTATAATACATATTGATGTATATACACACCTGATGGAAATTAATGCTAATACTTCATTAAAAGTGTCTAGTGAAACACTAATATGAATATCTTGAAGTGTTCAATAGGATCATAAATGAAGTACAAACTTGGTAAAAGTACTAATACTTTGATATGATCAAATTATGAGATACTTAAACTAAATGTTTGAGGACCTTGTGAGTAACTATGATAGTGTATCATAGAGAACTCATGACTAAGGCATAATGATGTCTAAATCAAAGAAGGAATCTTACGCTAAATAGTAAGAGCATGATCATAAAATAAATAACTAATATTCTAGAATTCTTCTAAAGAACATGCTTTATACTAAATAAACATACAAAAGGAGATTAAGAACCACAAGTATTGTGGATTCTCAAATTCCTTATGTAACAGATACACCTCATATATCTAGTATAAAAACACCTTCATCTTGATGGATAATGATATCCAACAAACTCAAAGGTGATGAGTTGGTCATATGATGATAAGCCAATAATCTATTTAGATGACATTGAGGAACCAGATTTTGAGTTATGGCTTGAAGCCATAAGATCCAAAATGACTTCCATGTGAACCAAATAAGTGCAATTGGGTCTTAAGAGTTAAGACTGACATGGATGACATTTGAAGAGTTGATTGGTTAAGAAAAATTCAAGTGAGTTCAAGGTGTTGAACCTGGTGATTTTATTTAACCAATTGTAGTGGCCATATGTCATAAAGGATCATTCTTGCTATTGGAACTTGAAGACTATGAAATTTGGCATATGTATATTAAAACTGCATTCTTAGAAGGAATAACATGAGTCTATGTACGTGACACAACCTAAAGGGTTTTATAGTTTCATTAATGCAAATGCAGTCTATAAATTACAGAGATTAATCAATATGATTGATTAAATACAAGCACCTCAGAACTGGTGTCTTTACTTTGATTATATAGTCAAAAGGTTTGACTGATATATCAAAATAAAGAAGGTGTCTATGATTACAAAGATTTAGTGGGAGCGTATTCTTATTCCACATGATGATGAGGAATAAAAATGAACTGGCGTGGAATAGCTTCTTTAATGGATAAAGAGAAATGTCCTATGTGATAGGAATAGAGACCTATAGAGATGGTTATTGAAAGTATCTTGACCAAATAAAGAGATACCATACATTGGCAGTCTATGTTGAAGGGTTCAATATGCAAAGATTCAGTGGGAGAAAACTTCACCATGTTACATGGAGTTAGTCTCTCAGATGCCTAGTGTCCCAAATTCTTATGAAGAATAGGAACACATAAAAATATGCCTTATGCATTCACAATTGGATCTATCATGCATGTAATCATCCCATTATCTTATATGTATTGGACATGACAAGAAAATATATATGCATTCATCATCTTATATGTATTGGACATGACAATATGATATGCTCATCCAGTTATCTCATATGTAATGGACATGATGAGTGGATTTCTGTCTACTTCTAGTGAGAGTCACTGGAATACCATAAAAAAATGTATTTAAGTACTTATGATGTATTAAAGGATTAGTTCTATGGTAATAAAAGGAAGAGTTTAGTGTAAATGAGTTAAACTGATGCAAGCATCTGAAATGATAGAAAAATGATCGCAAAATGAAAATATAAAAGTTATATTCAATTGTAAAGTGAACAAGAGTTGTTAGAAAGGAAATGTTCCAAGTAAAATTAGAAGGCCATTTAATTCTAAAGGGAATGTCAAGTATCCTTGTTTTATGAACACCAGAGGATACTATATGGATCTAAAAGTTCATACAGATGAACTTATAGATATTCCAACCATTGATGACAAAGTAGAAATACTAAGTCAAACTATGGAGCTCATTTTTAGGCAAGGAATATCAGATAGCATATTACGGAAACTCCATATCATATTAAATATCATACATCAAGGAGAGGTGAAACATGCAATATACCAACAAAAGCAAAATGTTGCTAATCACTGGATTAACACTAGTGCAATATAAACATGTGGGACATGTTTAGAGATCACTAAGAATATGATTCAAAGATGATTGGCTCTAAGTGCAAGTGAAGGTCTGTTGGTATGTATGCCCAGAGAGCCAATCATATGATGATTGGATTGACATACGCTTTGATTGATTTGATAAATATCAAAGGAAAGCTTCTAATTTATTCTAGATCAATCAAATATGAGATAAATGATGGAGCAGAATAAATGTTTAAAGAATTACAATACTCAATGACATATGTCTTCAAGTACGTGACTTGAACAATGATATCATACGGATGCTAAGAGTATGTACATTCTTTCTATGTCCCTAGTCAGATGTCATTGTGGAAGGTTGATAGACAATAATGACACATCAAGACTAGAGTGTGAGTTGGTTGATGATAGTGTCTCATTAGTCATGATATATGATATCAAACCAAGCACACAAATACATGTTGGAGAATAGTGTATCGGACAAACCCACCCTAAAAGTGACACATGGAACCATGACATAGTAGTCAGAATCATCTCTCATAGTAATGGTGGTGATTGTGATCCTTAGACCTGAAATCACTACACTCGTCGAATGTGATTGGGTACACTTTAACATCATCAAACACAGTCCTAAAACATGGGTTGTTATAAAGGCGATGATTGGGTAACTTTGATGCATGAGATATACAATAGATATGGGATTTGTCCCTCCTAAGGGAGTATTATGTCCAAGACACTTGATAAGAGAGACTAAGAAAGGCATGTGCATGCACATGTGAATCAATATATGATATTGATGTCACATATAAATCAGACAGTCTGCTCTAGTTCAAGAAACATGAATGAATATTCAAAGGATGACAGCTCCATGCCTTGAGTTCATTCAGGATATCAGAGACAAAGAAATTATACATTTGCTGGAACACCAATCACAGACTGTAGGATTGACAGTTGTTCTCCAACTTTCCTTTTCACTTGGGTAGCACTGTTGTGTGATTAGGTACCTCTCTTTGCTTGTGATGTCATAAGCAAGTTATGGACATTCACTGCCAACGTGAAATGGGACCTATAGGGTCACACACAAAGGATTAACCTGGAAGAGGAGTTTGAAAGATCTAGAGGGGGTGAATCGAGCTTTTTGGAGTTTTAAAGTTAATTAAAACAATTAGAACACTTTGATAAAGAAGTAGGAGGAAACAAGTAAGACACAAGAATGTAGAGTGGTTCCTACCTTAGAAATCTAAGGTAGTCAGTCCACTACCCGATTGTTTCCAACTGGGATTTTGAAAGCAACTTATTTTATTACTTCCCGAGGATGTTACACAAAATACAATTGCTTTTCTACACCCTTGAAGTAGCCTTCACATGAAGTAGCCTCAATCCTCCTAGAAGAAGCCTTCTGAAGTAACTCCAAGTCCATCCTTGAAGTAGCCTTCACCAGAAGTAGCTTCAATCCTTGAGGCAGCCTTCTGAAGTAACTCCAAGTTACCGGTAGAAGCCTTCACCACCTTGAAGTAGCTCCACAAACCTCCTTTCAACAGCCTCCAACCTAGGAGTGGTCAAGGAGAACAAAATACAATAAAAGGAACAAGATTGGAAGAAATAAACAATGTTACCAATGAGTACAGTGCTTTGATCCTATATGAAGCGTATTGATCTCCTATCCACTATAGATGAACATGGTAGTGTGGTGGCTAGGATATAATAGGCTATAGGATACTAATGTAGAGCTCAAGGAAACAAATTGCAAGTGTAGCTTTGCTTGTTGCTCACTAAGAATGAATCTCAAGTGTAATTGTATGCATAAGTGATGCTTTGGGTGTCCTAAGGCATGTCCAATTTATAGGAATACCTTACAAGTTCTTAGGGATGTTCTAGACACTTTCTAGGGTGTTCTTAGTGCTCAATTAGTCGTTAGGTGTCCATAAATTAAATTGCAATGGCTAGTTGTTTAGTGCTAAAAAAGCAATCTAGGGAGTAGCTCGGTCGAGAAGTTTGTCGATCGAGATGTGTCTCGGTCGACCATTTCTTCGACCGAGTGGGAGGTTGAGTTAAATGTGTTGCAACATTCATTTTCAACTCCCAACTACTTTTCCAACTCAGTCTAACGTCTATAGAACATGCTGGAAGGTCTATGCTCGGTTGAGAAAGATTGTCGATCGAGGATTGATTTAGGGTTACATGTACAGGTCATTAATCAGTGCTCATGTGTTAGACTAAGGTGATTATCAGTTGAGAATTTGGTCGACCGAGGGTGTCTCGATTGAGAACTTTGTCGATCGAGAATGTCCATGTTTCAATGTGTTGAGTCATCTACTAAGTGCGTGTATCAATCTATAATTGTGCTTCTATCTTAGGGGAGGGTTTATCTAAGTGTTGTGAGTGGATAGGGAAGATCTAACGCTTGATTTACATGATATCTATGTACTTGTACATTATATACTTATACAAGTTTTTACATTGATTACAATCATGAAAATAAAAGTAATTTTAAACATGTTGATCTTCCAATTTTTTATTGATCTTCAGTTATCCACTTCCTTATTTTTTTATCCCTGAAACACTCAAATAACAAGTTAGATCCACAAGAATGAAATGTTTTTCATCATCAAAAAAGGGTTTAATAATGTCCAATTTAGCCAACGATGTCCCCCTTTTTGAAAATGACAAACATTTCTAAAATATAAATCAAGATAATTTCAATACCATGAGTTTCATATCTGAGATTTACCTTATGTGGACATTCTCTTATTTATTCATGGAGTGTGTGCTAGTTATTCCCAAAGAGGTATGTAACATAGCATCGAACTCTCTAAGGAATATAGAAACAATTTATGTGAAGCCAAGAGTATGAAACTCATACATTTTGATTTATATTATTTCTCCCCCTTTGTCATTTCAAAAAGATAACCATATAATCAATTTTCTCCCCCTGAATAATATACTCCCCCTTAATTTTATATTTTTAACAAGAATGTCAAATTTAGCCACAGTTCAAAAAAACATGAATTATTTCTCAACCATTTTCAAGGGATGTTAAGCCTTGAAATGATATGAATTTCTTTAGGCTCATATTAGGATCAATGAATATATTTCTAAACTATTTACAAGGGATGTTAAGCCCTGAAATGATATGAGATTCTTTTAAGATCATAATGGAATCAATGAATGTATATATAACCAAATACAAGGGATGTTAAGCCCTATTAAGAGAAAGATATACTTTGTATTCAAAAATGTTGTAAGCTCCCAAGATTACATTAAAGATACTACGGTCATAACTAGATTTGAAGTATAATGGAATGAAAAAAATTTATAACATGATGATCAAATATACTAAGGTTGAGTGAATGATTTGATTTCACAAGTAAGCATGTTGTCAGGCTTATTTTAGGTCGACCATGACTTGGACCAGGGCACCCCTCAGCCAAACTCTTTTTTGACCAAGAGGCATTTTTGTAGCTATCCAATATATTCATTTTCATAAGTTATCAAATGAACCACTTCTTCAAGAATATGATTGAATCTTGTTGTGCATGATCATTATTAGTTCTTTATTTTGCTTGTATAGGAACTTGTGAATGTTGAATAATTCTAAGATAAAACCTTTTTGTGACATGAGATTAAGTTTGCCTAAATTCATGTGAGCAATACTTTGAAAAGATGACTTCTCTTTATTTCTCAGAATGCTCAAACTTTAAAAAAAATCACAAAATGGTGATGATTATATTCTAACCAAGTTCCTTGTATGATCCATTCTTTTTTTTTTCAATTTTATTATGTTAATGTTGAACAAGAACACTTATGCCAATAGATTTTCCATTAGGACTTTCCTCTAATAAGACCAATCTATTCCTCATGTATGTGAAAATTTCTTCAATTATATGCTAGTTGGGACAATTTTAATCTAGCAAAGTATAAAGTTTTTGATGCACATATATAATTCTTAAAAACTTTCAAATATTTAGGAAATGTATCATGTAGAGTTTATTACTTGAGTGAAATGTTCAATTTTATTAACCAGTTCTGTCAGAAACATCCTCGGTCAAAGATGTTCTTGACCGAGTGAGGTTCGGTCGAAGTATTTTTTAGTTCAATGCTTCTCAAGATTTTGTAGGCTTAAGATAGTAACTTTCTCGGTTGACTACTTTCTCGACCGAAATGTTCTTGGTTGACTATTTTCTCAACTGAGCAAGTTACTATTTGTCAAGAAAGTGCAGGTTTGAGATAGAAACTTCTTTGGTCAACAACTTTCTAGACCGAAGAGTATCTCGATCGAAGTTATTGTCGACCGAGATGGTTTCTATTTTGTTTTCAGCAATTACTAGTTTCAATTAGGGTTTAGATTACTTAATTATCTAAGATAACGATGAGTGTAGTTGAGATAAGACATTATGAGTACCAAAGTAAAGTCTTACATGAAATCTTAACTAATCATGTCTAATATTTATAAGTTTGGGGTTTTGGATCCCAAACTAGATGAACATCCCTTTTCTTATATGGGAAAGAGAATGAATAATGTCCAAGACGT
This sequence comes from Alisma plantago-aquatica, assembly GCA_963693085.1. Lineage (NCBI taxonomy): Eukaryota > Viridiplantae > Streptophyta > Magnoliopsida > Alismatales > Alismataceae > Alisma > Alisma plantago-aquatica. The sequence goes on from OY856411.1 coordinate 572,217,466, forward strand.
AAACAGTAATGACAACAGATAGAATCAATTTCATTTCTCCTTTTAGGCACATACATGATTTTAGTCTTGGGTACTTGTGTCCTTTTCATTCTAGGTCTTTGATAGGATTTTTCTTTGAGAACATAACCTAGTCCTCTCCTTTCAATTTGACCAGAAGAGTCTTTTAGAATTTTATCAAGAATATCTTTATTTTTCAAGCTACTAATATCTTTTTGTAACTTAGCAATTTCATCCATTGTTTTAATGTATAACTTTGCTTGATTTAGATTAGATAACAAACTATCTCTTTCTTTGATAATAGTATCATAATCTAAATGAGTACACAAGATAGGTTGAATTTGAAGATCATTCAATTTTGCAAGTAGTTCAACCTTTTCTTGAGAAAGAAAATTATAGTTTGTTTCTAGAGTAAGCAACTTCATATTGAATTCATTAAAAGATGATTTCAAGGTAGAATTTTTAGAAATAATACTTTCCTTTTCAGAATCAAGATCATTTAATTGAGCATATAATTCTTCATTAGTTTTTGTAACTCTTTTAGTCTCTTTTTACAATCAATATATTTATCATATAATTCTTCAATGCTAGCAATTAACTCTTCTTTAGATAAATCATTAGGCTTACCTCATTCTCTTCTTCATTTGTTGTAACAATAAGGCACTCAAATTCTTCTTCTCCATCCTCACTATCACCACTTGAGTCATCCCATGCTGCTTTGTAGGTTTTTTCCTTCTTCTTGTGAGAGAATTTCTTTCCCTTCTTGAGTTTGGTACAATCACCTTTTAAATGTCCCTTTTTTCCACATTCAAAGCACCTAGGGGAAGAGGAAGAAGAAACACTAGACATTTTGTTAGTTTTAAATCTTCTATATTGCTTACCATTTACAATGAGATTCTCTTCTTCACTATCTTATTCACTTGTAACATGACTAATTTTAGTTGTTGCCTTGAATGCAATGTCCTTTCTTTTCTCCTTTTTGTGTTCGGTTGTCAGTCTTTCTTCTTCTTCAAGGGTGACCTCATGAGTCTCTAAGTTGCCGATGAGCTGCTCCATCCTCAATCTAGTGAGATCATTGCCTTCTTCAATGGTCGTCACCTTTGGTTTGTACTTTAGAGGCAAACACCTAAGAATTTTTTATACTTAATCTTATTCACTTATGAATTTTCCTAATGAACTCAAATCATTAATGATAGTAGAGAATCTTGCATACAGTTCACTAATGGACTCATTTGGTTCCATACGAAATTGTTCAAAAAAAAATTTAAGCATAATAATATTAGAATTTTTAACTTTTATAGTTCCTTCATGTGTAATAGAAAGTGTATGCCATATATCATATGCAGTTTCACAAGAAGAAATTCTATTGAATTCACTTACCGAAATAGAACGATATAAAATACTTACAGTCTTGGCATTTAGTTGAGCTTGCTTTAACATTTTGATATCACATGTAGCATACTCGACTTATGGAAGCACATATGGAGTAGATACCATCCTCCAAAGCTCCCAACTGATGCCTTGAAAGTAAAATTGCATCCTTGTCTTCCAATATTTGTAGTTGCTTCCATCAAACAGTGGTGGTCGAGATACGTGAGTTCCCTCCAAATTAAGGTTGTTGAGCACACCATCCCCAATCCTTAAATACTTGTTAAAGCTCCTTGAAGACCTGCTCTGATACCAATTGAAATATCTATAGGGGGGTGAATAGAGATTTTTGGAGTTTTAAAGTTAATTAAAAAAATTAAAACACTTTGAGCAAGAAGTAGGAGGAAACAAGGAAGACACAAGTATGTAGAGTGGTTCCCACCTTAAAAATATAAGGTAGTCAGTCTACAGCCTGACTGTTTCTAATCTGTATTTTGAAAGAAAATTATTTTATTACCTCTAGAGGATGTTATACAAAATACAATTTCTTTCCTACACCCTTGAAGTAGCCTTCACCTGAAGTAGCCTCAATCCTCCTAGAAGCAGACTTCTGAAGTAACTTCAAGTCCACCCTTGAAGTAGCCTTCACCTGATGTAGCTTCAATCCTTGAGGCAGCCTGTTCAAGTAACTCCAATTCACCGCGAGCATCCTTCACCACCATGAAGTAGCTCCACGAACCTCCTTTCAACAGTCTCCAACCTAGGAGTAGTCAAGGAGAACAAAATACAATAAAAGGAATAAGATTGGAAGAAAGAAACAATGTTACCAATGAGTATAGCACTTTGATCCTATATCAAGTGTATTGATCTCCTATCCACTATAGATGAACATGGTAGTGTGGTGGCTAGGAGATACTAGTATATAGGACACTAATGTAGAGCTCAAGGAAACAAATTGCAAGTGTAGCTTTGCTTGTTTCTCACTAAGAATGAATCTCAAGTGTAATTGTATGCACAAGTGATGCTTTGGGTGTCCTAAGGCATGTTCTATTTATAGGAATGGCTTAAAATTTCTTAGGGACGTTCTTGACACTTTATAGGGTGTACTTAGTGCTCAACTAGACATTAGGTGTCCATAAATTACATTGTAATGGCTAGTTGTTTAGTACTAAAAAAGCTATACAGGGAGTAGCTCGGTCGAGAAGTTTTCAACCGATATGTGTCTCGGTCGACCATTTCTTTGACCGAGTGGGAGGTTGAGGAAAAATGTGTTGCAATGTTTATTTTTAACTCCCAACTACTTTTCCAACTCAGTTTAACATCTATAGAATGTATTAGAAGGTCTATGCTCGGTCGAGAAAGATTGTCGACCGAGGGTTGATTTAGGGTTACATGTGCATGTCATTAATGAGTGCTCATGTATTAGACTAAGGTGATCTCGGTCGAGAATTTGGTCGACCGAGGGTGTCTCAGTCGAGAACTTTGACGAACAAGAATGTCCCTGTATCAATGTGTTGATTCATCTACTAAGTGTGTGTATCAATGTGTAATTGTGCTTCTGTCTTAGGGGAGGTTTTATCTAAGTGTTGTGAGTGGATAGGTAAGATGTAATGCTTAATTTACATGATATCTAAGTACTTCTATATTATGTACTTGTAAAAGTTTTTACATTGAGTACAATCATGAAAATAAAAGTAATATAAACATGTTGATCTTCCTATTTATATTGATCTTCAGTTATCCACTTTCTTATTTGTTTATCCCTAAAACACTCAAATAACAAGTTAGATCCACAAGAATTAAATGCTTGTCATCATCAAAACAAAGGGTTTAATAATTTCCAATTTAGCCAACACAGTTTATCCATCGATGATGTTTCAAATGATTACTAAAGTGTTTACATACTCAATCAAACATTCAATCAATAGACTTGACTCAAAATCATCAAGTTCAAGTGTTGAACTAGTTGATTAGAGTGTCATATTGATTTATAACTAAATTGACTATGTTCTATACAATCTGGAACCGATCGGTTCATTGGGTGAACCAATTGACTCATGTTCAGTGAGATGATTGGTTCACTCGGGTGAATCGATCGGTTCAATCGGACCAAACGAGCAGTGTTGAGTTGTCCCAGGTTGTGAGAAAAGTTTTTTGTTTCACTTGTTCAATTCAATTGGGACAAGAATTAATCTTTGCATTAATTAGAAACAAATAAGGAAAGTCAATTGTAGGCAAGTCTGGGAAGTGAAACGACTAGTTCACTAAGTGAACTGACTGGTTCACACTCCCAACTGACCAGTTCACTAGTGAACCAATCGACTCACCTTGCCAAGTGATCGGTTCAATTATGAAATGACCGGTTCTCCTGCCACAGTGCAAATTGTTCATGGAAATTCTATACCCTTCTACTCCCACCTAGACTGGGAACCCTAACCCTGCTCTCTACTATAAATAGAGGAATATAGGGGGCTTCTCCAAACACACAACTTAGAACATCAGTTGCTTTGCAAAGTTGTTGTCCTCTCTGGTTTTGGTAATCGAGAGAGCCCAAGCAAGTTCTACCTGACCAGGGAGGAACAGTGAGAGGAAGACAACTACAAAAAAGCAACTAGTGGTGGGAGAGTGTGTCGATGACTAGTACACTGACATAAGGGGACAACTCCTTCTAGTCCATTCTTCAGGATGACTAGAGTTCTCATTAGTCTGTTTGGACTATCTATAGAGGTGGGAGACTTCTTCCATTCAGGAGGATGGCATTCAACCATAGTCTAGGTCAAGACCATGAGTTGCATAGATGTTGTCGAAGATAGGTGGTTGAAGATAGCACTTGCGACGAGGTATGTCATTGAGAAAGCCTCGGGACCAGGTATAACTTGCTAAAACAATCATCCCTGTTACATAGATGTTGATGAGATCTATTGGTTATGGGTTTATGGTCAAGTAAAAATTTTGTTTCTGCTGCCTACTCTGACTAAGTAAAACCCAGCACCATTTCCATGTCGAGCATTACTTACATATCATCCACCCTACCCCTTTTGATAGATCTCTTTGCCAATTGTAGAGTACTATTTTACAACTTCAATTTACCCAAGACAGATTGAAAATAAACACTATAGGGCATATCATTTACTATAGACCACAAGTCTATCAAGGATTTTCAATGATATGGCCACCAATATAGGATGTAATGATAGGATCTCCATGATTCTTTTTCTTAAAGGAGAGGGTATGTTGCAAAATAGAGCTCACTTTCTTGGGAATTCTCCTTGTTGTCTTTCTCTTGGAGGTTCACGTATTCTCAAGAAACTTTACAAAATATGGAATTTTCTTGATTGCATCAATAAATGGGATATTGACCTTCACTTGTGTATGGGCCTCAACGATGTCAATGTTGTTCTTCTACCTCCTCTTGTATGGTAAGGGATCATCCAAAGCATCAGGGAATGGAGGCTCATTTCTATTTTTTTCCCAAATTCATAGGAACATTTTGAAGTATCATAGGAGGACATCTTGAAATCACTGGTGGGACGTATCACATTCAAAATAGAAGGAATAGAATCATTCCAAATGGAGTAGAATAAAATAAACTACGAATCACAAAATAAATGGAACTCATAACATCTAAATTATCTTATCCGATGGTATCACCAAAATCTTTCAATATCAACAACACATAGCATCACAATATCAACAAATATTATATCTAGTGGAAAAGTGTCAATATAACATTAGCAGACATGATCTCTTCCCCTTTTACTTTTGGGCTACTCCATAACCTTACCGCACCTCAAAACGGTCACCACATTCACTTGATTAAGGGGATAAGGGGACTTCTTGTGGTTGTAGTGTGGATGGTGCTCTTTGGTGTTATGGTTTATGAAGTGGAGGGTGGAGGATGTATGATGTTGTGGAGGTGGTTGTACAAGTGCATGAGAATGTTTGTAGTTTAATGAGGGTTGTCATGATGGTGTATCATATGTCTTTGGGGGACCTTGATATTTTGCAAATATTTCACTTGTATTGGTGGAGGACCATATGAGATTTAGGGAGCTACCGTTTTCCACTATCATCATTTTGGTTTACCATGGTTTGGTATAATATCATCTCCACATGGCATACAAGAGCCAAGGCTTGATGATCTAGAATTTCTCTAAGCCTATCAATAATTTTTCCATGAGTAGACACATCTCTATTTACATCATATAATCTCTTTACCCTACTAAGAGCTTCTTCCTCGAACCCTGAGTTATATCTCTGGATTTTAAGTTGCTTGGTTCTTGTCCTTCTTCACCTTATTTCTTCCATGAGAAATTAGGGTGATTTATCCTCATGGAAGTATAGGATTGGGACATGTGACCTTGGTTGCTGCATTTCCCAAGGCACTAAATAGCTTTTACTTCTTCCTCAAGACTCTCAATGTCTTAGACTGAGTCCCTTGTATCACTTCCACCTTAGTTCTTCATCATATTCATCATTTCTAGGAGAACCTTTATTACTTGTGGGTTAAGGACATTGGAAAGTGGAGTTGTATCCTTAGAGTAAGATCCATTTTGATTTCTACCATACTCATTGATCTCACTTGAAGCTCTATGTCTTGAGTTTTTGGCAAAGTACTCATAAAATGGCCACGAGTATTTAGGAAACTTTTCCATGAAAGTGCCACCACATAATGATTCCACCATAGTTTGTCTAAATGAGGATATACAAAAGTAGAATACATGCACCAAATCCCATTGTGGGATCTCATGATGGGGAAATATTTGATTAGTTTTTGAAATATCCTTCAAGTATCATGAAAGTACTCATAGACAATATGACCAAAGTTCAAGACAAATATTCCCATAAGTGTCAACTAAGATACAGAATAAAACTTATTCATAAAGGTTTTCTTTATATCCTTCCAAGTCACGATATCATTTGAGTTGTACCATTCTTTAGCTTTATCTTTCAAGGAGAATGGGAACATGGTCATGAAGATGACATCATCGATGTTGGTGAGAGTGCAAAAGGTTGAGCATGTCTCAATGAAGGAGTCAACATGGTGGTATGAATTCTCCTTTTCTTCAGTCAATAGAGGATAGGAACCAATACGACTAGTGTTTTTGGTATGTAGAAAGCATGCCCCAGCATCACACCAATCCTTGTAGGAGTTGTAGAAGTGTAGTTTCTAGAAATTAGTAGTCTTGTAGAAGCCTATGAGGTGGGTTTTGACTAGTTGGCCATGGGTGGAATAGGGTGTGCATAGAGGAACTAGTCTCTATCACCTCTTACAAAACCTTAAAAGGATCAATGTACAAGGTAATACATAGACTCCAATCAAGACTACCCTATTCTAGGTTTCTAGTAGTGATTATCCTAATATACTTGGTGGTAAGGAGTGATATGGGATGTAGGAGAAGAGTTTTTTCACTTCCTATTACCTCCCATCAAACCATTTAGCATGCCCCATTTTAAGTACATATAGATAAGAATATATATCTACTTAGATCCCACACTTAGGTTTAGTGGAGTATTGGATAGGTGGGAAACAGCTAAGGATCCACTAATTTTGGCTTAAGAGTTTTTCCTCATTTAGCCTTCTATTTCTCCTTCTCTTTGTGCCTTAGGTGTTTTGATACACCAGTCACCATAGAAAGACATATGAAGTGAGAAGAGGAAAGAATATAGCACATTGCAATTACATCAAAGTGTATTGCATTAATAATTCCCTAACATGGTAGCTAAGTTAGATACTTCCCTCCAAACAGCCCATTAAAGGGGCTTAGCTACTCATGGTATAAGAGAATGTAAAAAGGGAAAAGAAAAATATATATATATGGCCATGTATCTCAAATTAGATGTCTTCTAGATCTTCTTAATAAGAAAAATGTTGAGCTCCTCCCTCCTTTAAGGTGAATGTCATGGAAATGTGGAAAGGAATGATCAAACCCCTAAAAAGCTAGGGTTTTGAGGTCAAAGATGAATGTAAATAAAAGAAAAGGGGTATGTTAGTAGTAGGTGGCATAATTAAATACTAGGGGGCTCTAACCTTCAACTATTAGTTGAAATTAGTTTTATATAGTTTTCTAGGGATTATAGGGTTTAGTGGGTCTGAAGTGGTAAAAGTTCTAGTATGAAGTATTGGTTAAGGTGGGCATCACAGTTATAGTGGGAACCATGGTCATGGTGGATAGATCTAGGCACAGTCATTGTAAATGGGAATGGTTGTGATGGAGGTGTGCAAAGATCAAAGAATAGTGATGAACATAAGGTTTGGTAGTGGGGATATGGTGGGGTGAAGGTAGAATGGCTATGGTAGGTACCACGACTGTGGTGGATGGAGGAAGAGTTGGTCGAGGCCATGAAAATGATCATCTTGATGGAACTGCCACCATGCCCACTTTGTTTGGCATGATCATGGTGGTTCAGGATTGTTGTGGTCATTTTTTCTAGCATGGCTATGGTGCCTTAGATGCCCTATTCCTTGCAAAATTTGTGACCCCGCTATAACTTAGGTTCTTGTAGCACTGTTTTGGTTGGGGGCTCTTTATGCACTTTGATGTTGAACTTAGACATCCATGGTGATTTTTGTTCAACATTTGATCTTTGATGACTTGGGGTAGGTTAAGGGTGCTCTTGAATTTACTTTAGACTCCTCCGAGTCTAGGGAATTCCTCAGATCAAGCTCCTTCTCTCCCTTCCATTAATTAGTCAAAAGTACAAATAAAAACATCAAAAAATACTCATAACAACATTGATGTGAAAACCAGTTATTGGAGTAATAGCATGCATTATGAAACATAAATATGTGAACAAGGAGTTAAAAGACACAAGATCGAGAACAAAACTAGGGCTCCATCATCCAACTACTTGGCTCAATGCATTATTTGAGATTTCCAATCTTGAGTTTCTTTGTAAATTGAGAATATGAAAGGGATTCGTTTCTAAATAAACTCTATTTCATGACTCCCTTATATAAAGGGTTGCACGTCTAAGGGATGAGATGCACAATTGGGTCAAGAATCTTCCTCTTTAATAGAGAGAAACTCATCCTAAGGGAGAAGCCATGTGATAGAAGGAAGAGGATTGAAAGAGACGCTAGCACGTCAAAAACTCAAGTTCCACTTCTTCTTGGAAATGAGGTGGTGCACCAAGAGTTCATGCATATTTATGGAAAACATAGAGGCTGAGGAACTTGTATGGAGGCTTGATAACAAACTTCATCTACAAGGAAAGGATTAGTTCCATAAGGTGCTACTACAACAATCAAGATATTGCATGCCAACATAATCAAGATCTAGATATGGAAATATGAGATCAACATCAATATATGATGTATCTAGTTGGTTAAAACTAGTGTGATCCTAGAGAAATTCAATATTCCATCTTTTATTTTATATTATTGGCCATTTATGGCTATAATAGATCCATAACTTTCATTTTATAGGGACAAAATTTGTAATTTCATTGCTCCCTCCCACTAATACACTATTGTGGTATCAGAGCTAACATTATACACCTTCTATGTTGGTTTGAATTTTGAACTACAACTATGTTGTTGAACGGACTATGTGCAATGTGTAAACATATAATAACCAATTACCATATAACATATACTATGTATAATACATAAACATGTGTGGCGCCTTTGAATCATTTTGTTTGGGGGATATAATGTATTGTGGTTTTTTATGCTTAACAAAAATATGTAAAATCTACGTCACTTGTGTTACATGTCCCTTTCTCTAATTATCTAAATAAATTTTCATTCTTACAAATAGATTTAAATCATGTGATGACATCACTGGTGGGCCATGGTGGATTTGAGAATTCGATCAAAAGATCACATCAAGAAGGAAAGTCCTTGAGTTTGTGTTGAAGATAAAGCAGTGAATCCGTGAACAACTAAAGAACTACAAAAAGTACAAAGTTCAACCAACTTACTGGCTTTCCATGTGATCATATAAAGACTTTGTAGAAGTAGAATTAGTGCTACATTAGATGTGAATTCTTTGGTTGTTTGTTTACAACATTTATAAGCTCAAGATTTTGTACTAGCTTCCATATCATGTTTTGTCACATGTGGTGGTTGTTATAGTGTATGATACATTTAATAATATATGTGTAATGGTGATTGTGTACATATGAACATTTTATCAAATCCCTCAAATAGCATATAAGATAAATCCTTTCATTGTGCAACACATATGATGTAAGACCCCTCACCTTGCCTTTTGATTAAACATGCTTGATTACCTTCATTATATGTGTAGAACCTTAATATAACCTTATTACATGATTTGATATCATGTTACAAACCTAAGTTTCAATTTTGATCCATTTTGGACACTGTTTGAGCAAGTTATGCAATTGTGTGCATGTTTTGGGTTTTTTTCCAATTTACCCATATTTGGGGTTTTTCTTGTAATTTTTCACATGATTTTTGTTCCTCATATGTTTACATACATTTTTGAGTTAGTTTGGGCTTCGGGTGCCTAGATGCACCTTGGTTTCATGGTGACATCTTCCTAGGGTTGAGTTAGGGTTTCCCCCTCACAGATGAGCTATCTTGTGTGGTGGAACTCGATGGTTCCCCTTTGTTTTATGGGATATGATGGTGTTAGGATCCTCTAGTGGTTCCTTTTAGGTTCCTAGAGGTCTTACAGTTTATGTGTTTCCCTCTTGGAGCTCCTTTGGTTGGTGGTTCACCAAGTAGTGGTGTAAACTGATGGTTGAGCTAGGGTTTTCACCCCTGTGACCAAAGGGTCATGATCCGATGGTTAGCCTACTATTGTAGGTTGGTGATTGTCCTAGTAGTCATAAAATGATGGCCATGCAGGCTCCCACAACTGATGCAGTTGCTTCATTTCATGGACATGATGCTTTAGGCCATGGACACTTGGCAAACATGATAGGACACCTTAACTCTTTGTTCTCTCTCACCCATAGCTTCTTATGCCTCCCTCACTCCTTGAAAAACCCTTTTCAACTGCTTTCTCTTCCTTACTATTTATATATTCTTCCTCCTTTATTAGGTGGAGAAGAAGATGCCCAATGTAGAATAAGGTGGTTGATCTCTTTGCATGTGTTATTAGGGTTTAGTTCTACCATCTCTTAGAGCTTATAGAGCTTGCTTTGCTTGTTTTTTATCTAAGCAAGTAAGCTATCCCTGTTTCCCTTCATTTTATTTTCTTCCGTACCTCCTTCTTCCTTCTTGTTGGTCATGGCCATGCTTTTCATGGTGTATAATGTGCTAGAGCTTAAAGAACATCTCTTTCTTGATCCTTTGACCTAGGGTTTGCTTCTTTTCTTGGAGAAGGAGCTAGCTTGGCCAAGAGGAGTGCATAAACTAGGGTTTCTACCTATTTTTTTGGAGCTAACTTTCTGTTTGGATCTTCTTCTTCTTCCTATAGGTGAGTTATATAACTTCTCCATGTTTATTGCTTCCTTGTAGCTTGCATGTGCTAGATCTTGCTCTAAAACTAAGTCCTAAGTAGAAAAATCGCATCTTTAACTAGGATTGATCTTAGGTGCTAGTGCTTTGGTTGCTTATCATATTGGATGTCTGTTAAACCTTGTGCACGACCTTCCTTTAATACAGGAAGTCTTAGACCTTGCTTTCATGTCAAACGATGGTCCTTTATATCTCTCAAACAATGGGCTTTTCTTAGGGTTTTGGGGTTGTTTTCCTTCTTGTTTTCCAAAATGATGGTGTACCTCCTTGGTACAGCCAATGGTCTTAATTTTAGTGTTTTTTTTGTTTTCTACCTCATGCGAAACTATGGCCATGACTTAAATTCTATTTTGGACTCTTTTATGCTTGAGAAACGATGGCCTTAGTGCTCTAGTGGTGGTTTCAATCAATGGTTTCATTCCTTCCACCAAATGATGGTTTACCTTTTGGTTTTGACTTGTTTTACCACATGTCGATGACAACCAATGGATCCATTTGGTCCAACACTCGATGGCCCCACTGGTCCATCAACTAATGGATGTTATGACTCTAACTCCATGACTCAATGGTCTCTTGACCTATGGTCATCAACCAGTGGTAGTATTGGTTCAACACTTGATGGTATCAACCAATGGATGTTCTGACTTCATGATCTGATGGTGGTGATGCACACCACAACCGATGGTGGCATTGGACACCACAACCAATGGGGATACATTGTGTTACAACTGATGGTGGATTCTATGCCCACAACTGGTGGTATCCTTTAGGTCATCAAATGATGGTGCTTCTCATGTCTTCAACGGATGGTGCTCTTTGGGTTATCAAATGATGGCTTGACTACGGTTAAGTTGGGGACTCTTTATAGGCCATAACTCAATGGTTTCTCTAGGTGATTTGTTCAATGAGTTTTCCTATAATACAACCTATGGTTTTACCTACTCAACATGTGATGGTTTTGGGGTGATGTTCATGGTATGATGATTTGGTTTTTGATGATGGAGAACTGATGCTCCAATGCCCTAACTTTGTAGTCTTACATTTGTCCTTGTATGAATTTAAAATAGTCACCTCAATGATATGATGGTTAATGTAAATCTAACTTATCTTTTTACACCAAACCCTAATACAATTAAGTGCTGAAAGTTGATAATACTTAGCTCTCTTGTATGACTAATATGGTGATGGAATATTCTCTCAATGTTGTTCTAACCCTAATGTGTTATTATATGAATACAATAGCTCTTTAATGCAAGCTTATGCTAAGCATGTGTGTCACAAGTAAGGTGATGATTTTCTGAACCTTTGGTAAGGCATGGAATATAATGATGTTCTTGCAAGTGATTATGATGTGATGGTATTAATGACCCTAGGGCAGGGTTTGAGCCCTAATGGTGGTATGATCCTCTTGCTTATGTGACAAGAATTGGTATCATGTGAAAAGATCTATACCTCATACATTTGATATCTTCTAGAGTTTCTATATATCAATGATTGCGGGATATAAATTAGGGTTTGTATGTCCACTTGTTTGATGCAGCCTTAATTCACTCAATCAGCATAACTAATCAAAGTGGAAACCAAATCATGTAGTGCCATGTTTTGTAGAACCATTCAGGGTTAAGACTTGTTGAATGGGTAAATGAGCATTCCTAAGGGAAGCTCAGAGTGCATACAGTTGAGTATGTAAGATGTATGAGACTATGTGTCCTTAACATCTTGATCCCAAGGTTTTGAGGATGGTTGTGGTCATACCTCCAAGGGAGAACGAATGCGGGCGTATCTATGATTTTGTATGTATGTGATGAGATTGAGGACATTTGTGGTTTTACCTCAGATGATAGGGTGTTATATATCTGGTTTCGGGCATCGTGACCTTTATACCAAGGATGGGTTGGTGTTTAGCAGCTTGACTATATGTCACCGTAGACAAATTGACTGATATGTCACTATATTGTCACTTGTATTGATCAGGGGGGTGAGATCTTAGGATTTGGGACTCCTAGATCTTGTAAGGAACTGACTGTGACCAAGTAGTGGTCAGTTGAGATTTGAGTGGTATACCTCAAATTTCACAAGGCTTAATAAAAGACATAATCCTTCCATGTAGTATATCTGATTAGGGTTATATATAATGCTTCACATTGGATGATAACCTTTGTTTGATCCTTTCATATAATAGATGATGTATAATGCTCTAAGAGAAAGTAGATTTGTTTGTGATAATATACTTGCTTACCATATTAGTTTGTGCGTAAGTTGATAGATGTACTCATACTGCTAATCATGCTTATACCATAAACATGCTTATACTATTAGCCATACTTATATGGTTAGACATGCTTATACTTCTAGACATGCTTATACTACTAGTCATGCTTGTGTTGGTAGTTGTGCTTATGCTATAAGCTCTACATATGATGTAGATATGTTTATCCTATTAGAGTTTCTAATACTGTTAACTTTGTTCATGATACAAGTTATCCTCGTGATGATAGATATGCCCATGATGTCAGTTACACTTGATCTCCAAGGATAATATTAACTTTTCAATGTTACAAATAAGACCCAGATTAAAACTGTTCTTAGAGATCTTTTATATTCAGCATTTATATTCTATTATATAATTTCTCTTATCTATTTCATCTTCTTGACTTGTTTAATTAGATTTTTGATAAATGTGTTTTCATCATTTTTATTTACATCTTTTAGATATCTTTTTAGGATTGTTTTGTTATGTATTTTCTTAGTTTTATAATTAGTTACGTTATATTATATTTTTCTCTTTAAGTAGAATTTTAAATATATTTTCTTGGACTTTTGTAGGAAATGGGATAAATATTCTTGGAATATAATTACACAATTTGTAGCAGTCCTGTAATTATTGTATATATGTCACCAAAAGTGCCATAAGTCTTGCATCCAAAGTCCAAATTGAGTTTACAAGTATTTATTGGAAAGGAAATTTAATTTCTTAAAGGAATATCCTATTATTTGGACATATTTTATGCTTTTTACAAGAGATAAATACGTTAGAAATCGTTGTTGTGGGAATCTGCAGTGAAGAGAGTTACATGGTCAAGACAATTAAATCCTATCAAATTTCTATTGACCAGATATAGAAAATTCAAAAGGAAGGATCCCTCTCTTTTTTCCCCTCTTTTTTTGAGTATCCTACCCCCTCCTTCTCCTATAAAAGTAGGGGCACTTCCTCCTCCCAAGATCATATTTTGTATCATCTTTTTACGGGATTTCTGAACAATCTTCTTGTGTTCTTATGTTATTGTGTTCTTTCCATCAATAAATTTTAGTTTTTGCAAGCTAAGTGTTTCCTTCAATTATTTTTCTTTTACTTTGCTCATTTAGATCTAGTTTCTTCTTATGTTATTGTGTTGGAGCAAGGGATTAAGCGTCGGCCATTTCACTAACTCTAGCCGAAGGAACTATCCTTTAGTAAGACTAGACTATGGTTAGAATTCTTCTTCCCTCCATCTCCCTTTTCTCCACAAGCAAGAGTGAGTAGTTCTCTATCGAGGTAAGGGGAATAACCCATTAGCCATGGATTTATCGAATTTTCCTTAAAAATTATTCTAGATGGCTTTTGGGTTTGATAACTAATTGATGTATCAAAGTAATTAATTGGTTTGATCAAACATTAATCCAGATGGATATGACTATGGATCTTCTTCTTTTAGGATGATAATCTATGAAATATGAGCACCAGGATCAATGGGCTCATGTGGAGTTCATTTTTAGTGGATTTTTTTTTAATTCACATGCCTTCATCGAATCCGTCATTTTTAAGGATAAGTTTGTTTTTACCTATGCTAAGGTGGTGAAAACCCCTAAAGCCTTGATTCCCATCTATTGATTTAAGCACCACTTATTTTGCTTCCTTTAATTCCTAGTCTTTTCATTCATAATAGTTTTTCTTGTGTTAACAACAATCTTAATTTTTCTTGTGACAGGGAAAAATTACATTCTCGTTAAGTGCATTTTCATTCTTGCATTTCTTTTCTTAGTGTTAATCATCAACCCCCAAAACTCGATTTTTACTTTCTGTTCTAAATCTAAAAAATACCAAAAAGAAATAACAAGTTCTTCAAACAATTGTGATTAGAGATAACAATCTTAATAAGTTGTCATGTGGGATCGACCCTTTCTATACTAGCCTTAATCAGAAGTCCAAAAAGGATTAAACTCTAGGATAAACATCTTAGTGATTGTAAGTGCTAAGTGACTCATTAACAATTTGCTCGGAAGGCATAAAAAAATGTGGTATGATGGTCACATCAAGCGTAAAGACATTAGAGAAGGGGATCAGGTTTTAGTTTTTAATTCAAGATTATGACTTTTTCCTGGAAAACTCAAGTCAAGATGGTATGGCCCCTACATTGTCAAGTGCCTATCCACATGGCGCCTTTCTTCTTTGGGATAAAGTTTTGGGTGAATTTAAGGTTAATGGGCACCGACTTAAAAGATGCATCACCACTAAAGACCTTGTCACTTCAGATTCAACCAAATGATCACCTTTGGAAGACCTAAACCTAACCGACCCCACAACTCCCCCAGAATCCAAATAGACTTATCCCTCTCTTGTCGGGCCACGATGTAAAACAAGGCACTAGTTGGGAGGCAACCCAACACTATCTTCCCTTTTCTTTTCTTTCCCCTATTTTTTGTTGTTATTTTTCTGTTTTCTTCCTTCCTGGGCAGCGAGCCGACTGGTTCCGTTCACCAGCTGATCGGTTCACCCATCACTACTGGACCTTCTTGACAACTCAGCTGATCGGCTCAGTATCCAGCCGCTCGGCTTGGTTCCCGACCTTGTCACAATTCCCAAAATGCGGCCACCCCTCTTCTCCCTTTGATTGAGGCAACCCCTCTTTAGTCGACCTTGGCAAGCACGCAAGGCGCGCCAGCTGAGTGGCTCAGTCAGCAGCCGATCAGTTCGGAAGATTCACTTTGCTATAAAATTTTGTCCAAGGCAAGCTGAATCCCCCATCTCACTCTCTAAACTAGCCTCTGTCCCACCCTTGCAATATCTCCTTCTCTTACCCTCACGTAGGTTGCAGAACAGCTCGCCTCACACTCCAGATGATCGGCTCTGGACTCCACCGGTCACCTAGTTTCTGTCATCGATCGGCCTTGCTGCTCGCTGCTCGCTTCACCCCCTCCACCTCGACACCCACCTGTTCTGGCCACTCGCCTGGAGCATCAGGCGCTCGGCTATGCCTACTCCACCGATCGCCTAGCTTCTGTCACCGATCGGCCCTCCCACAGCCACTCGCAAGCCGCCCCTTCCAGCTTCTGCTCCACTCACACACTAGTCGCCTACCTCACCATCACCACCGCACGTCTACTCAATCAGACAATCGTCTGCCAAGCCAGACGAGCGCTCGGCCTGCTCCACAAGATGCTCATCTTCCCGACGAGTTGCCTGTTATGTCGCTTCCCCTCGACCTGCTTGACCTTGATTTGACCACCACAAGAATCACCTTCTACCGCCTTGAGTCGACCATCTCAGATACCAGACTCCTGACTCACCTTAGCCAAACACTCATCTCAGGGTCGAGGTGCTCGATTCATCCTCGCCAGCCAATCGGTTTGCTTGCCAACTGACCGTCTCATCCCCTACATCAGACATGTTTGGTTAGTTTCGCAAGGGCAAGGGCAAGGCCGTTGCATCCTCCTCCAAGGACCCTCCTCACCGTTCCATCTCTCATCCCAGAGTTCATTTCTACACACCTCCCCCACTGGTTTGTCTTCACCTGACATGCCCGAAGAGATGTGTTGTGACATCGATGAGGCGGATGAGCTTCTCCGCGAGATGGAGGGCACTCAGAAGGCCACCAATGACCCAGATTCCACCACCCCCCATTCACCCCACATAGCCTCCATTCCATGTAGCTACGTCCAGTTCACCAGCGCTGACCATCACGAGCATTATGTGGATATGTACACGATCGGTGTTTCCCTTCCCCATTGGGCATGCAGCACTACCCTCGATGCATTAGGAATCTGTGAAGCTATGGACAACATTCTCTGCAAAAACCACATCCTTATCTTTTTCTACCAAGTCACCTCCATTTATTATGATCTCACCCTCGAGTTTTTGAGCACTTTCCACAGGTTCCACTGTTCTTTTGGAAACTTGAGTTGCAAATTTAGTATTTTTGGGGAAAAACTAGAGATCTCTGCCAGGCAAATCACTTCTTTCATCCTTGATGGTAGAGATGACTATTAGCTAGAACGTTGCATGGAGCATTCTCATGACTCCAACCCAGACCACTACAATAGAGACAAGTTCTAGGTTGAGATCATTGGGCTTCTACCCCATCTTCCTAGTGGGCCCAAGGCCTCCTATATCCACAACCCGGTGGTCTGTTACCTTCACTGCATCATGGCCTGCACCATTTTTAGTCGAGGAGGTACTCATGGAGCAATCACACATGTAGAACTTTATGCTCTCTGGTGTCTTTTATATGAAGAACCCTTCAACTAGGGCAATGCTATCCTTGAGCACTTTGGTACCCAAGCCAGCCGTACCACTTTCTCTTCTTTCCACATCGAATACTATGTCACCCAGCTCGCCGTCTTTTTGGGCTACACCCACATCGCCTTTACACCACTTGAGCTCAAAAACCACCTCATTCACACTCACTGTCTAAAAAATAGTAGGTTCATCCGCTTGAAAACTGAGGGCTTTTATTATCTTTTATTCAAGGACACTCAGGTGGTCCTCCAGCTCCCTTTTCATGTGCAGTTTGTGACAGCAAACTACGTCTATGAGATGACTAACCTACATGGCCATATCGAGACATTCAGTCTGGAGCATCCAGACCCAGACACCGTCCCCAAGCCATAGCCCCACAGGAGGAGCCTCTCTTTAAAATCCCACAACGAGGACACTGGACCACACCCACCACCTTCCAGACACCGTACCAGGCGGCAATCAGATGATGATGTCGGCCCTTATGACTTCTACGAGGTCCAGACCTAGCTAGATGAAATCCAGTGTGAGTAGCAGAGACAGGGCCACCAGCTCAATCACATGTACCTGATGCAGCGTTTGTAGGAGTCCTGGCATGTTGACTGCGGTCACTATGCCCCCAACCGACCATCATATAAGGTGTACGGAGCCCAGCAGAGATATCCAGGTCATGACTCCCCTTATTGGGGAAACTACTACTCCTCCCACCAGCAGCATTGTCCACTGTAATGATCCTCTTCCCTCCATCTCAGTCTAAAAGTTTTCTCATGATGAGAAAAATTCTAAGTTTGGGGTGGGGGTGGTTGGTACGAAATCCACCCTCTATCTTCCATTTTTAGCATTTATTTTCTGCATTTCACATTGTATTGCATTTTTTTTCCTTTCAAACATAGGCCTTTATCTAATCGGACAAATGTTGTATTTTATTTTCAAAAATAAAATTAGTTAAAACCTTTGCATTCTCAAAATTATTCAAATGCTTTGAAATATCAAGTTCCCTATGATCATGATAGTAATTCTTGGAAATGATGGCAAGCCTTAGAGTATCAAATAGAATCAAATGCATATTTTCTTATTTTTTAGCATTTGATTTACTTCTCCTTTTTACTTTCATATAATGTACCTACATGTCTTTTCTAACTTATGCAATGACACTCATCAAAAAAAAGTTTTTTTTGTTGCATGGGAAAAATAATTTGCATGCCAAACTCTAAGTCTGGGGTGGAATGCTCCCTCTTCACTTTCTTCCATACCCGTTGTAAATTTAATAGGGGTGTACCACCAAAAGATGCCAAAAAAAGAGCACAAAAAAATGTGGTCAATGTAACCACAAGTCCATAAAAAAATTATATCCCAAATCGAATAGAGGAGGGATTCTTCCTTCCCACCTCAATTTTCTCTATTCACGTGCAACAATTAACCCATCAAAAAAAATTGAGTGTCGAAGCGCAAGTCGGATTAAGATTGTTTCTACAAAGTATAAGTTTAAAAAAATAAGTTATGAAAAATGTTTTCATAAGAAACATAGTGCTTGCAATTCGTGGTTCTAGGAGATGGGTCACTTGGCCATGAAAAGGATAGAAGAATTACTAATCTAGGGAGGATGAACTAGTTATTTCAAAATCTTTGAATTATTTTGATATTGCTTGAGGACAAGCAAAGCTTTAAGTCCGCGGTATTTTTATGCATGCTATTTTAGCACCCTTTTCTTTGCAATTATTTAAGCTTGTCAAAAAAATATTTATTTCATCCACTGAAATTGCACAAATCCATATTTTCATGTTTTTTCACAAATATCCTTGATTCTCACAATTTTATGAATTTTTCTCTTAGGTTCAGAGCATGAGTCGATCGTCGTATCTCTCCAACCGATCGTATCATCTCTCTAAACTGATCGTTTCATCTATCCAAGTGACCGTTTCACCGTCTTGCACCGATCGTCGCACTTGTCAAACGACCGGCCAGAGTGAATTACCTCCCAAGATTAAACACTTGGATGAAGCCCTAAAAATGGGAGAAAATCCATCCCAACCAATCGGGTGTTTCTCACGCCACCACCCTAATTAGGGTTGGCGACCGTTCCTTTGGCTGCCGTTTTCCCCCAGCCGCCAGTCAATCGGCTCGGCCGTGAACAGATCGGTTGGCGCTTCGCAGACAGCCCAAAAAGCTAGACATCATCCACCATTCTCTAAACCCTAAGTGTAACTTTGCCCCCCCTCCTTCTCCTATAAAAGGAGGGGCACTTCCTTCTCCTTGTGGCATCATTTTTGTACTAGAATTCTTGAAACAACTTTCATCTTGTATTCTTCTGATTCAGCAATAAAGTAGTTTATTTTTTTGAAGCGTTGTTCATTCTTCAGATTGTTCCTCAGTTTCTTTTTATTCTATTATTAAATCTAAATCTCTTCTCCCCCCTTTCTTTAGTTCTGGAGCAAGGAATTAAGAACCTGGCCATTTCATTGTCTCTAGCATAAGGATTAATTTCCTTTTTAAGCCTAGACTATGTCCAAGGTACTTACTTCCTCCATCTCCCCCTTCTCCTCAACCATGAGCGAGTAGTTCCTTATCGAGGCAAGGGGAATAGACCCTTAGCCATGGTTTGATCGAATCAGCTTTAATCAAATATTTTAGACGGAGATTGGTTTATTTAATCGATGATCTAGTGAAATGATTACTAGCTTAGATGCATATGTTAACCCGGATGGAAATGACCATGTAAATCTGGGTTTAGAACGATTAAACCAATTCACATAGAGATTCTGAAGTGACCATGGATTTATCTCTTTTCGGATGACGAACTAGGAAACATGAGCACCAGGACCAATGGGCTCATGTGGAGTTCAACTTTTGTGGATTTTTATTATTCACATGTCGTCTCCTATTTGTCAATTAATCATTGATTTATTTTCTTACTATGGCTAAGGTGGTGAAAATGCCTAAAGCCTCGATACTTCCTTAATCTAATTTCAACCATCTTAAACACCGTTGATTCATTCTTCTAGTTCATTTTCTTTTATAATCTTATTTATGCTAACAATCTTTCATCTTTTCCTGTGCTAGTGTAATCTTTTAATTCTTGTTAGTGTAATCTTGTTAGTTTACCTTCTTGTTCTAGATTAACACCCAAATCTAAAACCAAAATTTAATTCTATTCTATAAAACCAAAAACACCAAAAAGAAATAAGGATTCAATCATTAAATTGGGTTTAGATTAAACAAACTTAAAAATTTGTCTTGTGGGATTCAACCCTTTCTATACTAGCCTTAACAGAAAAGTTAAAAAAGGTTTAAACACTAGGATTAACATTCTTAGTGATTGGTGTGCTAAGAGACATATATCAATTTTCTATTGTAACAATACACATTGTTGAGAGTTATATCTCTTGTTGGACTCGTGTGTCACCACATATTTTTAGGTGATTATCAGCGGTAGTAGAAGACTCATGGAAGCGAGGAGGATCTGTGGGGATGGATCCAAGAGAAGGTTGTTAGATTTACTATGTGTCCTAGAGTCATCCCCATACACTCAGGGTCAGGCGTGGTAGTTTGTATATGAGAATTTAATCGATTTGAGCTTTGGTAACTTTTTGTTGCATGTACATGTGGTATATGTGGGTAAAGTTCCTCTATATGTACATGCTATGGATGAGGCCATAGAGAAGTTTTTAAAAGATACTTGGCATAATGTTCTTGTACATGTTTGGAATGTTTGCACATGTTATGAATACAAGCAAGATGTTGGGCATCTGTGTAAATGTTCTTGGACATGTTTGGAATGTTTAATCGTATTTAATTTACCCTTTTTATAGGACATGTGGTAAATGCACTGATCAATTGTGTGCTTTGTTATGTGTAATGACCCCACTTCCTGGTAACCCCCAATTAAGGAAGACTAAGAAGTCAGAGCCTCTATCCCAAAATAGGATCAATGATTTTGCATATAATAAAAAATAATTAATAAATTCTATCACAACTAAACTTGAAACATGATAAAAAAAATTCACATACCTTTCAAAAATAGGAACCTGGAACTTCTACCCATGGTAGAGTTCTAACTAACTAAATCCTCCTTTAATAGATTGACTTTATTCTTCACAAATGCCACTTTACTATTTGTCCACTTATAGATATACCTAAAACACGGACAAACAAAATGTCGGTCAGTATAATGAATTATATTGGTATGTGGGGGAACCAAAAATCTTTCATTTAATTGTAACAACATATTGCAAGCAATTATTATTTAACAAAACAAACTTTACATTTTAAACATAACTACTCAATCCTTACATACCCTTGCCTCTGTGTTCTCCCTCCACTGGACATGGATACTACCTCTCATATGGTAGATCTCAACTAACCCCCGTGATCCTACCTTACATGTAGATCAATACATAGGGTCATGGAGTTGTATGGTCTTACCCAATGGTAGACCAACACATCAAGTCATGATAACCTAATGATCCTACCTTATAGGTAGACCATGTACTATGTCATCCATCTCATTATCATCAAAGATACAGAGGAGGACCGGGATTTGAGCTAGTCATGCATGTATAATTATGGTGATACTCATAGTCACTTTATAGTTGCATGAAATAAAAGTCAGTCAAGCAATTATTTCCAATAAATTGATAAAAACTCGAGAATCTCCGTGAAACTAAAGTGATTTAACCATAAGAATAGCCACATACATGTTTTAGAGATTTTAAAGAATCAAGAAATCCAATCCAATCAACATATTCAATCAAGCAAGCCAATCAATCAAGTAAGGAAACATTGATCCTGAAAACATGTATAACACCTAGTTGTTACCATCAGATCCCAAACAACACTTTCTTGACTTGGGACATATTTCTAAGGTTTCTAAGTCTCATTAGGATTCATTAGGGTTTCTTAGATCAATTTCTCAAACATTATCCTTTTCAGGTCAACAAACCCTAAAATAGCTTTTCTATTCATGAAAGCCTTAATTAAATAAATTATCCATATTAAGAGTCTTATAATCTCAAATTGACTTAAGATCATCATAGCTCTATCTTATAAATGGATTATCATAATTAAAACTATTAAAAGTCATAATTGTCAATATTAGGATTTCTAGGCCCATTAATGCATATTCATGCACATGGAACCCTAAATTAAGCCAATTATGCATAAAGATCATCTTTTTAGACCTAATTCTCTCTTTTATTAACAAAATGTTAATATTGGCTTAGATTATTTAAAGAACATAATTAGATCCAACTATCATCAAATCTAAGGGTTTTTCATTAATTAAACTATTAAAGCCGATAACTTTAGATACTTTTCGAAATGCAAGCAGAATCATGTTTGAATTTCATTTTTATTGAATTCTATGGGTTTTTCTTATCAAAAACCATATATTACTTGCTCTCATTGGATCATCCCATAATTTTCTACATTTTTTGCAAAAAAACTTATTTTCAACCAATCCTATAGAGCCATGTCAGTAGAGAAGGGCTATTGCCTTGTTTTCTATGTGGCTTGGCCTCGCCAATAAGTTGACGCCACATGGGCACACGCATTCATAGGCTGAGGGAGCACAATCCCCACTCTACCCCTGGTCCAAAAGCTATGATTCATCTCTCTCCCGGGGTCAGAAAAGTAATTCTCCCTAATCATCTTCAACCTAATGAGTCAGGCTACTTGCCGCATAGTGACTGCCACATAGCCAACTGCTTCATTGACTCTCAGCTCCAGGGATCCTATGGGATAAGCAAGGACACCTACCCCACCGCCCTGCCCCACCGGACTCATCTACGGTCATCGAATGACTGGAGACGGTACAAACCAACACACGAGACCCTCTCTCTTGTCGACAGTGTATAGGAAGAAGAAAGGAGAGGGGAGAGCTTCCAAAAAATTGGATGTGGGAAAACTGTCTCTGCAGTTCTGTGAACATCGTCCTCCTTCATGGTGGAAAATTGGTGCTTTATATAGGCAGGGCAATGCGTGCCAACCTCCAGAGGGCCTGCCCACCGTTCCAAAAAGGGAAACTCATCAATAATTCCCAAACAGGGTGCTATTAGGGATCATCCGATTCGGATTTGCCTCCCTAAAGTAAAGCAAGTCTTATTTTGAGGGGGTGTGGATGAGAGAGGGAGAACGACATAGAGAGAAAAATGATTTACTATAGATTTGTTTTCCTATGCAAATGAAGGAAGGAGATGACTGTGCAACATTGGATCTCAGATCCAACGGTCCACATAGCACACGCCCAAATAAAAAAATGAAATTCTAATTCGATTAAAATTGTATCAAATAATGTATTTCTTCTTTTCCTTTCCACTTTAGGAAATATTCCAAAAATCATATCTCCCAAACCACATGTCTTTTTAATCCAAAATTTTAGAGGAAAGTCCATGATGACTTAATCCACTTGTATACCAATTTTGTGACTCAAATTCGAAAGTATGAGGTACTTTTCTTCGTAAGTAATTTATCACTTATTAAGGCATATTTTATTCATTTTTTTTCTCTCCTATTCTTTTATTTTCCTTTATTTGGATTCATTTTTTCATTAGAAACCATGTGGACTCGAAATCTCATCCAACATGATTCCATTATCCATATTTCCACATATTTCTTATTTTTTTTTCCTCATTATCTCAAATTTCCTTCTTAATAATGTATTATTTGATTTCTTCTTTTTCTTTTAATCATATTGGACTCATTAACATATTATGATCCATGAAATCACATGCACAAAGAAAATATTTCAAAGGGAAGGCATTCAATACATATAATTCATACAATTCCCATAATCATACATTTATTGGGGAAATTGCATTTCCTACCATATGAACCCAAAAATTGGGGTTGTAACATCCTTCCCCTCTTATAGGAATTCTGCCCTCAAAATTCCTCCTAACATACAAAAAATTCAGGATAAGACTTTTCCATCTCCATCATCAGCTCCCATGTGGCTTCATCCTCTCCATGGTGCTTCCAAAGGACCTTAATCATCTTATATTCTTACATCTAAGTTCTCTCTCACCCTGGTATCTTGTACCCTCACAGGTGATAGTATATGTTAGCCTCCCTTAAATCTTAATAGGTTCAATGCTCAGTACATGGCTTGGGTACATCACATAGTGCTCTATATTAGACACATGGAACACATCATACATCATATTAACCTGAGGGGTAAGGCTAAACATAAGCAACTCCACCAATCCATCTCAAATGGATCCATGTATCATGGACTTAGCTTCCTTAGCTATAGCTCAGAGGGGTTAGGTTTATATAGCATATATCCACTCATAGTGAATCGCATGTCGGTCTACTTCTCATCAGCATGCGACTCATGTTGGTCCTGGGCTTTTTTAGTCATTACTCGAGCAAAGCGACTTCATCTACATACACTATGGTCTCTTTGACCTTCACAAGGTCCTCTCACCGACTTCATCCAAGTGAAGCGGTGACCGGCACAACCTCCCTTACATAGCTTCATACATCCCAATACTGGCTATGGTGGCTATCATAACTACTAGGGGCAGAACTACTCCCACGAATCACCCTAAATGAGCACACATGCCCTCATCAGACCCTCTAAAGTCTGTGTAACACCCGGGCCCACTGCCCAAGGCTCTAGTAGAGTTTTAGGAATGACGACTGGCTCCATAGAACACCACTAGCCTTAATTGTGTGCTTTATCCTCACTCACATGCAAGTCAGGGTCAACTTCCCGACTGGTCATCCATGCTAGTACTACTCCAAGCTGAGCACGCTTAACTATGGAGTTCTTTAGTGATGGGCTCCCGGAAAAGGAGGTGCATCTTGGTGATATGGATAGTACAATCATTCCTTTTAATATCATTTTATCTAAGGCCTCAAATCCTAGGACGTTACAATCTCTTCCATTTAGACTCTTGAAATCCTTGTCAAGGCTCAACTATATGGCCTCATAATATTTCCCCATTTCAGTGTAGACCCAGAATTTCCCACGGACACCCAGCTCTCGATTACATCATACCACCGCAAGGGTGGCTATGTCAACTATGAACAGCCCTTTCCTACATGCCTGGACCACACGGCTCAAGATTGGCATGTCCCATGCCCATGTGGGCCCCACCTACTAGAGGGGTTATGGCTCTGATACCATTTGTGACGAACCCAATTTCTATATACTTTCCTTAGTGACATCCACAGATATGCGTGCAATCATATCTATAAATGTCAGAAGGGAAAATATAAGAGATTAAGATAGTCAACTAAATCAGAGAAATGAGCCAATATCATTGTCCGCATCACCATGAATAGCCACACAAACATTCATTCATTGAAGATAAATAAAGTCATTACATAACATTATTTGAGATGGAAGAGATGAATAGTTCTATAAAGAAAGGAAATTATTATTACAGATTCAGAACATTGTATACATCATCTAGAAGAACAAATGACTATCTAGCTAAAAAAATAAGATGAGAGTTAGAAATTTATCTAATCTATCCTCCATGTCCATTTATTTATTAGCTTTTGGTACTTTGATATGCATCATATGTTCCTTGTACCTAGAAAATATGAGAAACAAAAACATCAACAAAAGTTAGTACGTGGTAGTAAAAATGATATACTATGCTAGCATAATGAAAATAGTTGAAAAGAGAATAAAGAGAAGGAAATATTATTTTAAGGCAGAAAATTAGGTAAACCCAAATTACTTAATCATTTTTTGCAATGAACATGCATTACTAGGGTGGACTTAGCACAAACATGTATTATTTGGCCCTATCCCCGCATACCTTGTACCATTAGGGATCTCCCTGCGTACCTTGTACCATTAGGGAACTGCTAGTCAACATTAAAACGTTCCCTCTCTAATAGGGAGATTAATGAACACCATCAGTAACTGCATTTCATTATTCATTCCATTAATGTTCTTTGGTGTTCATGCGGAAATGATAATACACACAAATATACATCCATCAATGTATTCAAATACATGCAAGCATATGCTTATAATTGAAATCCAGCAAAACTAGTCATATACTTATATCCACGTACCTTGAATCTCAGATCTTGATTTCAACAAGCCTAGATAAAGAAGAGTATATCACCCTGAAATAGAAACAAGGACCTAATATCATCATGGGTTCTCATTATTCCATATTAGGGTTTCTATTACGGTTTAGATCATTACAGGTGTCTCTTTATGATTCATATGATTCAAAGGGATCAGAGTTGGATCTAGGCTTTTAGGGTCGTTCAAAATCATAAAGTGTCATCAAATATTTAGAATTTGACATATAGTTGTATAAGGTATACACATGAAGAGAGAAAATTAGAATTTCAGCTTTCCATTATTATCGAGTCAACTACCCCTATTTGATTAGGGTTTCGAGACATATGAGGATCATGTTGGGGTCTGAGGGTTTTTCATAAATGTCAATTTCTATTTTTCCTTTATTTTCTATAAGTTAAATGATAAAGAAAACAATTAAGGTCCAAAAGAAAGGTGCATTGATTCTAGGATTGGATTTAGGTACTTGTAATATTTTATACAGATTTTTCTTATTTTTCTGAGAACATGGACATTTTATGGGAATTTTTCTGATACAGGAGCTATTTTTAATCAATTTTCTAAGATCTGGCCAATCAGATAATTCCTAAAGAAATAAATGAAAAATAAAAAAGGAAAAGTGAGCTCTGCTTCACAGATCAGGTGAGGGATTTGAATAATTGGATCCTCCAATTGACCTGTGAGCAGACACTCATTAGAGTGGGGGGGTTAGTGCGGGCGAAAAGAAGGAAAGGCCTAAGGAATTTCAATGAAGCCCATTGACGGGCATGAGCGGAGAGGGCAATCCATCTGTTCGATTGTTCATCACTCGTGCCATGGCAACAGTGAGGGAATAGCATAGGTGAAGGTGATGGTGATGTCGGGATTCCAGGGGGTGTTGGGCATTGTCGAGAAGTGGGTTAAGTTTGTGGGGTCACGGCGGTTGCGAGGAGGTCAAGCTCATCGTCGGTGGTGGTGTGAGCTCCGTTTTCCGATCAAACAGGTTGATAATGGAATGAAGAACAAAGATGTATGGTTACCTACCATCGGTCTAGTTTGAGGGTGTTTGAAGATCCACAGTGGTATGTTGATGAGTTTGTGATCCTCCTGTAGCTCCAAGATGGCTCCAACCTCACCGGCGGTGAAGCTCTTGGAGCTTGGTTGCATGGCTCATCGACCCAGACCTCTGGGCATTTGTGGCTCCAATCAAAAGTGGTGGCCCTCTCGTCGAGGTCCCCCGAAGGTGTAGCTACAGTCAATTAAATGGCGGGTGTCACCTGGAGTGAGGAGGAGGTCAAGGTCAGGCGAGGTGAGGCTGTTCGAGGTCGGGGAGATAGGGGTCTGCTTCGTTGGAATTGAGGGTGGAGGATGATAAAAGGGAGGTCGGTGGAGCTCGTGGGGGTCTTATATAGGTATGAGGTGGTTGAGGGAGTTAAGCCCTAAATTACGCGCCACTTCCAGTGAGAGGCGTGGAGGGAGGGGAGTTTTTTCTCCCTGAATCGAGGACCTTGGGTGACGTAGAAGAGGTCGTTCAATTCATTTGGGTGAAAGGAAGTTGTCCTCCAAGTATCTTGTGGAGAGGAGGCGAGATTCAGGTGTGAGAGGCATTTGAAGGAATCACTATCAGTTGGAGTTGAGACTGGGTCATGTGGGAGGTTAAGGATGATCCGGGAGCCGTTGGATCCTGTGCGATCCTCGATCAAAGGATCGAACGGCTGAGATCGGTCCCTATTTAAAAGATTTGCGCCCATCTTAAAAAAAGAAAGTGTGACACATTTTTATCAAATGAAATTGGAAACTTACGTCCTAGGGCTAATAGATGACATTATACACATTACTTTCAAAACTTAATAGCTCTTAATTGGTAAATCCAATTATAATGAGATTTTAGGCATACTTTATAATGTCATTATACAACCCTAGTATAAATTTGAGGGTAAAATTCGAATGTTGACTATATCAGTTGATTTTGTGTCTTATTGCATGTAATTCAACTTTATATGACACTAGAGATGGCACTATATGAAATTGATAAGTGATTGAGTCAAATTAGTGAGGGAGATGGTTGAGGGCATTATTATAATAAACAAAATTATAGGAGAGAGAAATATATATAAAAAGTCACTCTATCACATTCTCCCCTCCTTTTTAATAATTTTGTCCTCAAAATTCAAGCAGCTTGAAAAAGGGGAAGATATTTCTTCTCGACCTCAGTCTTGAGCTCCCAGGTGGAATCGGTATGATCATGGTGGCTCCAGAGAACTTTCACCATATCTATACGTCGATTATTGTGAAGCTCCTTTGACTTAAAGTCGAGAATTCTGACTGGGGACTTAGCATAAGACAGATAATCCTTCAACTCGAGAGGCTCATGATTCAGAATGTGACTGGGGTCTATGACATAAGGCTTCAGATTAGATACATGAAAGACATTATGCGTGGAAATATGTGGCAAAGTGAGACGATTGACACATTCACCAACCCTTTTCGATATCTTAAAGGGTCCAAAATAATGAGGACTGAGCTTTCCTTTATTCTTGGCCAAAGCTCAAATAGGTCGGATTTTCAGAAAAACATGATCACCTTCTTTGAACTGACGTTCATGTCAGTTGCATCTACATAAGACTTATGCCTATCTTGTTCCTACTTCATCCTCTGCCTGATCAGTGCAACTTTTTAGTATATAGCTACATCTCCTCAAATTTCATCAGGGTATGCTCTCCGATGTCATCCCAGTGTAACAGAGATTTGCATGGTCGGCCATAGAGAGCTTCATAGGGAGGCATCATGATGCTTGCCTGATAGATATTATTATAGGCAAACTCAGCTAAAGGCAAATAGTAGTCCCATGAGCCTTCTCAATCGAGAACACAAGCTCACAGAAGATCCTCCAGAATATTCATTGTACGTTCTGACTGCCCATCTATCTACGAATGGTAGGATGTATTGAAGTTCAATTTAGTGGCCAATTCTTCTTGAACCTGTCTCCATAGCTTGAAAGTGAACTTTGGGTCCCTGTCCGAGACAATGGACATTGGAACCCCATCCAGATGTACTATCTCCCATATATAGAGGTCGGCCATCTCAGACACTTTCACAATAGTCTTCATAGGGAGAAAATGAGCTGACTTGGTGAGACGATCCACTATGACCCATGCAACGTCGTATCCCTTCCTGGTCCTGGGTAGTCCCACCATGAAATCCATGGTGATGTGTTCCCATTTCCATTCTAAAATCTCAAGGGGTTGTAGTAGACCTCCTAGTCTCTGACGCTCGGCATTGATTCGTTGGCATATCAGACACATGGACATGAAATTAGTAATATCACGCTTCATGCCCCTCCACCATAACTGACGTTGTAGGTCTATGTACATATTCATTGTGCTGGGATGAACTGTGTACTTTGACCCATGTGCCTCACTGAGAATCTTTGTCTTTACAGCTGACTGCTAAGGAACCCACATACAGTTCTTGTATCAAAGACTACCATCAAGACCCATAGACAGATGTGTTTGAGGATTTGATAGGAGAGAGGAGAGCTCTGTAAGATCAGGACTAGCTTTTTGTTCCAGAAGAAGTTCAAAATGCAAGTTGGATGTGATGGAGATGTTGTTGACATGCACACGATCAGACAAAAACTATGGCTTCTAGCCCACTAGGTCTTCCATATTCCTCCATTCTAGTACACACATTTCCATCTATGTCTCTACTTCTATAATAGTTAAAGCCTATGAGTTGGGCTAGAATAGTTAGGGTTAATTGACAATTATTTTCCTTAGTCCTAACTATTTCCATTTGTATTTCTAACTAACCCTAATTTTCCCAGAGACATGCATGAGTGTCGACTATTTATTGCTCTGATACCATGTTGTAAACATGTAATTTTTACAAACAAATTTCTATAAAATTTAAATCAAAATATATAAATAATTATTTTTACATTCATGCTTTAGACAAAGCTCACTAAGTGTATACATCAAGACTACAAAATTAAAACATAAATCCTATCCACTCTTGAATCCACATAGGGCATCTCCCACATGTCTCTTCCAAGTCTTCATTGTATCACCTATCCATGAATTCTCATAGGGAATAAATCGATACATGGACTAAAAGAAAGGTTTGCGTTAGTAAAGTGGCACTAAAATATTTTTTATTGATCTATTTAATTACATATGCAACAAGAGAAGATTCAACGCACTTAAAAACTAGGTAAGGACTATTTGGTGGACTACGATTGACAAGTTAAGGTTTTCGTGTATGCAAGTTTGTGTGATAGAATTCACAAGCATATTAAAAATACCAAATATACAAGATAATTCAACAAAATAAGATGACTTAAGGATATTAGTAATTCCAAATATCATGAAATCGTAAAATTTTAGTTAATCAAATTGTCAATTGGCACTTTTGTCTAATATTGTCTTTGTCAAGGATTGGTAACTAGTTATCTCCCCTCTATGAGAAAACAACACTTACACATGTGGGGTAAATAGTATTGGGGGACCTCTAAGTCCATTATCCACTATGCAGGGTTGTGGGGTATGACCCACCCAATCGGTGAGTTGTGTCTCTAGCCAAAATTTCAATTTTATTGTTAATGTTAAAATCTAATTTATTCATATTCAAAAATTTAGTGGCAGCCTGCGAGAGGAAAGATAAGGGTAATGAAAAAATTGTGTTCACCACTTGAAAAGATTCTATGAATGCAATTCAAGGGGGATAAACTAGCACAATAAATGAAATAGAGAACTCAATACATCAAAACTCCAAATATTGCCCAAACAACAACTCGAGTGGATCCGAGGATTGATGGAGAGATTGAACATGGTATAACAACCTTGTCACTAATTGTCTTGGAATAAAATATTTCTCAACTTGTGTCATTTAGATTTATGTTCTCCATTTATGAATAATAATTTATATTACTAATATATCATCTCCAATTTAGGGTTTTATATCTACTTAAATTATAAGAACCATGTTTAGTCACTTAAGTGAAATATGTCTAGGTCACATACATGAGCGTTATAATATGCATTCCTACAACATAGGTTGTGTATTTTGTTATCTCTCTATATATCATATATAACAATTTTGGTCTACATGTCAATTATATTCTCGGTATGAGGTATATTTATAAGAATACTCTTATTGCAAGAGTATAGGGTCTAAATCCTCAAGATAATACTCATATGTGAATCATGCATCTTATACTAACACTTGTATTCCAAATGTAAATTTGAATATAAGTATACACATATAGTACTAAATTAATAATGCAATGAACCCAAAATATCATCTAGGTAACTTTGTTGAAATACATAGTTACCTTTCTTATTATAAAAGAAATCTTCTTATATTGGTTCTTATATCAGATTCTTCTCTTGATAATTCAATTATTCAAAATATACCAAATGAAAATATAAATATACTTTATAAGTACACTAGCATTCCATCAAATATATATTTATTTGTAGTGTAATTTTATAACCTTAATAACAATCTTATCAAGGAAATTTCCAATAATTATAGTTGAACTTTTAGAATTTTCTTAATACTAATATAAATACAACAAAATAGATATAGTAAAAAAATTAAGGTTATACATCACTATTTATGATTATCCATATTTGATATTCAATAGATATTGATTACATCATATAACATCTCAAGATTTTAGGCCTCAGATAATATGATCTTAAAAGGAATGATTAGACTACCGATATCACCAAGGTGCACCTCCTTTTCAGGGAACTCATCACCAAAGAACTGTGTGGTTAAGTGTGCTTAGCCTAGAGTAGTACTAGGATGGGTGACCAGTCAGGAAGTTTATCCTATCATGCGCGTCAGTGAGGATGATGTGTGTAGTTAAGGCTAGTGGTGGTCTGCGGGGTCAGTCATCATTCTTACTTTACAAGATACTTTGGTTGGGGGCTTGGGTGTTACAAATGGTATCAGATCCTATTCCCCTCTTGTAGGTGGGGCCTACGTGAGCTTGTGGCATACCAGTCTTTGAGTCATATGGTATGGGCATGTTGGAAAGGGCTATCCTAGTAGATGGATTCACCCTTGCACTAGTAGTTGTGGTCAGGACATGGGTGTACATGGCTATTTGGGTCTGCATTAAAATGAGGATAGATTAGGAGGCCATATTATTGAGCCTTGATGAGGACATCAAGAATCTAAGTGGGGGAGATTGTAACGTCCCGGGATTTGAGGCCTCAGATAAAATGAGCTTAAAAGGAATGATTGGACTACACATATCACCAAGGTGCACCTACTTTTCAGATATCACATCACTAAAAAACTTTGTGGTTAAGCGTGGTCGGCCTAGAGTAGTACTAGGTAGGGTGATCAATCGAGAAGCTTATCCTAGCTTGCGCGTGAATGAGAGAAAAGCACGTAATTAAGGCTAGTGGTGATATGTGGGGCCATTCTCCATTCTTGAAACTCTACTAGAGCCTTGATCAATGGGCTCGGGTGTTACACATCCCCTCAATTTCCATTTATCTTGTCAACAATTTAATTAAAGTATGTAGTACGGGATAGCTGACTAACCTATAGTTTGCAACAAATTCATTGATCTTTTTGATCAATTATGGTTGAATCTTGTAGGTAGGTGGTGATCCAAGCTCTCTACTCTCCATGGCCTGATTGTAAGTGTTTCATGTGGGGTATTGGTGATTCTCCATAAGAATCATACTAAATCATCTACTAGAATACATTGTTGATGTAATGCAGTAACCATTGACATGTCTTGTGAGGTTGATGGGAAAAGGGGCGATGATGCTTTTGTGCACCCAGCTGCTTCCAATTTTATGCTTGGTCCTCCTTGGGGTGAGAAAGGCTGGCACAGACAGCATTATGAACATCAACATATTTATTTGATATTGCATCTCCTTCAAAATGTGTGGTTTGCAGAGAATATAAAGGATGACATTATCACCTTCTTGGGTTACTAAAAGTCTTGGGAGATTTTTGTGGATGGAAGCAGTGTTGAAGAAAGTAGTTCTCCATTGAACTTGGTAATGTGGTGTGTTCCAGCATCTATAAGTCTATAAAATCATTGCATAAGTATCTAAAGGTCGATGACGATCTGCGTTAGGGATACAACAATTTTATAGGGCTAAGGAGGTGGATGTTAAGTGAATAGGGGAGTGAGACAATGTTGTTTTTTACATTATGGGGAGATCTTGGAACCTTGATATTGTGTTGTAGGTGGTGTTCATGAGTAGGTTGTAGATTAGGTGATTCAGCGATGAGGCAGAAGGGAATGTAGAAAGGTTGAAATTTTCAAGGTGGATAGGGTTAGAAGGTGGTAGTGGCTTTATTGTTGTGATGTAGATTTTTGTTTCCTAACTTGTAGGTTTGTGCTGGAGAATATTAGTCAAGGTTTAAGCTACTAGGTGGTTGGCCAATCACGTGAGGATTGTTGCACTTACTACAAAAAGGGCATCGGGTTATATAGTGTGGGTCTTCATCTAGGTCATAGCTCAAGGAAATCATGACCTACTCACAATAAAGAGTGATGACCATTAACATATGAATGGCCATTTTCATTGACAAGAATCAAGTGAGGGAGATGAAGACATCATGATCTAAAAACTGAAGAGGAAGGGGTCTAATAAATGGATTAGTATTCTCCATTCGCAGATGAATAGGTTTTCATTCACCTTTATAAATGAAGGCATTATAGAGGAAGGTGAAGCACACCGATTCTTCTAGGGTCATCTTGTAATATTAGTTGATAACATTTCTATTAGATGATTCAATTTGTAAACTCTATATCTAACATTTTATAGTTCTATTTTATATTAATTTCCTCCCATATCTTCATTTTTAATAAACTAATTGCTAAATATATCAAATCCTAATATTGATGCTGCAAAGTGTCTTATTTATATGAAAATTTGATATACCTTCACTCATTTAATATATTTAAATTTTACCAAACCGTTCATCCTAAGAACAAGAGCATGTTACAAGTGCAAGAACTAACAAAGATATCTACTCAAAAATGGTTCAAATTGCACTAATTGATATCATAATGAATCATGATGTCGGATTAAAGGACTAATTATGAACTGAGAAGAAAGAACTGATAAGGAGTTCAATCTGAGACAAAACAATATCGTAGACCATGATAATTTTATCAAAATCATAGAATGAGACTTGGAATAAATCACCACCTTGTAAAAGAGCTTGTTTTTGGGGAAATGGCATTTATAGCTCAAAATAAGTTTAGTGCCTAAAATATAAGTATGTCACATAAGTGCATGTGAGAAATAGATGTTATCACTATGTCATGGTGTGCTTATTAGATGTCTTGAACTCTAATCGGGTTGATAGTTTTTTTCACCTTTGATCAAATCCAAACAAGCACTTGTCCATATTCTATTGTAGAGCCTCGAAGCCTTCTTTAATTAGGACTTTATCCATAATTTAGGCATACAGATTGATGAGCTTTCCAACCAATTGTTCCCATGTAGTAAGTACCTTCCATTCCTATGTGTTGTACCATACCAGGGAGGGTCCCAACAAAGTTTGAGAAAAGCATCAAACCAAGACCTTGTCTTCATTCTGCACCTCCACCATGACCAGATAGTATGTGTGACAGAGTGAGTTTTTCATATTATTTCCTACATCTTATAGATATATTTCTCAAATTGTTGACAAAAATGTCCTCAAATGCCTTTCTCACTAAGTTGAATAGAAAGGAGTCACAAATTTCAAAATAATGCAAACCCTAGTATAATATGAAGGTGAATTATAGGTATTAATGTATTTAGTCAATAACCTTGATCAATATTCGAATTTCAATCCCAATTTTATACCACATTTACATTATGACATTATAAAGCTACAACTAAAATTTCAATACAATTGGATTAACGTAGGAGATATGAGCAATTGAAATTTATGTACATATTTCATTTATTTTTTACCCTAGGACCTAAGTTTTGGGTTAATCAATCAAAAAAATGAGGTCACGTACCCCTGGGTGTGGGCCTTACTTGTGACCTTGTCTGCCAGCTATTCGATCCCCTTGGTTGCTGATCGCGTGAGGATCCAATGACCTGGGACTTGTCACCTACCTCCCGCAAAGGGCTAGGAGGTGAGGTTAGGCTCGAGCTCCAACTAGCCACCACCTCACTTTGAATCTCAAAGATTCTTCTGACTCAATAATGTTATCTCATGAAAAAAACTCAAACAAACACTATCTCAAGCCCCCTCTCCCTTGGAATAGGGATAACCAACTCCCTTATCTTCTCCGTTCTCACTCTGGCGGAAGCCATTGAACCCTAGACTTGACCTAACCCTAAACCTACCCCAAGGGTTTATAAAATACCCTCTAGAAGTCGTCGCCGTCCTCCTTTACCTTAACCCTCTACCTAATCATCATCCTAGACCTCTAATCGGATCTCTCGGTCACTGCGGCACCGCCGCATTGCCCCCTTTTGGGCATTTCTCCCTCTCGCATCCTCCCTCCAAATATCCACCTCCACTGGCATCACGAGGTCGCAATGACCTCAGGTGGCACGTCTCCACCTGCATTTGGATCCTATTGCTCCCTGCCTCCCCAGTACCGACAAGCCCTTCTACTGCAACCTGGAGTCTTCTCGTGTAAGGAGAGGAGGGACCCATGAGGCCGGCTGGACCTATTAGCAGACACCACATTAGCGAGCCTAGGCACAAGTCAACTGAAGTCAGTGGACCGTGAGTGGATTGGGACCAATCAAATAACACAACATCATCAATCCAGGATTGAGCTTGTGAAGCCTTGGATTAATCTCATCCATTGATCTAGTAATATTTGACCGTTCATTGAGGTAATATCTCAATCTTTTTATTATTAATATCAAAAAAAATAGATTATCTTAGGAAAATCATAGAAAATGGCTGGATGATCGGATGGTAATGAATCTATATACCATTTTCATCAAAAAAATACAAGATATCGAAATAAAATAAAATCATGACCTAGATCTAAGTCCTTTTTCAAAAATAATAGCCTAAAGCCTTAATGATCATTTATTACATATTGTGTAATAATAGTGATCCATGGTTGAGATCTAACATGTGGACATCTAAAACCCTAATTGAGTCCTTGATCCTCACAGGGGCTCAAAACTCTAATAAAGTAGGGTTGTTTAATTTTATAGCTATAGAAAACCCTAAATCTAGTTTCTCTCTACATGAGGATATTTCATGTATTCACATGTCGAGTCCCAACTAAGTAATGATACCTTATGTTCATTAACGACCCCGAAACCCTAGATCCAATTCGAAGCCCTTTGGATCATATGAATATTAAGGGGAAACCATTAACAACCTAATCCCCATAGAAAGCCTTATAGTGAATGTCTCCTTCTTAAATATTAATGGGTAATACAAAATAGATAGAACCCTAATTTTGAGATCTGATCTTATGACTCCAAAAATGAGATAAATATTAATGGATAATCCCTAATATAATCATAGGAAGGTGAAATTCACCCCAAGTAAACATCAAACCCTAATATGGGATGATGAGAACCCATAATGACATTAGTCCTTGTTTCTCTTTTAGGGTGATCTACTTTCTTAATGTAGACTTGTGGAAATTCAGATCTGATATCTGAGGTATGTGGATTTAAGTATAAGGCTAGTTTTTATGGATGATCTATTTATGAGTAATTGTTTGCATGTAGTTGTATTATCTTGATTGGATGTATATCCACAAAATATTGTCCCTTTTTCACCTTGAACATTGAAAACACTAAGGAAAGAAAATGGAATGTAGTTACTAGTGGTTTATTAATATCCCTATTAGAGAGGGAAAGTATTAATGATGACAAGCACCTCCCAAATGGTAAAAGGTATGTGGGGAGATCCCTAATGGTACAAGGTACGCAGGGATAGGGCCCAATAATATATGTTTGTTCTAAATCTACTATAGATACAAGTCCATTGAAATATGATTAATAAGTTGGTTTACCTAATTTTCTGCCTTAAAATAATTCGTCCTTTTCTTTCTTCTTTTTCAACTATTTGAATATGCCAGCATAGTATAGTATATTTTACAACCACATACCAAGTTTATGTTGATGTTTTTTTCTCATATTTTCTAGGTACCAGGAATAAATAAAGCATCTCAAAGTACCAAATGCTACTGAATAACTGGGCATGGAGGATAGTTAGATAAATTGCTTTTCCTTATCTCTTTTTCAGTTGGATAGCTTATCTCTTTTCAGTTAGATAGTTTCTTTTCTACTAGATGATGTATAGGATGTTCAAAATCCTATGTATTTCTTTTTATAGAACTATTCACTTCTTCTATCCAGAATAATATATGTATGACTTTATTATTATCAATGAGTTTTGTTTGTGTGGCTATATAATGATATTGTGAACAATTATCTGGATCCTTTTTATGATTTAGTTGACTAACACAATCTCTTGTATTTTCCCTTCTGACATCTATAGATATGAGTGCATGCATATCTGTGAATGTCACTAAGGAAAGTATATAGAAATTGGGGTCGTCACAGTTGCTATCAGAGCCAATGTTTACACATCATGGTCACATGAACTTCATTCACCCTATTGTTAGTCTAGGGTAGTCCTTGAGTTAGGGATGTGAAGGGTGGAAATGTCTAGGATAGCATTTGCCATGGGTCTGGCTAAAGTCTCTGAGCCACTTAGCTTGGCAATCACGAGGCTACCTATATGCAGTATAAGTCTACCTGGATGATATCCAAAATGTCCCCTACTTCTTGGGCATACCTTAATTAGGAACCCTCTCATCTATAGATATTCCCCCTCATCCCATTATAGGAAAAAAAATCCCCCTCGTCTTCGTTTATAAATATTTCCCTCTTACCTTTATGATATAAGGTTAGGTAAAGATTCAATCTATTTAGAAATTCCTAAGGACTAACTAATATGGATTTTAGGATATCCTCCACAAATAATAACATTAAGATCATTAATAATTAATAAAGGATAATAATGAAATATCCTATGAAACAAATGATGAATGATGATAAATCTAATATGTTCCACCTAATTTTAGGTTGCCTCCCAAGACTCGTAACTCCAAAGCTTCCAAAGAGTCATCCTCTAAGAAGAGGAAGGAACCTGAAACCTCTGAGGTACCTGATCCCGATAGTGCATCCAGAGAAAGGTGGGAAGAACAAAAGAAAATCCTCCTAGACTTCATGGAAAGCATTGCCACAAAAGGAACCCCTGAACCCAGCTCCTCTAGGAAAAAGGAAGTGACAGTGATAGATTTCATCAAACTTAACCCTGACACCTTTTGGGGGGAAGATCAGCCTGAAGTCATGGTTAAGGTTGAGGCATGGATCTTCTCTGTGGAGAATGCCTTATGTACCCTAGAAATACCCAATTAAAAGAAGTTCAAATTTTCCAAACACCAGCTTAAAGGAGGAGCAAAAATCTGGTAAAAAAACTATGGCGGGAATAGGGGAGAAGACCTACAGCGTCTGTTCTAGGGGAGGGCCTGAAGCATGATATTGTTGAATTTGTGTCCAGACGTCTGACATGCCAGAGAATTAAGGAAAAACACCAGAGGCCAAGTGGTTTACTAAAACCTTTGGAAATCTCAGAATAAAAATGGGAACACATCACCTTGGATTTTGTGGTGGGACTACCCAGGACCAGAAAGGGGTACGATGTTGCATGGGTTATAGTGGATCGTTTCACAAAGTCAGCTCATTTTCTCCCAATGAAGACTACTGTGAAAGTTTATGAGCTTGCCGACCTCTATATACAAGAGATAGTATGTGTGCATGGAGTTCCAGCGTCCATTGTCTCGAACAGGGACCCAAATTTCACCTCAAAACTGTGGAAATAGGTTCAAGAAGAACTAGGCACCAAGATTAACTTCAGTATTTCATACCATCCGCAGACAGACGGGCACTCAGAACGTACACTGCAGATTCTAGAGGACCTTCTGTGAGCTTCTGTACTTGATTGGGAAGGCTCGAGGGACCACTATTTGCCTTTAGATGAATTTTTATATAATAATAGCTATCAGGTGAGTATTGTGATGCCTCTCTATGACGCTCTCTATGGTCGGACTTGCAGATCTCTGCTACACTGGGATAACGTCAGAGAACACACCTTGATGAAATCTGAGGAGATGCAGTTGTATACATATAAAGTTGCACTGATTAGGCAGAGGATGAAGCGGGCATAGGATAGGCAGAAATCTTATGCAGATGCTCACCAGAAAGAATGTCAGTTCAAGGAGGGTGATCATGTCTTTCTGAAGATCCGACCTATTTGAGCTTTGGTCAAGAATAAAGGAAAGCTCAATCCTTGTAATGTTGGACCCTTTGAGATTTTAGAAAGGGTTGGTGAATGTGCATATCGTCTTGCTTTGTCACCTCAGTATAGTGACATGCATAATGTCTTTCATGTATCTAAGCTCAAGCCCTATGTCAAAGAACCCAGTCACATTCTGAATCATGAGCCTCTCGAGTTGAAAGATGACATATCTTATGTTGAGTCCCCGATCAAAATTCTTGATTTCAAGACAAAGGAGCTTCACAGTGATTGGCATATAGATATGGTGAAAGTTCTCTGGAGCCACCATGATCAGACCGATGCCACATGGGGGCTCAAGTTTGAGGTCGAGCATAAATACCCACATCTATTTTAAGCTGCTTGAATTTTGGGGACAAATTTCTTAAAAGGAGGGGAGAATGTGACAGAGTGAGTTTTTCATATTATTTCCAATATCTTATAGCTTAGTTTCTCAAATTGTTGACAAAATTGTCCTAAAATACCTTCCTCACTAAATTGAATAGAAAGGAGTCACAAATTTCAAAATAATGCATACTCTAGTATCATATGAAGTTTTGTAGGTATTAATGTATTTAGTCAATAACCATGATCGATATCTGAATTTTAATCCCAAATTTATAACACAGCTACATCATGACATTATAAATCTACAACTAAAATTTCATTACAATTGGATTAACAAATTAGGATATATGAGCAATTGAAATTTATGTACATATTTCATTTTTGTTTGACCCTAGGACCTAAGTTTCGGGTTAATCAATCAAATAAGGACACGCACCCCTGGGCGTGGGCCTTAGTTGTAACCCTTTCTACCACCTGTCTGATCCCCTTAGTCGTAGATTGTGTGAGGATCCAATGACCTGTGACTTGTCACCTACCTCCCACAAAGGGTGGGGATGTGAGGTTAGGTCTGAGCCCCAGCTAGTCGCCACCTCACTTTTAATCTTGAATATTCTTCCAACTGGATAACGCTATCTCAAGAAAATGAACTCAAACAAACCCTATCTTGAGCCCCCTCTCCCTCATATCATGGAGAACCAACTCCCTTATCCTCTCCGTTCTCACTCCGGTGGTGGCCATTGAACCCCAGACTTGACCTAACCCTAAACCTACCCCAAGGGTCTATAAAATACCCTCTAGAATTTGCTGCCATCCTCCTTTGCCTTAACCCTCTACCTTTTGATCCTAATCATCATCCTAGAAATCCAATCGGATCTCTGGGTCACCGCGGTGTCATCGCACTACCCCCTTTTGGGCATTTCTCCCTATCGCCTCCTCCCTCCAAATCTCCACCTCCACCGGCATCGCAAGGCTGCAACGACCTCAGGCGGAATGTCTCCACCCATGTTTGTAGAATGTTGCTCCCTTCCTCCCCAGCATCGGTGAGCCCTTCCACCGCAACCTTGAGTCTGCTCACGCAAGGAGAGGAGGGACCCGCAAGGCCAGCTGAACCCATCAGCAGACACCACATCAGTAAGCCTAGGAGCAAGTCAAATAAAGTCATTGGACCGCAAGTGGCTTGGGACCAATCAACTAACACCACATCATTGATCCAGGATCAAGCTTGTGAAGTGTTGGATCAATTTGAGCCATCGATACAGTCGGATCTGGCTGTTGATTGAGGTAATATCCCAACCTTTTTATTTTTAATATCAAAGAAAATTGATTATCTTAGGAAAATCATAGAAAATTGTAGGATGATAGAATGGTAATGAATATATATACCATTTTCATCAAAAAAATATGATCTATCCAAAAAAAAATACTATCATGACCTAGATCTGAGTATTTTTTTTAAAATTAATAGCCTAAAGCCCTAATGATCATTTATTATTATCATATTGTGTAATAATAGTGATCCATGGTTGAGGTCTGACATGTGGAGATATAAACCCCTAATTGAGTCCCTGATCCGCAAAGGGGCTCAAAATTCTAATCAAGTAGAGTTATTTAATTTAATAGCTATAGAAAATCCTAAAATCTAGTTTCTCTCTCTATATGAGGATACTTCATGTATTCACATGCTGAGTCTCAACTAAGAAATGATACCTTGTGTTCATTAATGACCCCAAAAACCCAAGATCCAATTCGGATCCCTTTGGATCATATGAATCTTAAAGGGAAACCATTAACAACCTAACCCACATAGAAAGCCTTATAGTGAATGTCTCCTTCTTAAATATTAATGGGTAATACAAAATAGATAAAACCCTAATTTCGAGATCTGCTCTTATGACTCCAAAAATATATGTTTGTTCTAAGTCCACCATAGTCATACATGTCCATTGAAATATGATTGATAACATGGGTTTATCTAATTTTCTGTCCTTTTCTTTCTTCTTTTTAAACTATTTTAATATTCCAGCATAGTATAGTATGTTTTGCAACCACGTACCAACTTTATGTTGATGCTTTTGTTTCTCATATCTTCTAGATACCAAGAATAAATAAAGCATCTCAAAGTACCAAAAGCTACTGAATAACTGGGCATGGAGGATAGTTAGATAGATTTCTTTTCCTTGTCTCTTTTTTAGTTAGATAGCTTATCTCTTTTTAGTTAGATAGTTGCTTTTTTACTAGATGATGTATAGGATGTTCTAAATCCTATGTATTTATTTTTATAGAAGTATTCACTTCTTCTATCCAGAATAATATATGTATGACTTTATTATTATCAATGAATGTTATGTGTGTGTCTATATAATGATATTGTGCACAATCATTTGGCTTCTTTTTATGATTTTAATTGACTACCACAATCTCTTATATTTTCCCTTCTGACATCTATAGATATGAGTGCACACATATCTATGAATGTCACTAAGGAAAGTATATAGAAATTGGGGTCTTCACAGTATGACTTGACATGAGCGAGTTGATCGCCTTTCCTTGAGTATTTACAAAACTTTAGCATGTCAATGTTACCACGTGGGCTCATGTCTGAGAAGTGAAAAAAAATCCTTGGAGGCCTTTCCCCCATTCGTATTCCCCTCTTTGTTTGAGCTTCTAGAGGATCTCAGGAATGATGGGATATGTGGCCACAGAGTGTGTGATGGTTTCCACCTTGGTGCTTGTGACTAATGGTATTGATGGTTGTTTGATTTTTATTGGCATAACCATTTATACATTTGTAGGGAGCCCATATGGCCTCCCACATACAAATTGAAACAAGGAAGCTATAGTGGGTAGAAAATGTGGTGGTTGGAAATACTACCTTGGCATTCGCATGTGGCACATTGTGAACACGTATAGAAGCATTGTCCTTCTTTTTGGTTTTGGGGTTCTGTATTGTGATCTCAACATCATATTCCTTCCTCTCCTCCTTGAAGTCAGTGTCATGCATTGTAATTGATGATTTTTGGTTCAGAAAGTATCAGCACCAAAGTAGCCTTTAGATGTGGTGGATACAGCTACATCCCAAGTTGGAGTGGATTTGGTTGGTAATATAAGGGTTCCATATGTTTTATGGAAAAGAATGAAGTTTTTGGGTTGTCATATGATGAATTTCTATACATTTATATTTGGTTTTTCATGTTTATTTTATCTTGTCACTTATTATTTCACTTGTTTTAAGTTTTAATGGTCTATGCAATTTATATGGTATTTACTATGTTTTGTATTTAATA
Organism: Alisma plantago-aquatica; assembly: GCA_963693085.1. Taxonomy (NCBI): domain Eukaryota; kingdom Viridiplantae; phylum Streptophyta; class Magnoliopsida; order Alismatales; family Alismataceae; genus Alisma; species Alisma plantago-aquatica. Next base: position 572,260,731 of record OY856411.1, read on the forward strand.
TGTAGGATTGATGGAAGTGAGAGTGAGAAGTAAATACCCCTCCATATAATCCCAAGAAATAACTAATGATTGCATGTCCTCACTCCCCAACTCCAAAAATTAGGGTGAGGATTGAAAACATTGATTCAAGACAAAGAACACCTTCCAAGAAGATCTATTTGACTGACTAGAATCATTAGAAGGTGGTTGGGCTAAGGAAGAATGAGTCCCTCACACATCACGTGAGTCACCTGACTCACCTATTGAGATTGTTGATCAGTTTGGGAAAAACATCACAAGAGAATCTAGAGTTTTGCATGCTACGAGTTGGCTGAATCTTCCAACAAATTTCCCAATTGACTTGTAGAAATTCTCCACTAAACAAAGACCAGTCACCCAATTGGCCATCTAGGTCATCTGATGTGGGTTTATACAAAGGCATTTATCAGCAAACCAGTCATACTACTCGCTCCATGAGTTAGACGGCTTGGATCTGCCTCACACCAACTAGAGATCCTTCATCATTCATAAGAGAAAGCAACCCCCAGATAGTCGCTCGATTGGGGATCCAAGAACCTCCATGCCAAAGATATCCATTGGGTCAACTCATGCACCAGCTTGAGCGAATGGAAAGCATAGGAACACCACAATGGTTATAGATTCCACATTTGATGATATAATTGAGAGATTATAGATGTATTGGAAGTGTGATTCAGTCTAAGAAATTCAAATATTCACAAACTACATCTAGTTAGTTGAATGGTCCTCCAGTCACCCGACACCGGTGTTATCAATTATAGCAACTAGTTGATAGTAGTTGTATTAAATTAGATGGATTGAATATTTTCCTAGTGATATAAAAGGACATAGAGACATCCAAGATAAGGGTTGATGACCTATCTCTGCATCTATAACCCTATATATCATAGTAGTGAGTGAAAGATGGAATTTTATAGCTTTATGTGGGAGATGTTCTCCACTAAAGGATGTGAATGGAGACTGTGGGTATTATTTAGGAGTGTTGACAAGACCACTAAGTTTCTCCTCTACACTAATAATTTCTCCATAAGCTTCTTGTTTGATGAATTCATGTTCATCCTAGTTTTAGTTATAGTTTTAGCTTGGCTTTGCATTCACTTTTTTCATTTTACTTTAGAACTTGATCACATTTTGCTTTTCTTTATTTTATGTTAATTTTTAGAATTTTGATCTAAATCTCTAGTTTTCATGGTAGGTTTGAACCCCATATCTCACGCATAAGAAATTTTCAACAACAATACCCCCCATAGTGGATTTGCATCTTCATGAGAACCCATTAGTTTTTATCACTCTACCATTCGATCGGTAGACAATCGATGGAAGCCATTCTTTTGATATACATCTTTCTGCCCTTCCATTGGTTTTCCCACTTTGTCATTCTGTTAATTGACAATCGATGGAGATATGGAACAATATGTCTAAAAATGGAACTATTGATCTTATTTATGATATATACCTTCATATGGAAGTTCTATCTTTGCCTATTGATGTCTCAAAAACTAATGAAACCCTAGTGTCTACCTCTCGGTGGTATTTTTTACTCACCTTTTGATGGAATTCTAGTGTATGTCTGTAAGACCCCTAACGTGTGTTTTCGGTTAACCCTATTTGTTTGCATTGATCTTGTTCTTAGAACCTTTATCTAAATCCTTTGAGGTGTTTTTTTATCATGTGACATGCTTATGTTTAAATTTTGGTCTTATTTAGATGTTGTTTGAGGTATGTTTGCTTATTTTTGACCAAATTGCAATTTACCCAAGTTGAAGGGTTTGTCTTGAAATTTATCACATGTAGAGTGTTCCCTTAGTGACTTGGCATCTTAATAGAGATATATGTGTAGGGGTGACTTGTTTGGACCTTACTTGATGAGGTGGCATCATGTGTTAATGTTAGGGTTTCTAGGGTTTGCTTGGTGTTGACCTTGGTGAGCTTGAGTGTGTGTCGTGACTCTTGTCTCGACCATGTTGGTGATTTTTGATGTGTCTTGATCAAGACACTTCCCTTGTGTTCTTTTTTCTTGACTTTTATGGTCTAGGGTGTGTCTTGGGTTGAGACAGTGGCCTCCTTGAGGTTTGTCTCGGTCTAGGTTTGGTGATCCTTTTGTCCTGACCAGGACAAGTTGCTTTGTGCTTGTTTCGACCTCCCTTGGTTTTTCTTGACAGCGAGCAATGTGTGGGTGACCTTAAGAGGTCGAGACCCAACATAGTTTATATCACCATCTCGTGCATGCATGGTTTATGTAGGTGCATGTTGGTTTCTTGGGTGGACAAGTGTCCCTTTGATGTCTTTAGGTGTGGGCACATCATCTATTCCCTATTTCCCTTCTCCTTTGGTATATAACCCCTTTTATATCCATGAAAGTGATCTATTTTTGCCATCCTTCTTCTCCCTTCCCTTGTGCTCGTCCTTGGAGCTTGGTGGAGAAAATAAGGTATTGTTCTTTGTGCTTTGGAGGTGGATCATCCTTGCATGTGGTGCCTTGAAGCTTGGTCTTCATCCTTGTGGATATTTCTTTCCTTGGTAAGTAGTTTACCATCATGATCATATTTTTCTTTGGAAGCCTATCTTCTTATTCCTCTTTCCTTGTCCTTGGACTAGGGTTCTACCCTAGTGGTCACTTTGAGAGAAACTGCTCCTCACAAAGGCCATAGACTTTGGTTTTACCATGGTGATAACTAGTGGGAGGATGTAGTCTTCTCTTTCTTCCTTACTTCATTGGTTCATTCTAGGGTCCTTATAGTCCTTTTCTTAATCTATATCTCAACCAAGGTGTTCTTCTTTTTGGAGGTGACCTTGTGGCTGAAGTGGTGATCTTGTGGATCTTCTTTCCTTCTCTTTGGAGCTTGAGCTTGGAGCTTGATCTCTCTTCAAATCAGGCGGGTTATATAACACTCTACCTTCATACTAGAATCTTACTTCTATGCTTGCATGTTCTTGTTTCCATATCTAAAGATGATGTTAAGATGGTAGATGATGATCTTGTAATCTAGAGTTTATGACTTTCTAGTTTTCTCATGAAGATAACTCTCTTTCTAAAACCCTAATTTCTATGTGCACGTTTTCTAAGTGATCTTTAGAGGGTGATCTTGCACGCATCTTGGGATTTGGTTTTATCACAATGATCTAAGTTCAGTCATCATGTTTTCCTTGGAGTTTTGGATGTTTTCTCACAAGTGTTTTGGTTTAGTTTTCTCTCTCCTAAGTGGTTTTGTTTGAGGATCTTCATGGAGCTTGTTCTAGGGTTTGATGCTCTTGAATCTATGAGTTTTTATCTTAGTGACGCTTGGTTTTTTGCTGTTTGACCTTTATTACGGTTGAGAAATACGGGGGTCTTGTTGTTTTAGGGTCGAGACACCCATGTGTGTGATTTCAGTCGAAACTCTAACCATAATGGTTGGTGGTCACGACACCATGTTTGAGAGTGGTTGAGACCTTGTGTTGGCTTTGGGTCGAGGCGCCTATTCCTTGGTGGCTCATGACATGTTTGTTAGGTCGCCACACCATGTTTTATCACAGTCATGAAACCATGTTGACAGGTGGTCAAGACACTTTGTATCATGATCGTGACACATGTCATGAAGGTGGTTGAGACGCCTAGTATGATACATGGTCATGATACATACATAACAACATGAGATGATACACATACACATGTATATGATAGTGATTCTTAGTGTTGTAATGTAATGATCTAATGTTGACTCAATTAATGAGATTCAACCCTAAATAATTTCCAAGAATGTGGGAGATGACTTAATTAGGGTTTGGTGCGAACATCATGATGTAAACCCTAATCGATAAGTGTGTGAACCCTAACCTTAATCCTAGGGTATGTTATACTTATTGAATGTGTAGAGATGCATAGCATGTGATTATATGATTTCTCTCTCCTACTTGTGTGAATCTAACTATGCAGGTGAAATGGATAGCATGGCTATGTGAATGCTATGGTGACATATATATGTAATATAGGTGATGCATATGTGCTTTTGAGGCATGATTTCATAGTGATAAGAGACAATAATGATGTGAAGGGTCTTATGAACTAGTGAAGGTTGAATGCCTAGTAAGAGGTGTTATTCTCCATTGATGCTTAGCCTGGTTTAAGGCAAAGAAATTGTGATGCCATGTGATGATGTGATAAGCTCATACTTTATACGTTTGATATCTTCTGAAGATGCAATATAGTTATGCTTGCTAGTTTGAACTAGGGTTTGCATATCCACTTGTATGATGAAACCTTAATTCTCCCAATTGGCATAACTAATAAAGTGGAACCCTAATCATGTAGTTGCCATGTGCCATAGATCCATTCCAATGTCAATTTTATTGCTGGATGGTGAAAAGAGTAACTCTTACAGGAATCTCAGAGCGCATATTGTTGAATATGTGGGGGCTCAAGTTGAGTGGATATCCTTGCATCTACAACTGTGATATATAGAGGATGGTTGTTGTAACGACTGCCACCAAACTGACATCCAAACCGTTACTAATTATGCAGAATAACCATAAACAACAGATTAACAAAAATCACTAAAAATTAAAACCATTTTGCAAAGAGATCCATTTCTAGGAAAACTCTTAAAGGAAGAACCAAAACCTTATATACATCATTTGTCACATTGTACATACACTGTACCATCTCTTCTCGAGGATAACATACAACAGTTGCTTTGTCAAAATATATACTGAAGCAACATAAAACCTCGAGGCATACAAGCCAAATCTTAGATTGTTCATAAAACCATCACGCACTAAATCCAAGGACCTGAGAGTACAGAGATGACACATAGGACTTCTATCTACAAGACACGACAGACAATACACTCAACCTGAGTTGTCACTATTGTCCATGATGTTGTTGTCCTTCCTCTGTAGAACAGTCTCTACCCCCTCATGCACGTCCACCTAAAAAAATGTGGATCCCATAGGGTGAGACGATTGTCCCAGCGAGAGATATAACTCTCTGCCAACAATGTTATTATCACAGGTAAATATTAGTAAACTGAGCAGATGTTCTTTTATAATAGTAAGAAATGTTAATCATTATGGATAAGAAGATTAGAGCATATCTCATCTTTTAAAGCATGCTAACTATCTATGATAGAGCAGTAAATCATCTATTCACTTTATAAGGAATATGAAGCACATGTATATCATTAACTCATCATACTATATAAACATCTCAAGCTTATTGTGTGATACTCATTATCATGGTATGACATCCATGAATCATTCTAATTTCTATATGTTGGTCTCAGTCAATATGCTAGCCAAGTATTGGATTATACCAATCCAATAAAATCATATCCATGTATTGGACTATGCCAACTATGTGCAACTATTCCAGGTATTGGACTATGCCAACCATGTGAAACCATTCCAGGTATTGGACTATGCCAATCATGTACAAGTATTCCATGTATTAGACTATGCCAATCCTGTGCAACCATTCTAGGTATCGGACTATGCCAATCATGTGCAATTATTCCATATATTGAGTTATTACCAATTGTGTGCAATTATTCCAGGTATCAGGTTATTACCAATCATGTGACATTATTCCAGGTATTGGGTTATTACCAATCATGTGCAATTATTCTAGGTATTGGGTTATTACCAAGCATATGCAATTATTCCAAGTATTGGGTTATTACCAATCATGTGACATTATTCCAGGTATTGGGTTATTACAAATCTTGTGCAATTATTCTAGGTATCAGACTATGCCAATCTTGTGCAATTATTCCAGGTATTGGGTTATGACCAATCCTGTGACATTATTCTAGGCATTGGGTTATTACCAATCATGTGCAATTATTTCAGGTATTGGGTTATTACCAATCCTATGCAATTATTCCAGGTATTGGGTTATTACCAATCATGTACAATTATTCCATGTATTGGGTTATTACCAATCCTGTGACATTATTCCAAGTATTGGGTTATTACCAATCATGTGCAATTATTTCAGGTATCGTACTATGCCAATCATGTAAAATTATTCTAGGTATTGGTTTATGACCAATCCTATGACATTATTCTAGGCATTGGGTTATTACCAATCTTGTGCAATTATTCCATGTATTGGGTTATTACAGTGCAATTATTCCAAGTATTGGGTTATTACCAATCCTGTGCAATTATTCCAGGCATTGGGTTATTAGCAATATCGTGACATTATTCCAGGTATTAGGTTATTACCAATCATGTGCAACTGTTCCAGGCATTGGACTATACCAATCCTGTGAAACTATTCCAGGTACCGGATTATGCCAATCCTATGCAACTATTCCAGGCATTGGAATATACCAATTTTATGAAACTATTCCAGGCATTGGATTATACCAATCATGTGCAACTCATCACTAAAAACCACATCACCTTTACTAGGTATTATACCTTATCCAAGCCATCATACTTACATCCTTTATGTAATACAAGTATTCCTCTTATCTCCTATAAGCATATTCAAAACACTATAGCCCTTATTTGGCTGTAATCATAAAGCATGTATGATCAAGATTTCATTATTATTATTGTATCCATTTATTATTATTATGTTACTAAGTTTCCATTTCCTAGTTTATTTTGAACATTATCATTTCTTACATGAGACTTTTATAAACATCTTGTTACCTCTCACTAGGCAACAACTATTCTCATGGCTTACAAGGCACATTAAACATCTTGTTACCTCTCATGAGGCAACAACTAACCACATGGCTCACAAGGCCCATTAAACATCTTGTTACCTCTTACTAGGCAACAACTAACCACATGGCTCACAACACCCATTAAACATACTGTTACCTCTCACTAGGCAACAATTGATCACATGGCTCACAAGGCCCATATAATTGGTATTATATGAAATATCATAGCTCATACTTAGCTATGCTCATTATCTCACGCTATCAGCATGGTTTCGATATGGTTAAGGTTTCCCCTTTATTAACCAATTGTGGTTTCAATTCACATCATTACCCTTCATTAGGGTTAAGGTTTCCCTTTTTAAGCTAACTAGGGTTTTCAAGTACATTCATCAAGATTCACAGCCCTAATTCAGACTCCACACATATTAGGAGTATCAATGTATACTCATTACATGAGTATTAAACAAGTGTGAGTTTCTCTTTCATCCTTACTAGGATGTTGATTTCACCATATTCCATTAGGTTGGCTCAATCCTTCTCTCAAGGTACATTGGCCCATACTTATCAAAATGCATTAAACCCTTCATGTCTTAAAGTATCATTTGTCATAACATACTACATGTATTACGCAATCAAGTGTATTGAATTGTTTTGCTTCCACCCTATCGGGCAAAGAGGTATGTGCTTTCTTCCATATTGGGTAAACAGGTGTGTGTATGCTCTACACCAGATTGGGCAAAGAGGTATGTGTGTGCTCCACACCATATCGAGCAAAGAGGTGTGTGTATTCTTCACACCAAATCGGGCAAAGAGGTGTATGTATGATTCACACCATATCGGTCAAAGAGGTGTGTGTATTCTTCACACCATATCGGGAAAAGAGGTGTGTGTATGCTTCACACCATATCGGGCAAGAAGGAGTGTGTATGCTTCACACCATATCGGGCAAAGAGCTGTGTGTATGCTTCACACCATATCGGGAAAAGAGGTGTGTATATGCTTCACACCATATCGTGCCTAAGGGGTATATTTGAACTCATATCGTGAAAGAGGTGTATAATACATCACCATATCATGCAAAGAAGTATAAACTCATATCCATATCATTTTAGTGGTATAGGTGCATTACCATATCAGGTTAGAGGTGCTTGCTTATGTGCTTGAACCCGATATCACTTTATAAGGTAATACCATCATCTTCAAGCTCTATACCTTCATTACACTTGTTCTAGTTCATGCAAAACAGTCCTAGGTTACTAATAGATCTCATGATTCATAAATTATGCAAGAAATTTCTATTTGAAAGTAAATCATTTAGCTAAGGGAAGATTGATGATAAATAATAACATAATTGAGTTCAAGTTATATAACCCGCCTCAAGAGCAACTTAAAAGCTCCAATCTCCAAAGATTCACGTTCCCAAGGTTGAATGTGAGCTTATAAAAGGTCCAAGACTTGATCTCCTTAGCCTCATGCATGATACCTCGCCACTTGTGGTCAATATGGCTGATATCCCTTACTTGGCCGATATCACTTTGCAATGGGTGATATCACTTTGCTATGGACAATACCAAAGCTCTATGCACGATAATCCTTCACTATTTCATGATATCAAGACTCTATGCATGATATGTAAGAGAAAGGGGGTGATAGGTTTCGAAAAATGCCACTTATGGGTGAAAGGAAGGGTATATATACTTGAGGTTCATGAAAAAGCGTGTATATGAGGTGTCATCTTTTTAAGCTACTAGGTGCCACATGTCCATGCATGGTTGACACCTGTCCTTTCATGCACTCATATTTATCTTGACATGAAAAATACTTGAGGATAATCTAGAGATGATATTTTGGCCATTAGTTATCTTGTTTGATAAGATATATTATATATATCTTCATAAATTATGCAAACCGATACAACTTTTGCAAGGAGCATCTAACTCGACATGGATCACCTCCTTGAGGTGATTTTCCCATCATGGACAAGGCCAAGATTCCAAAAACGGATATGGGATCCCCTCTATGGCTCCTTGTCCAATAGGCACTCCCATATGGACTCTACAACCCGATACAAGCTCAAATTAGGGTTTCACATTCAACACTTTCTTGGTCTTTTCATCACTAAGAGTACCACACTCAAAAATGATTCAAAAATGGTGCCTCATTCTTTATATCTCCTATAAATGATACTAGGAGGGAGTAGGGAAACTCTATAGGTAGAAATTTGCATATCAACCCTACAATTTGGGTAAATTACAATTTGTACCAGAATTGGTGCACAAGGCACTAGCATTATTCAAACAAGTTTAAACTTAGAATTTAGGTTTTCCACAAGCCACAAACTTGCATCATTATCTCTCTAATGATGCTAAAACGCATGAGGTATGTTCAATATATGACATATTGCAATATGATCCCTCATCTTGGGTAATTTGCATTTTGGTCCAAAACATGAGAACATTGCTCAACAATTATTCAAACAGGACCAAATTTGAAACATAAGTTTGTTACCTGATAGAAAAACACTTCAGAGGATTATATTAAAGTTCTAAGAAACTTAGTTAGCCCAAACAAATAGGGTTACCTCATAACCTAGGTCAGGGTCATTACAAGTTATAAACCCCTAACAAGGATTTCGTCCCCGAAATCCCAGGTAAAGGGAGACAGATATTATTCATTCATCATATCATCAAGTCTCCACATAACATCTTAATGTCATGGAGATTACATAGAACTTTGATCAGAACAAATTTCTTTCACATAGGTTTATCATATAATATGTCATACTCAACTGTCCTTCCCAGACTAGAGTTACATTATGTCATTCATTTGAGACTACAAGTCTTACCATGCTTCTATTGTGCTAGTCTAGTTTGTTGACACAACACTAAACTCTCTTATGACTTGTATCAACTATCCCTTTAGATATTTATTTTTCTTCTCATAAGGAGAGGCTATTTATTAAAGAATAACTATCTCAGAGGTATCTCTAGATGTTATGTATAAGCTGCCTCAACAAATCTAGATAGGGATATTCTAAGGAATTATTTTTAGCTTGATAAGCTTTCCCAAAATGATTATATAATTGTTCCTTCAACTCATACATCCTTTCTGATGTCATGTTCTATGCGGAGAATAAACCCTTAACATATATATAGTATGTAACTAGACTAATATCAAAGTTGGCCCTTCTAGGTAACCAAGCATTATTCATCTTATCGGGAGTCATGTTCCCATTTTCTCATATCATTGAAAGTTCTTGGATACTAGGATTCTTTACCTTGGTATCCATTATATGTGCCAAAAACACATCACATCATCTTCATTTCCATCCTCTGTTATTATTACTAAAACTAAAAATATAATAGGACCTTTTTTTAATCTCAGAACATTACTTAACACATATACTTTGTCTTGGAACTAAAATCCAAGACTAGCTGATACTTTTCAAAGTATCCATCAATAGAACACTTCCAACTCATCCACATCAAGTGTCATAAGACTCACTTTATTGCCATGTCCCTAAAAGGAAAGAACACAAGGAAACATATTCCTCTAAAAACCCCATCATTACCCAGGGTTGTTTATCAAAGAGAAGAGATTATCATCTCCTCTTATTATTGCATGAACTTTAAACTGTTCATGAGTCATTGAATCTTATTTCCTCTTAGGTTCCTTGCCATCAGCATAGGAATTATAGAGATGATTACATGTCATCATCCTTTTAGCATAATCATCATCATGATTACTAAATCTGGGTATTCAAACCCTTAGTTCATCATTGAACATTGTCACCTCTGATCAGGTGAATGTTACCTCAAGGTCCTCAGACCAAGGTATTTATTATACTAAACATTTCCTTTTGTTTATAAGTTGATATATGATTAACTCATATTCCTTCGTATATCAAGTAGGATGTGGTAGAAATATCTGTGCCACATCTCCTACTTCATTATGTTCTTTATATTGTCTCAAAATGACTACTTGATTAGAGTAATCAGAAAGATAGAAATCTAAGAGTTCCATACTTACCTTGCCTTCAATAGATGAATACCTGGCCAGGGTATTCAAGAACTAAAATTAGGTAGTATGCATTTGTTTTATATTATGTTTCATCTCTTTAAATTTTAATACTTAGTATCTCAAATTTTCTCTGCGTGTTTCTTTTACATATTTTCCCTTTCTACATGAAGAGAGAAATTTTAAAACATATAAGAGAATATTGGAGTGAATGTAGGTTCTCATCCTTCTTATCTCCTCCTCATGTCCTCATAGGACTAATTAAAGGAAGCTCAACAATAACTACCTTCTTATGATTATTACATAAAAATCAAGAGAAGACATATATCTGATTGTCACCCCTCACGGTCATCTACCACTTTAGGTTGACTTAAACATAAAGTCAAGCTATTTCATGTTGTTGCTTTTTCCTTTTTACACTATTGAGCTGTAAATTTCGTAAGCCCTGCCGACTTTGCCTCAGTTGTTGGGTCATTTATTCCCTTATTTTTGAACAAAAGGGTTTAGTATGCTCAAAATGTCCAAATCTATAACATGTCTTGTCCTCGTACCATAGTCTTATTGGTCTTATTACCGATATAGCAGCTAAGTCAGGATTTTTTATAGGTGGAAAGTTAGGATATTTTCCTTTACTTAGTGACTATTGCCCTGGTGCACTAGGCATTTATTGCACTGGTGGTACCAAAAACATTGGCTTTTAGAACAACTAGGCAAATGTCTCTAGAATTATAGAGACCTTTCCTTAATTCTCATCTTATTGCCCCTCCTTGGGCATTTCCATCACAAATGTACTATCTGTCTATATTTATGGCAGAGTTTATTTTCTTGCCATATGTTAATCCTTCTCACATTTTCCACTGTTCCAACATGACTATGTCATTTAGGAACCCTTTCAGAACCAAAAGTTTCTACATTGAGTGCTGGTAACCTAGTTTGTATTGCTAGTATCCAGTCCACTATATTCATCATTGTTGTCCTAACCTACCCAACAAGAGAATTAAAAGAAGGATTCTCTATCCTGATTGGGTCAAGATGGGAATTCTCAGGCACTCGTTCTTCTCTTTCCTGATCCCTTGCACCTTCTGCTGGTGCAACAACATTGCTCTTAGCAACGTATTCCTCATGTTCTCTAGTCATTTTAAAACTTCACTCTTTCTTCTACATAAGTAGAAGTCACTATAGTATATACTGTAGGACACTAGAACAGACTCTACACCTTAGTCCTATGTCTTAGTAGACTCAGTGAACCTTAAGATCTGATACCAAACTTGTAACGACAGCCACCAAACCGACAGCCAAATCGTTACTAATTATGCGGAATAACCATAAACAACAGATTAACAAAAAATCACTAAAAATTAAAACCATTTTGCAAAGAGATCCATTTCTAGGAAAACTCTTAAAGGAAGAACCAAAACCTTATATATATCATTGGTCACATTGTACATACAATGTACCATCTCTTCTCAAGGATAATATACATCAATTGCTTTGTCAAAACATATACTGAAGCAGGATAAAACCTTGAGGCATACAAGCCAAATCTTAGATTGTTCATAAAACCATCACGCACTAAATCCAAGGACCTGAGAGTACAGAGACGACACATAGGAATTCTATCTACAAGACATGACAGACAGTACACTCAACCTGAGTTGTCACTATTGTCCCTACTGTTGTTGTCCTTCCTCTACAGTACGGTCTCTACCCCCTCGTGCACGTCCACCTAAAAAATGTGGATTCCACGGGGTGAGACAATTGTCCCAGCGAGAGATATAACTCTATACCAACAATTTTATTATCATAGGTAAATATTATTAAACTGAGAAGAGGTTATTTTATAATAGTAAGCAATGTTAATCACTATGGGTAAGCATATTAGAGCATTTCTCATCTTTTAAAGCATGGTAACTGTCTATGATAGAACAGTAAAATAATCTATTCACATTATAAGGAATATGAAGAACATGTATATCATTTACTCATCATACTATATCAACATCTCAAGCTTATCCTGTGATACTCATTATCATGATATGACATCCATGAATCATTCTCATTTCTATCTGTTGGCCTCAGTCAATCTACTAGCCAGGTATTGGATTATACCAATCTTATAAAATCATATCCAGGTATTGGACTATGCCAACCCTGTGCAACTATTCCAGGTATTGGACTATGCCAACCCTGTGCAACCATTCCAGGTGTTGGACTATGACAATCATGTGCAACTATTCTAGGTATTGGACTATGACAATCATGTGCAACCATTCTAGATATTGGACTATGCCAATCTTGTGCAATTATTCCAGGCATCAGGTTATTACCAATCATGTTGGTGCGGTTCCGCTAGAGGCGTACACACTAGCCAACTAGGGTGGCTAGATACACTCCATGAGGTCGAAACTCACGGGATGGGATCTTGCTTTAGAAATTTATATTTTCCCTAACCGAGTCGATCACAAAGACTAAAATAGGTCGCCCGCAACCGTACGAGGTACTTTCGTAGTATAGGCGATTGGCAAGATAAGGGGTCGTTCCACATAGATAGAAGGGGCACTAGAGTTAGGTAGTGTGGGCTATGTTCCTAGTGCGGAGCTTAGGGTTTTAGGGTTTTAAAAGGTTTTGGTTGTTGATTAAGCTAATTGAACAAGTAAGAAATGCACGATGGAAACTAAGTTAGGAAAGAGCTAAATTAGCAATTTAGGTTAACAGACTAACTAAGAAAAGGCAAGAGCAAGCTACTCTAGACTAAACTAGCAAGAAGCAATTAAGAAGCTAAACTAATCACTAACAAGAGCAAGGACCTAAATTAACACTAGAGAGCAGATCTAAGCAATTAACTAAGTTAAGCTAAAGCGACTAAACAAAACTAGCATTAACAAACAAATAGAGTAGTTTGGGTTTTAACAAGTTAATTAAGGTAGGTGGGTCGTTTGGGGGATGTAACATTGATATTAGTTGGGGGAGATCATTAAACATGCAAGGTTCTCATTTCACATCTATATTACCAAACCAAACAACAAGGCCAATGCCATAATAATATACCCTATACTACTAATAGAAGACTAGGGTTAGGTGTAATTCTAATGGGATTAGCCAAATCTAGGTTTCTAGGGTAAGTGATAGTGAGCAATTGAGGGTTGAGGGTAGAAATGGGAGTAGGGATGAGGGTATTTGACCTCATGCCACTAGCCACTCTAGCCTTTAGAAGGCCCTAGGCAATTGCATTAATCTCACTTACACTAGCTACTTAAATATCACACTCACTTGTAGGGGGAAGGATGTGTATGTAGGAATAAAGGGGGCTAGGTAGGGATCCACTAATTGGACCTAGGAGCCATTCCTGAGATTGCCACATACACTCCAATTCCTCCTAGAGGATAAGTGTCATCAAACATCTCAAGGCAAGCAATCGATGTAAAAGGCACAAACCACATGCAATAAAATAGGAAATGAGATAGAAGAAAGAGGCAATCATCATAGATAGAAATTGAGTTCATTACAAGCAATTTTCCCCCAACATGGTATCAAAGTCACATTTTAACCCCAAACATCCCACCACAAGGGGCTTAGCTATACATAGTCAAAGAAAGAGTAAAGGAAAGGGGAAGAAGAGGTAGAAACTCCATGAAGCTTGATGAAGTGGCCTTCTTATTCACCTCCAAGTATAGATGACCTCCCTCCTTCAAGGGTGCAGGGGTGCATGAAATTATGGGGGGTTATGGATGAAAACCTACAAAACTAGGTTTCCAAGGTGGAATGAGGGTGGAAATGGTGGATGATGAGCTAAAATGAAAAGTAATTGCACTAGGAGCTCAAGGAAAGAGAGTGGAAGCTTAGAACAGTTGTGGGAGAGGCTAACCTAGTGCTATGGCCGCCACCCATGTATATATATGTGGTGGTGGAAGCACTAGGGTAAGTAGGGGTAGTTTAGGAAAAATAGTGTAAAGTTTGGTAGGGTTGGATGGCCACCACGTCCGTGTTGGTGTGCCACGGCTGTGGTGAGGGTAATGGGGAACGATTGTGGGGGGTGAATACGGTCATGGTATTGAACTGGTGGTAATAGGCTAAGTATGGTGGTGGCCACGGCCGTGGCGGAGTGCCACGGTCGTGGTGGGTGAGTGGCACGGTCGTGGTGGGTGAGTGGCACCACGGCCGTGTTGGGTAACACGGCCATTTTAGAGGAGGGAGAGGTTATCGTGGAGCAGCACCATGGTCGTCTTGTTCTTCCTTGGCCGCGGTCATGGTTATTGGCCACGGTCATGGCACCTTGGGGCATGACTACCTATTGATTCATTGCAAAAAAACACGACCGTGGCGGGTGGCCACGGCCGTCTTCGACTCTTTTGGCCATGACCGTGTTTGATGGCCACGGTCGTGGCCATTGGGGTGCAAATTCCTTTCTGTCACTGTTGATTCTTGACAATAAAGCCACGACCATGGGGGTATTCCCACGGTCGTGTTGTGGTCTTCATCATTCAAATGTCCTTCAAACTTAATAAATTGTGGATGTCTTTGCTTGGCGACGACCCTTGTCCATTGGAGGTAGGTTGAGGGAGATTTTGGGGCCTTCTTTGGACCCCTCCATGAGTGGAGAAGCCCTAGAATTCCTTCTTTCTCTATCTTTCATCTAAATCATGGTCCAAGTACCTAAAAATAGTGCAAAGAGCATCCATAAGTGCATTTGGTAATGATAAACATATTAGGGGCAAAAGCTTGTAATCTAACATGTTTAGATGTGATTTAAATACAAAATGGAACAGGATGGAGCCCTAAAATAGGGCTACATCACCACCCCAAACTTAAAACATACTTGTCCTCAAGTTTGCTCCAACTCAATCTCTCTTTTCAGTTTTTTTCAACAAAAATGAATGACAAATGCAAAGCAATAGATAATTATTGAATACATGGTCTTGGGAGTGACTAAGTGCATGTGTTTCACATCTCTCCTCTCCTCTTTCACAAACCATTCATGAACTAAGAACTGAGCATGCAAACTTCAAATATAAAGCATAGAAACACAAGTTGTCCATATGTCCTTCATGTCATTCCGGGTAAACTGTTTCATGTTGGTGTTAATCAGAGGTGACTAGGAGTGTTGTTTCACTTTCATGCATTCACTCTTATGCTCCAAACCACACTAGATGACCCACCTGGCTATGGAAAGGGTAAAGTGATCTAGATTTAATGTTTTATATCTCAATAGGTATGAAAAGAGGAAGAAAGGATTGTGGTAAGCTTTGGAGTGCTTTTACACACTCATATTTTCTTTATTTGAATGCTCTTAAACAGGAGCATCCTTTTATTTTATTTTTTATTTTCTTTTTCTTTTCTTTTTCTTTTCCCTTGGTGTATCTAGGGCACATGGTGGAAAGAGTGAAGCAGGGAGGTTGAAATGTGGCCACCCCAAACTTTTGTGGGTGGCCACGGCTGATATGTGCACTTTTGGCATCTTTTCATGAGGCAGAGAGGTATGAAGGTGGTGAAAGAATGGTCGAATCAAAGAGGGGTCATCAGTGTAGTTTTCTAAGATTCCCTGCATGAAAGCTAATTCAACACTTCACCAAGTGATATCACACCACATGATAGAATCAACATACTATTCATATTTCTACCAAGTGATTCCATTGGCTTTAAGCGCTTGTAGCTTGCTCAACATGATTCAACCAAAACATTCACAGACTTAAGAGATGCAGTGCACATGTAAAAATTCAATAAGCAAGACCATATAGCAATAATATCTAAGAAACTATCATGCATTTGTCACAGGATTAAAACATTTCATTTCAAGCAGTGGAGATTAAGTCAAAACAAACTTTTAGAGAAAGAATATCCAAGTTTGGGCAAAATTGGCCAAAATGGTGCCAATTTGCACTAAATCACATCTAAACCTACTTTAAGGAATTTCAAAACATAAAGAAGCAAACCCTAATTAACATGTGCAAGAAACTACAAAAACTACATGAATATGCAATGCATGGTATGGAAAAGCAAAACGACCAAAAAATTTGAAAAATTACATTAAAATGCAAGAAGTCAACTACATGCCATGCAAAGATGCAATGAAAAGAACAGTAACAATAAAACTGAACTAAATGGTAAAGGTGGAACAAAATGACAAATATAGAGAGATAGGGTGGTGCATACCACCCTACCCACCCCAAACTTTAGAATCATGTTGTCGTCAACATGAAACTATAGCCTAGGGTAGATAGGGGAAGTGTCATGGTTGTGGTGGCGGCTGATCTGGCATCTGAGGAGGATTTGGAGGAGGAGCTGAGGATGGTGTTGAGCCTTGTGGAGGATGCTGGTAGTAATGCCCCCAGTAGTCATCCTGGGGTAGAGGGTACGTCTCGGGATATCTAGCAATGCCACCCCAAAAATCTCCACCCCATTCGGGGTTTCTTGCTGCTTGGGCATGGGTGTAGTGATACAAGTGGTTGATCTGATGGTGCATCTGTTGTTGATCTTGCCACATGTACTGCTGGATAAGTTGCATGTCACTTTGCGACTTCTGAATACTCTCAAGGTGCGTTTGGATGGTTGCCATGTCATAGGCGTTCCATGAGGGCTGCTGCAGCTGGGATGTCCCTTCATCCCTCCTTCTTGTCCTATGGGGCTGCCTTTGTTCTTCATATTCTTGTTCATGCCCTTGTACATTGGATTCAGCTATGTCTTCATGCACAGCATTGGCTCCCCTAACGTATGTCTCTCTCGGGTGTTCTTGCTGCCATTTTAATAATTTCTCCTTCAATTTGTAGAAGACCCCCAACAGGGATAGCAGTGGAACCGCGTGGTATGGCAGCTCGAGTTCAATATCCGACACACTAGTAGTGAGATAAATCATTCTTTTTTTCTTCATTTTAATAGTGTGTGAGTGCATCAAGTAGTTGAGGTCAACAAAATCTACCTCACATGCGTCTTGGAACCCAGAGAGATCATAACCTAGCGCTAGTGCAATTGAAGTCACGAACCCTCCCATAACAAATGGCTTTGTGCTCTTGTAGGGTATGGACTTTATATGATCGATTAGCAGTACTCCCAGGTCTATATACCTCTTGTGGTGCATAGCTATCAAGACAAACATATCCTTTTGTAAAATGGTGCCTTGGTTGTCGTATCTCCCCACAATCGTATTTGCTAAGACCTTCTGTGTAAGGCCCCTGAACTTGCTTAATGAGTTTAATGAGCTTAATTATCATAATTTAATGTTTGTAACCCTAATATAACCTTTTTACATGTTTTGAAATCATAATACAAGCTTAAGTTTCAAATTTGGTCCAATTTGGACACTGTTTGAACAAGTTATGCAATTTTCTGTACATTTTGGACTTTTCAGCAATTTACCCAATTGAGGGGTTTTCTTTGCAATTTGTCACATACATTATGTTACTTAGATTTTATATTATCATTCTTGATATTTTTGTGCCATGGGGTCCTATTTGAGCCATAGTTTGAAGGTGTTTTGATCAAGGGTATTTTAGTATTTTCCCCTTCATGGATGAGCTACCTTTAGTAGCTATCAACTAAGGAATTATGTGATTGGCTGGGAAACTCGTCAAATGCAAGTCAAGCAGGTCTCTACAGATAGTGGGAGAGCTGTTTGTGTGTGTTCTTGTATATTCTTTGTAATTAAAAGCCATGGACACTTGGATATGTACTAGAGTTTCAATTTTTTTCTTTTTCTTTATATTAAAGTGTCATATACTTATCCAAAAGCCCCCAAACGAGCCATTTCATCTCCATTATCTCTCTCCTTCTCCCAGATTCGTACTCCCTCTGTTCATATGTGAAAATTGCTGCCCAAGGAAGAAGAGAGTGGGGTTCTTCTTGGAAAAATTCTAGTGTTGCAATTGATTCCCTTTTTGGGTCTATAAAGCTTCCTACTAGTGATACTAAGCTAAAAGTGTAAGTTTTTCCTTATTTCCTCCATTTAATTCTTTGATACTCTTCCTCCTACATCTCTCCAGGTCGGAACCATGGTTTTCCAGGGTGAAAGTGGCCCTAGAACTCAAAAATACTTCCTTCTTATTTCTTTTCTAGGGTTTTGCTTGTTTGTGGAGATAATTGCATAGTTGGCCAAGTTCAGATCCGAATCCAAGATTTCCTTGCCCTATTTGCTCAAGATTCTTGCTGTTTGATATCTTACCTACTCTATAGAGGCAAGTTTTATAACTTGATCCACGTTTATTTCTTACAATAAGCATTCTAGATCATGTTCTTGCTTGAAAATGATGATCCGTGCACTAAAAAGCTATGCTTGACTTGGATTTCGATTTTTATGATGTTCCCTGTTCTAATTTCAGTTACATATGAACCTGTGATCATGTTTACTCTATTAATAAGGTATGACATGACTTGTATCAGGTGGTTTTGACAACCTATGGTGCTAAGAACCTATCAAACTATGGTCAATTTTAGGGTTTAAAGCTGATTTCTTCTATAAATCATGACCTGATTATGGTACCATTGCAATAACCCTATGGTGTTGCCTTCATAACAACTAATGTTCATGATCAAGGGTGTCAAATGATGGTGACAACCTATGGTCACCCCCTTAGGTCAGGTTTGGGATCAATTAGAAGTTTAATGATCAACCATTAAGTACCCTACTGATGTTATCAATCAATGTTGACATTAGCTTAATATTTGATGTTGATTAATGAATATAGTGTTGATCCTACAACCTATGGTGACTTAATGGTCACTAATGATGGTTTATCAGGTCTCTACAACCTATGGTGAGTTAATAATTGTAGTTGTATCATCAATTAAGCCTTATACCAATGGTTTCTTGGGTCACTTGATGCAATGGTCGAACCTATACTGTAATTGATGGTTTTAACATATGAACTTGACCCAATGGTCAAGATTTAGTGTCTATTACTCCAATAAAGTGAAATGATGGATAATGTAATATGTTGGTCCTAATAATGTGCTTTATATGGTTTCCTTTATATGATCAACTTAAGGATCTTACTTGTTGATAATGGATGGCTTGTTCTAAATGAACAGTCGATTGTGGGTTTTACCCTACTTTCAATGAAACTTTGTGTTGTTAATCAAGGGATGTATAAGATTAGATGGTGACTCTTTATACAGAAAAAATCAAGGACTTCATAGGTGGTTTATCCAAGGTGTTTACTTATGTAAACAGCCAATAGTCTTACCTTTTAAACATCCAATGGTTCTGGGTGACATTGTTGTATAGTGATATGGGTTGAATGATGATGGAACAAATAGAGGGTTACCCTTAATAAGTTAGTCTTACCTATTCATTAATATGAATAGAAGGGATGATAACCATATTGTGTTGATATGTAACCCTAATTATGTATATCTTGTTATACCTAGCTTTAATATAACTAAATGATGGTAATTGGGTAAGAATAGTCCTTGAATGATTAATACAATCATGGAGTACTCTCTATTATTGTTGAAACCCTCGTATGCTATAACATGATGGTTACACCTTGATTTATGTGGGGATTCATACTTGAGAATAGTATGGAATTTGATGGTGATGCTTCACCTTATTCACCCAGGATCCAATGGGGATGTCGTGAGTTAGGGTTTGGGTATGAGTGCTGATTAGTAACATTGATATAATTTATCATGTTGAACCTAACTCTAATGCAATTAGATAAAGATGAGTATTCATGTTTAATATTCTTATATGATGGAATGATGGTATAATAACCTCCTTACTATGATCATAACCTCGACATGTTAATTGGTGGTTATTATAACTACATGGTTGATACTTTCTTATGCTAAACATGTGCATAATGAATATGATGAGAGTTAATCATATCTAGATTCCTTGCATGTTGATGTAATAAAGGAATGTTCTTAATGTTAATATAACCCTTCTATGATTGTTTATGAATATCTCCTAGCTCATTAATGCAATATTGTGTTGATCTGGTGTATTATATGTAAGTGATGTTGTTGAGCCTTGTTATAAGGCATGAAAAGATAATGATGATCTTACAGGGAATAATAATATAATGGTCTTAATGACCTTTGGGCATGATTAAGCCCTGAATGAGGTGTAATCCTCTTGTGTTGATAAGGGTTGATTCCCTGTGATATTGTGAAAAAGATTTATATCCTATGATAGTATGATGGTCTTAATGACCTTTGGGCATGGTTGAGCCCTGAATGAGGTGTATTCCTCTTCTGATGATAAGGGTTGATACCCTGTGATATTGTGAAAAATATTTATATCTTGTGATAATATGATGACTAGTGTAGTCTCATGAATGGCAAGTGAATAGTACCATGTGATGATGAGATGAGAAATTATGTTTCATATGTTTTATATCTTTTAAATTTTTGATATATATATGCTTACTAGAAGTGAATTAGGGTTTGTATGTCCACTTGTTTGATGCAGCCTTAATTCACCCAATTGGCATAACTAATCAAGTGCAACTCTAATCATGTAGTGCCATGTGCCGTAGAACCATCTTCAGTGTCAGAACTTGCTAGATGGTGAAATGAGTATTCCTAAGGGAAACTCGGAGCACATATTGTTGAGTATGTGGGGGTGGCAGGTTGAGGATATATCCTTGTCATCCACAATGCAGATTGTGGAGGTTGGCTATGGTCATGCCTCATACATCTGATGTGATTGAGAACGGCTGCGGTCGTGTCTCGGTGATTATAACATGATGTGATTAGAGGACAACTGTGGTTGTACCTCAGTGATTGGGTTTGAATACCTTGGTTTCTAGTGTCGTGACCTGTACCAAGGTCAGACTAGTGGTTTTCAGCTTGACTATATGTCGTTGTGGTGGCATCTTTGACTGATATGTCACTGCCTTTTTACTCGTACTGACCGAGGGGAAGAGATCTTAGGATACCGACACTCCTAGATCTTGTATGGAACCGAATAGCCCTTCGCAGGGGTCGATTGGACTTTGAATGGTATGATTCAAATTCCCCAGGACATAATAAAAGATGTAATACAGCTGTATAGCATATATGTTTAGGGTTATACACGATGTTGCACATTGGATAATAACCCTTATTTGTTCTCTTTACATAAAGATGATGCTTAGTGCAATTAAGTGATAATAATTCTACTTATGTTGTGTATCATAAGATGGTAAATGTGTACATATAATAGTCATGCTTATGTTAGTTTCTATACTGCTACAGCTGATTATAATCATGATGCTAGATATCTCATGTTGTTAGTTATGTTTAGCATGCTAGCCATGCCTTTATAACTAGAAATGCATATACTGCTAATTATGCAAATACTCATGCTTATGTTGATAACTCTGCTTATGATATTGATATGTTCAAACTGTTAGACATGCTCATGTTGTTATCTATGCTATGTTATTAGACTTGCTCATGATGCTAGAACGACATATGCTACAGAACTGCTTAAATTGTCAACAAGATAAAGGATGATAGTTTGGCTAATGATGATAGTTATTATCTGCTCCTTTATGTATTTTGTTAAACATTAGTGTTGATGATCTTATTTGTTATATCTGATTAAACTGCTTAACTATTTAATTACTTTAAAATGTTGTAATCAATAAATGTTGTTGATGGTTATATCTCTTGTTGGGACTGGATCTCACCCTTGTGGTTCGCCACACTTTTTTAGGTAATCAGAAGTGATGAAAACAAACATGTGGCAGCAAAGAGGAGCTATAGTAATGAATATTTGAGAAAGTTGATTAGATGTCTAGTGTGTCCTAGAGTCATCCCTGTACTCTTATGTCCGGGCAGGAAAAGTTTGTATATGGTGTTTCAAGTTAATCAGGATTTTGTTAGCATGTTAATGCTTAATTGTGTGACATATATGAATATTGTTCTCCTGTGTATATATGTTGTGGCTAAGGCAATAGAACAATTTTTATCAAATCCTTAGCATAGTATGGATCTAAGAGATGTTGGTCTCTCATGCAAATGTTTTTGAGTGAGTGTTGACGTTGAAATCAGTTTTAATTTACCCATATTTTTGGGTACGTGATTAATTAGTGATTGATTGTATTTTATGTTTTGAGTAATCTACTTTAGTGTAACAGGTCTCAACATTTTGCACATAGTGCATCAATGGGTTGCTTATGGCAGCGGTTTTTGATCTACCTGCGTTGTAATCCTCACTGTCCGTTAAGATCTTCCAATAATGTACATGGTCAAAGCTCACCTCTTTCTCTAACAAGCCATCATCCATCTTCACGGCTTGTTCAGGGCTAGCGACAAAGATACCGTTCAGGTCAATACTGGTGATGGTGTGCATGTTGCCCATAATGGCGAATTTGATTGCATCACACCCTCTCGCTTTTTTCCTTTCAACTGTGGAAAAGAACTCTCGGGTCAAAGCGAGGTATGCAGGTTGGGGTGTGAAAAGAATATCCCACAACCCTATTGTCTTCAAGCTTGCTTCCACTGCTTCTTTAATCCCAAGATCATCAATAGTCTTCTCACTACCATACCTAAAGGTGATGACTCGTCTTGTCATGCATTCTGGGTAGATGAGATCGACTTTTCTCTACCTTAGTCCTCAACCATAGGACACGCCTGTCGGTGCCTTGCCTAATGTCTTTGCCCTATCCACCTCCAGTTGCAGAAGAACATCATCTCCCTCAGGCTCAAGCTCCATTTCTTCCTCCTCACTTTCTTCTTCTTCTTCCATCTTGTATGATTGTGACCCCGAACTAGTGTCGAGGTTGTACCAGTGAGCCTACTGCTCTTCATCAAGACTGAGTTGTCGCGATGGTTGCGGCAGCACACCACGCCCCGTCGCCACATGAGATGTCGAGTGGCGGGCTGGGGTGGGCTTCGGCGGTTGCTTGGATGAGGACGATGCCGCTTTAGATTTTTTAATTCTTTTCACAGCCACCAGCTCGATCTCATCAATTAGGTTGTCCAAATCGACTCCCATGGACTCCTCCTCCTCTTCTTCTTCTTCTTCCCCCTCGTACGTAGCGTTAGTGATATGGTGCCTATCAGATGAGCGGGAGTGTGATCCGCTCACCGATTGCGAACGGAGGAGGGATTGGTAGGTGGAAGTGGTTGGCGAAGGGGTTTGGGATGGCATGGACACATTGGAGGAGGGATTTTTGGAACTTTGTTTCCCTCCGGTGAGGATATTGGTCCCCTTAGTGATGGCTTTTCCAATCTTTTTCATGGTGGATTGTGGAGGTGGAGGTGATTTTTGGATTTTGATGGTGTGGGTGATGTTGATGTGGCTTTGGGTATGGAATGGAAGGAGGATGAGTAATGGATGGTGGATATGTGATTTTTTGTGGATTTGGGTGAAAAATGAAGGGTTTATGTGGAGGTTTTGTGGTAGGGGTTGTTGGGCGGATTGGAGATGGATGTGGAGATGGAGGTGCGATTGGGAGAGAATAGGTGGTGGAAATGGTAGAGGGATGGCTGGGGATCGATTTGGGATTGATTGGAGGCTGAATGGGGGTGTTTTGGGGGTTGGAGATGGTGATTGGGGGAGCTCGTGGTCGCCCTCTGCTGCCACAGTCTAGTTCTTGAGGTTGAAGATGAAAAAATGAGGGTGGGGTCGGGTTTGGACGTTTAAATGATATTTTTTTGTTGAACTGGGCTCGGCCACGGCCGTGGCAGGTGGCCACGGTCGTGGTTAGGGTTAGGTAGCATGGCCGTGGTGAGTGCCATGGTCGTGTTGTCAAAGAAGAGCGCCCCGGTTTGACCTCGCCACGGTCATGGTGTGTCCCCACAGTCATGGCCAACTGACTTCAACACGGTCGTGTCCATTCTTGCCAAAACAACCTATAACTTCGATGGAATAAACCCACGACCATGGTGAACGCCCACGGTCGTGGCCAGGCCTCCTTCACACGGCTGTGGTAGGTGGCCACGGCCGTGGTCATTCTTCTAAAAACCATGTAGCTTTGGCCAACTTGTTGCAATGAAACCACGGTCATGGAAGTAGGCCACGGTCGTGCTTGGACGCATGCACCACGATCGTGGTCGAGCTCCACAGCCGTTTTGGGGTTGTCTCCTCAATTTTCTAACTTTAAAAACTTGAACTTCATTTTTATTTGTTCTTTGGCCACAAATCTGACTAAATGACCATGCTTCACTTCTACACCCTCTCTCTTTATTGTCTAACACCTGCCACATCATCAAAACTCAAAGGAAAAACTATCAAGAACAAGTGTGCGTGTGTGTTTGTGTAAAACAAAGCAAAAGTATCAAAAATGAGGGTTC
This sequence comes from Alisma plantago-aquatica, assembly GCA_963693085.1. Lineage (NCBI taxonomy): Eukaryota > Viridiplantae > Streptophyta > Magnoliopsida > Alismatales > Alismataceae > Alisma > Alisma plantago-aquatica. The sequence goes on from OY856411.1 coordinate 572,285,639, forward strand.
GAGAATCTCAAACCACATGGGTTGCCTCCCACTAGCGCTAAATTTTACGCCTTCAGCTGGGCTTATTGATTCTATATCTCTGTCACTTCTTTGGAACCTTCAAGGCATCCTTTTAGTAGATTCCTTTCTCATCCTCATCCAAGCACTCTTCTTCATTGGATTGTTCCTCTACAAGCATAACAATATCAAAATCTTGATTGGCCTTGTCCGGGCCGACTTGAACAACTAGTTTCAATCTCTATCCATTGACGGAAAACTCCTTTGCCCCTTATTTTTCACATATGACAACAGCTCTGGATGGGTATACTTTCTTGATAAGATAAGGTCCTTCCCATCTAGACCGGAGTTTTCTGGGAAAAACTTCATCTTTGAATTGTAGAGCCATACCCACTTCCCAGGCTCTAACTCCTTCCTAATCATCTTGTCGTGAAGGAACTTGATTCTCTCTTTGTAGCTTTTTGACATCTCATACGCCTCATGGCGCATTTCCTCTAGCTCGTTGAGTTGAAATTTTGTCTTCATTGCGGCATTTTCACCATCAAAGTTCATATTCTTCAAAGCTCATAATGCCTTATGTTGCATCTCTACTGGTAAGTGGCAGCTTTTCCCATAAACAAGCTTGAAGGGGGTTGTAACGTCCAACTCACAAAAACATGATTAACTAATGCGGAAGCATTCATTAAGCAGCGGATTACCAAAAATCACTAAAAATTAAAACCTTTTTATCAAAAGATCCATCAAGTAAAAACTTTCTCACATAGAAAAAAAGTAACACATTTACATTCTATTTTTCAAAAGTACATAACTTGTATCATCTCTTCCTGTGAATTATAAGCATTAATTATCCTGTCAAGCTAAACACAGGTAATATAGAATCCTACTCCGAGGACCTGAGAGTACAGAGACGACACACAGGACTCTATATACATCTAAACAAGGCACAACAGCCAGTGTCTCCACCTGAGACTTCACTGGTGTTACTACTGCTGCTGCTGTTGTCCTTCCCTTATTGAAGGGTTTCTGTCTCCTCGTCTGCGACCACCTAAAACTGTAGTTCCCACAGGGGTGAGACAATTGTAAATTGCCCCAGCGAGAGATATAACTCTCCGCCAGTAACATTGTTATAGCAGCTTATGAAAATAAACTGAGCAGAAGGATTTATATATTTAATCAACAGCAGGTAAGTCACTTGTATGAACAAAGTGAAGTAATCTCCTTTTTTAAGGATAACATTGCATCTACTCATGGTAGACTCATAGTTCATCCATCTACCTGTAATGAATACAAAAGATATGAATAACATCAATGAATTACAGATATATAATAGAAATGTAACATAAGCCAAGTTCTCAAACAAGACTTATTACAACAATGCTATAAAGAGACATGTACTACTTTCATCATATACTTATCAGTCTTTCAAAGACCCTGGGAACTCAGTTCCTCATTTCAAATTGGGAATTCTCATCCCTTCACATTCTCATCACCATAATCATATGGCTCTAGGTATTCAAACCCTTAACTCATCATTGAGCATCATTACCATTTATTAGGTAACCATCACCTTTAGGTCATCTGACCAAGGCATTCATGATACTTGTTACACAAGCATCACACATGGCTCGCAAGGCCACAAAATATCTTGTCACCTTTTTCTAGGTAACAGCTTACTCATATGACTCATAAAATCCATGCACATTGCTACTTTTATTAAGCAACAACAACATCAAGGCACAAAAGGTCAATCAACATTTATTAAATAAATGTCACAGCTCAATTCTGGCTATAATCATCATGTCATAATACCTACATGGTTATTAGACATGATAACAATCATACTAAATACTCATCACATCAAATGATACAATAGTAACACCATTATTCCTTTCCCAGGAATTAGGGTTTACTATTCATCTCCATAAGGATTTCATTCAATTGTCCATGGTTAGAGATTTACTATTTAACCCAATTAGGGTTTTACATCTCATTTCCCTAAATTGAAGTTTCACACATCACTACCCTGGATTAGGGTTACATCCTCACCGTGGATTAGGGTTACATTTAGAATTGCCCTCAATTAGGGTTAGAACTCAATAGCCCTGTCGATTAGGGTTTATGTTCATGATTAGGGTTTCATGATCTCTTTACTTAAGGATCATACCCTTAATCACCACATGAATCATATTTATATATGAATTCATGCTATCATCATCTCAACTTGATTAGGTCACATCAACCCTTCAATCAAGTACATACAACTATAATTAACATGGTGTACCAAGATATTGATCCTATAAGCAATTAGAGTTCATCCCTTATTAGGGTTTCAACATTTGTACCTTCATTGATTATCATTACTAATCAACATTGGATCAATGGATCATTCATCAACTTGATTCTCAAGAGATTCAATCACATTGGATGTTCGTTACATAAGGTATCCAATTGTATTGATCAATTGAACCTTCAATTGCAATAGGTACTCACTTGGGTTAATCAGTTGATCCTTCAATTGCAATAGGTTCTCAATTGGATTAACCATATGATCCTTAGATAACTTTAAGTCTTTAGACCCCAATCAATCTTGGCTATTCAGACCTCAAACGGTCTTGACTTTATAGACCTTAAACGGTTTGAAACCGCATGGCCACTTTTGGTTTGAAACTGCATGACCAAACCGCATGGACTTGGGACCTAAAATGGTTTGAGACCATTTGGTCTCAAACGGTCTTGAGACCGTTTTGACTCAAACGGTCTTGAGACCGTTTGGTCCAAACCTCTCAAAACCGCATGGACCAAAAATTCAATTAAGACTTCAACAAAACTCAATTCCAATCAAAGGAACTTCAACCAATTGGATCATCAATTCAATCCTCAATTGAATCATGGAATCACCCTTCAATTGGAACTCCAATTAGGGTTTGAACTCAATTGGATTAGGGTTTATAATCACCAATTACGGCTTTGAAGTTGATCATCAATCAAGCTACTAATTGTGTTTCAATTGATGTCATTGGACATTCAACCAACCAATCATACTCAACCATAGGTCTCCAAACGGTCTTGGATGATCACCAAACGGTCTTGAGACCATTTTCCCATCATATCATCAAAATCCAAGTCAACCAATTAAGGTTTGGATCATTGGATTGATCACCAAATCAGCAATTGAATTGTACTTCACTCTAGTGACATTGGATCTTCAATTGCTCAACCATGCATAACATTATACCTCCAAATGGTCTTGGATGACCCTAAAACGGTCTTGAGACCATTTGGATGAGTCCCAAATGGTCTTGAGACCGTTTGGCTCATCCAAACCTTGGATTCTAGTATAATTTCATCAGGGTTTGGTCTATTGAGTTGATCAACAAATCAGCACTTAATTGCAAAGTGATTTGGTACCTTTGGACCTTCAATTGATCAACCATACTTAACCCTAAACCTCCAAACGGTCTTGGGTGATCCCCAAATGGTTTTGAAACTGTTTGGGTGATCCCCAAACGGTTTTGAAACCGTTTGGGCTAATCAACCCAAAATCTCAAATCAACTCATTGGAATTTCAGCACTAATTTCAATTAGGGGTTGCCCAATTGATTAGCCTTTATCTCATGATTCCTTGGGAATAAATTCATAAAATTTGGTGAGTAATTAACCAACATAATTAGGAACAGTAATATCAAACGTTAAACCCTTGATCAACTCCCTCAAATGGTTTTGAAACCGTTTTCCCAAAAAGTCAAATAAATCGGGTTAAAAATCAGCACTTAATCCAATTAGGTTTGCCTAATTGATTGGCCTTCAACTCACGATTTTGGTGGGTTATCAACCAACATAATTAGGAACAGGATTCCCAAATATTCAACCCTTGGTCAACTCCACCAAATGGTTTTGAAACCATTTGGTCTCATACGGTTTGGTGAAACCGTTTGCCCTTAAACGGTTTGAAACCGTTTGCTCCCCAAACGGTTTGGAAAACCGTTTGGCTTGGGATTTTTCTTGGATAAGCATCTAGGATGATGTCATCATCATATTCCTTTGTGAAACCAAGAACATCAACCATTCTTCATGGGAGTTTCAGCAAGAATTCAAAAGTATATCAAAAGAAGAAAAGTAACCAACAATTATTGGAGAAAAGGATGCAATAGCAATGATTAAGGGATTGAGTTATTAAACCCACCTCCAATTGAGCTCCAAAGCTCCATGTTCACGGAAACAATGGTGGATGCAACTCCTTTCACCATTCCAAGGCTCGTCCTCAAGGTTTGAGTGAAAAGGAATGGTTAGAATTGAAGAGGAGATCCAAATAGGAAGAAACCCATAATTTATTTTCGATTTCCACCATGGAATCAAGGTGAAATGGGTAAAGAACCTTACCAACAGGTTGGGGGTCGTCCTCCTGATCCTCCCAAGCTCCCTTGGTCGTTTCTCAAGCAAGGATAAGAAGTGGGGTCGAAAAAAGACTTTCATTTGGCTTGTAAAAGGTCCTTTTATAAAATTTCAATGAGAGAGAATATACTTTGCAAAAATCCATTTAATCCCAAAAATATGGCCGCCTCTTCCCCCTCATCTTCCTTAGTAACAAGGATATCTTGTTTTCCTCTTATTCCTCTCATTTATCCATGATTTAAAGAAAATAAAATTAAGCACCTTAATGCTTAATATATTAAGATCCCATATGTGAGTGGAAATTACTTTTCCTTTTAATAAGGTGAGTGGAATTTTCACCTCCTTGAGATATTTTCGTGCCATAGAAAAGGCACAAAGCTGTTCACACTTTATCAAACTCAACCATCTCATTTTTGGTTGAAATCCCTTCAATTATTTTTATTTATTTTTTCCCTAAATCAAATTAGGGTTTCAATTAGGATTAAATCTTGATTATTTTAATATCAAGATTCTCTCTCCTCTAACTTAATTCAAATGAGGTGCCCCTCTCATTTTATTTGCTCTAAATGATGCCAAGAAACATTAGGGACCTTATTGAAGTGGTAATTTGCATATTTAACCCTAGGTTTTGGGTAAATTGCACATTACACCAAATCTGGGTTTTAATGCACAAACATTGCTTTACATGCTTAATCTTGGTGCCCAAGCTTGTGGGAACCATACCACTACATCAAATTCATTCTTATGATGTCTCAACATCATAGGAACATCTTATCATGCAACATTTTCAATATAACCCCTCAACTTGGGTAATTTGCACTTTAGTCCAAAATAGGCAAGCATTGCTTCAACATTGCTCAAACATGACCAAAATTGTAACATAAGTTTCTCATGAGCCCTAATTACTTTTCCCAAGATAAGATTAAGAATCTACTCAACCTTATTAGGCAAAACATCTAGGGTTAACACATAACCCAGGTCAGGGATGTTACAGGGGTAGTACCAATCGGGGCTTTGTATGCTGTCTGATATGCCCATAAAGCCTCATTGAGACGGAGTGACCAATCCTTGCAGTTCGGTCTCACTGTTTTCTACAAAATGAGCTTTATCTCCCGATTGTCCAGCTCAACTTGACCACTAGTTTGAGGATGATATGGAGTGTCAACATGATGGTTGACTCCATGCTTTTTAAGCAAATTCTCAAAAGTGTGGTGGATGAAATGACTTCCCCCGTCACTAATCATGGCTCTCAGGATGCCAAAACGACTGAAGATGTTTGATTTCACAAAATCACAAACTACTTTGTGATCATTGGTCTGGGTTGCAACAGCCTTTATCCATTTCGACACGTAATCCACGGTGACCAGAATATAGACATATCCAAAGGATGGTGGGAAAGGACCCATGAAGTCGATCCCCTAGACATCAAACACCTCCACCACTAGAATGTGTGATAGAGGCATCATGTCTCTCTTTGAGATAGTGCCTACTTTCTGGCACTTCAAACAAATTTTGTAGGATTCGTGTGAATCTTTGAACAATGATGGCCAATAAAAACCACACTGAAGAGCCTTGGCAGCTGTGCGCTTTCCTCCAAAGTGTCCTCCACATATCCCAGAATGGCACATGGAGGGGATGTATTGTTGTTCCACTTTCGGCATGCATCTTCTTACAAGCTGAGCAGGGCAATATTTGAAAAGGTGAGGGTCATCCCATGCATAATTCTTCACCATGGCAAACAGTCTTCTTCTCTCCTGCCTTGTCTACGTACTAGGTATCCTCCCACTAGCCAAGAAATTGGCTATGTGTTGGTACCATGGCCCTTGAGAAGATGAAAGGAGGAAGAGTTGTTCATGCGGCATGGTTTCCTTGATTAGCCTTGTCTTATCAAAGGGGTGATCAATCTGGGAGAGATGATCGGCAGTGCCATTTTCTACTCCCTTCTTGTCTACTATCTCGATGTCGAACTCTTGCAGCAATAGAATCCATCTTATCAACCTCAATTTTGAATCCTTCTTAGACATTAGATACTTGAGTGCAGCATGATCCATATAAATCACAACTTTGTTTTGCAAAAGATAGGAGTGAAATTTGTCCAGATCAAAGATGACGGCGAGCAACTCTTTTTTGGTAGTGGTGTAATTTCTTTATGCTTCATCAAGAGTCTTGCTCACGTAGTAGATGGCATGAGGAATTAGGCCAATCCTTTGGCCCAGCACAGCCCCCACTGCCATGTCAGAGGCATCGGTCATTATCTCAAATGGCAAAGAGAAATCGGGGGGTTGCATGATCGGAGCAGAAATGAGCTTTTCTTTCAAGTGATTGAAAGCTTCAATACACTTGTCATCAAACTGAAACTCGACATCCTTTTCTAATAAGTGGCACAGAGGTCTTGAGATCTTGCTGAAATCTTTTATGAAGCGGCGATAGAAACCAGCATGTCCCAAGAAAGATCGGACATATCTTACGATGGAAGGAATGGTGAGGGTAGAAATGAGGCCCACTTTGGCCTTGTCAACTTCAATTCCATCTTTAGAAACCTGGTGGCCTAGAACAATGACTTCGGGTGCCATAAAGTGGCTTTTCTCCCAAGATAGAACTAGTCAGACTTTTACACATCTTTCGAGGACAGCAGCCAAATGTAATAGGCATTCATTAAATGTCTTGCCAAAAATTGAGAAGTCATCCATGAACACTTCCAAGGATGAATCAAGCATATTCACGAAGATCGAGGTCACACACCTCTGAAAGGTAGACGGAGCATTACATAACCCAAACGGCATTCTTCGGTAAGCAAAGGTGCCACTCGGGCAAGTGAATGTCGTCTTCTCTTGATCTGCAGGGTGCACGAAAATTTGAAAATATCCCGAATACCCATCAAGGAAGAAGTAGAAGCTCTGTCCCGCTAGTCTTTCTAGAATTGATCAAGAAATGGGAGGGGGTAGTGGTCCTTCTTTGTCTTCTCATTGAGTTTTCGATCATCCACACACATCCTCCACTTAGATTATTCTCTTACTGGCATCAACTCTCCATCTGTGTTCTCAGCAACAGTAATTCTGCTCTTTTTGGATACAACTTGGATGGGGCTTACCCAGGTGCTATCAGAAATAGGGTAGACGATTCCGACATCAAGTAATTTCACAACCTCTTCAGTCACCACTTCTTTCAACTTCAGGTTCAACCGCCTTTGCATTTGGCGGGTTGGCCTTGCATCCTCCTCAAGATAGATTCTATGCACACAAATGGAGGGATCAATACCCCTCAAGTCAGCTATGGACCATCCAATTGCTTGGATGTTCTTCTTCAAAACTTTCATTAAAGCCTCCTCTTGTTCGGGCGAGAGTATAGACGAAATGATCACCGGAAGGGTGTCATTTTCCCCTAGGAAAGCATATTTCAAACCTTCAGGGAGTGATTTCAGCTCAAGAGTAGGGGTTTCTTCAAGAGAGTTCTTCAACAGTTCAGATATGGAGGGGAGATCCTCACTCACAGCCACTAAGGCTAGCTCATTCTCTTCATCATCTTCCTCATCATCATCAGGAAACTCAACTATCGGTTCTAGTCCTCTACCTTGAGTGGAAGTTTGGATCCACGAGGGTAGGAATTCCTCCACAATCTCATCTAGACACTCGACGAGATAGCAATCTTCTTCTGTCGCCCCTATCACTTCGGCTTTGGCTGACGATTTGAAGATGTTTGACTGGATCTTCATGTGCATGAACATCACATACATTGTACCAATTCTAACATGGATAACTGCATCAGATGTGGCTAGGAAGGGTCTCCCTAATATGATAGGAACCTTCCTCGTGTCTTTATCCATATCCAAGAAAATGAAATCAGCAGGAAAGAAAGCAGATGTCTCGTCATCTAGTCTCACGAGCACGTCATCAACACACCCTCTAGGCGTCTTCACTGACCTGTCAGCTAACTGTAAAGTGCAATGGGCCGGACCTAACTGTCCCATATGTAGTTCTGCAAAAACGTCATACGGCATGAGGTTCACGCTAGAACCCAAGTCTAGGAGGGCTTTGTCTATGCGGTGTGCCCCAATGTAGCATGAGATGATTGGGGCACTGGGATCCTTTCTCTTTCTCGGAATGGTGTGTTGCATAATCGAGCTCACTTGCTCGATAAGTTTCACTTTCTTCGGGGTTCTTCCCGTAGTCCTTCTTTTGAATGTGCAAAGATCCTTCAAAAACTTAGCATAAGAGGGAATTTGCTTGACTGCATCAAGCAAAGGGATGTTGATTTTTACTTGCTTGAAGGTTTCAAGAATGTCCTCAATGTGCTTCTTTCTTCTTTTCTCAGCAGAAGGCTCCTTAAGAGCCTTAGGAAACGGAGGGAGTTGGGACCCCATATGGTCCATATCAGCAGTATCATCAACTGTAATCACAGGAATCATGGTATCAACACTCGGTACATGGTATCAGCACTCATTATCATGGTATCCTCAACCTGTATCTCAGTATCAACTTGCTTAGCCTCAGTATCACCTCTATCAACAATCATTGTATCACGAGGGTGCTCCAAAGTTCAGCCACTCCTCAATGTAGTCACCACCTTCACCTGCTCGTGGGTATTAGAAGAAGAGGCTTGTGGAGGTGGTGGAGGCCTTTGGTGAGGTGAATTCATATTCTGGAGAATGAATTGTGGTTGCGATTGTGGTGGTGGTTGTTGTTGTTGTAGATGGGGTGATATTGCGGAGGTGGTTGTTGGTATGTATGAGGTGGAGGTGGTGCATATTGATAGTTGAGAGGTGCTTGAGGAGGTGGTGGAGCATAGGAGTTCGGTGGTGCTTGGTATTGTGGCGGAGCATATGCACTCGAAGTGTTCCCTAGGAATGCACTGTCATTGTTCGGATTGGGCATCGGTTGTGAGGGTAGTCTTCCTTCCTCCCTCCTTGCAAGGGAGAGAGAAATCTGATCCAACCTTTGCTCAAGACGGCGGATGGACTGCCCATGCGAGTTTACATCCTTTTTCACTTCATCCAGACTTCTTAGCCTTCCCAACACTTCCTCTTCAAACTGTGAACTGTAATGTGGCTTTTGTTGCCCTTGCCCTGGTCCATCCTCATTTTGTTGTTTCCAAGATAAGTTCGGATGGTTCCTCCACTTGGGAGTGTAGGAGTTGGACATGGGGCCATGGTTGTTGCGGCCACCAAAGGAGTGTAGAGCATTTACTTCCTCATCTACAGTGTCAACTGCCATTGTGGATTGGCTAGAAGAGCCACCATCCTGGTTTTTCATCATGTCGGCCATCATCTTCATCATGTCTGGGTTAGTAGCATTGCAAGTCATAGTTGTAAAGGAAGATGGAGGAATGTAGCTTCAGCTGTAATGCCCCCCTTTTGTAGAAGCGCGGTGGCGAGAATTTTCAGTAAGGTTCTCAAATAATGGCCATGATTCTTCAGGCGGCTTTGCCATGAAAGTGCCCATGTAGGAAGAGTCCACATTTTTTTGCTTTCCTCTTCAAGCCTGGTGTAGAATGCTTGAACGAGCTGCCACAAAGGTACCTCATGGTGAGGGCAGTCACGGAGCAAATTCTAGAACCTCTCCTATGCCTTGTGGAAGGGCTCATTTTCCTTCTGAGCAAACGACGTGATGCACCTCCTCATGTAAGACAGCTTGGCAATGGGAAAGAACTTATTTAGGAATTCATTTTTCACTTCATTCCATGTGACCAATTCTATCTTGGACACGTACCACTCTTTAGCTTTCTCTTTCAGGTAGAAAGGAAAGAGTGTCCTTCTAATGGAATTGTCAGTGGCGGTGGGAGTGCGGAAGGTTGAACACGTCTCAAGGAACGTGTCAATGTGGTCGTAGGGGTTTTCATTCTCCATCCCGAAGTAGGTAGGGAGGAGCCCCAGAAGCGCGGGCAGAATGGAGAATTGTTGACCAGGCATCTGGTCAACCAAGGTGGCGATGGGGGAGTTGTAGTTCCTCGGCGTAAAGTACTTGTGTAGTGGGCGATGTGGTGGTGGAGGTGGCTGAGCATCTGCATGTTGGTTGTTTTCATCCATCTCGGCCTCTCGGTGTAGATTGCGGCGAGCTTGACGCCTCCTTCTACTAATCTCGGGGTCGTATACCACCAAGTCGGTGCAAGTAGAACGTGTGCTACGCATGCACAGCTGTCACCTTTGCAAAGCACAAATGAACAACAAGGAACCAAGTTAGCAAACCAAGATGCAAAAGTAAAACAAAGAATAAATAATAGCAATGGTGAGGGTAAAAGGAAAGGCTAAGCTACACTATCTAACTAGGCCGAGCGCCTCTATCCCCGGCAACAGAGCCAGAAAGCTTGGTGTGGTTCTGTTAGAGGCGTACACACTAGCCAACTAGGGTGGATAGATGCACTCCACGAGGTCGGAACGCACAGGATGGGATCTTGCTTTTGAAATTTATATTGTCCATAACCGAGTCGATCACAAAGACTAAAACAGGTCACTCGCAAACGTATGGGGTACTGTCGTAGTATAGGAGATTGGCAAGATAAGGGGTCGATCCACAGAGATAGAAGGGGCACTAGAGTTAGGTAGTGTGGGCTATGTTCCTAGTGCAGAGCTTAGGGTTTTAGGGTTTTAAAAGGTTTTGGTTGTTGATTAAGCTAATTGAACAAGTAAGAAATGCACGATGGAAACTAAGTTATGAAATAGCTAAATTAGCAAACTAGGTTAACAGACTAACTAAGCAAAGGCAAGTGCAAGCTACTCTAGACTAAACTAGCAAGAAGCAATTAAGAAGCTAAACTAATCACTAACAAGAGAAAGGACCTAAATTAACACTAGAGAGCAGATCTAAGCAATTGACTAAGTTAAGCTAAAGTGACTAAACAAACTAGCATTAACAAACAAACAGAGTAGTTTGGGTTTTAAAAAGTTAATTAAGGTAGGTGGGCCGTTTGGGGGATGTAACATTGATATTAGTTGGGGGGAGATCATTAAACATGCAAGGTTCTCATTTCACATCTAGATTACCAAACCAAACAACAAGGCCAATGCCATTAGAATATACCATATACTACTAGTAGAAGACTAGTGTTAGGTGTAATTATAATGGATTATCCAAATCTAGGTTTCTAGGGTAAGTGATAGTGAGAAATTGAGGGTTGAGGGTAGAAATTGGAGTAGAGATGAGGGTATTTGACCTCATGCTACTAGCCACTCTAGCCTTTAGAAGGCCCTAGGAAATTGCATCAATATCACTTATACTAGCTACTCAAATCTCACACTCACTTGTAGGGGGAAGGATGTGTATGTAGGAACAAAGGGGGCTAGCTAGGGATCTACTAATTGGACCTAGGAGCCATTCCTAAGATTTCCACATACACTCCAATTCTTCCTAGAAGCCAAGTGTCATCAAACATCTCAAGGCAAGCAATCCATGTAAAAAGCACAAACCACATTCAATAAAATAGGAAATGAGATAGAAGCAAGAGGCAATCATCATAGATAGAAATTGAGTTCATTACAAGCAATTTTCCCCCAACATGGTATCAAAGTCACATTTTAACCCCAAACAGCCCACCACAAGGGGCTTAGCTATACATAGTCAAAGAAAGAGTAAAAGAAAGGGGAAGAAGAGGTAGAAACTCCATGAAGCTTGATGAAGTGGCCTTCTTCTTCACCTCCAAGCTATTGTAGATGACCTCCCTCCTCTAAGGGTGCAGGGGTGCATGAAAATATGGGGGGGTATGGATGAAAACCTAGAAAACTAGGTTTCCAAGGTAGAATGAGGGTGGAAATGGTGGATGATGAGCTAAAATGCAAAGGAATTGCACTAGGAGCTCAAGGAAGGAGATTGGAAACTTAGAACAGTTGTGGGAGAGGCTAACCTAGTGATATGGCCGCCACCCATGTATATATAGGTGGTGGTGGAATCACTTGGGTAAGTAGGGGTAGTTTAGGAAAAATAGTGTAAAGTTTGGTAGGGTTGGGTGGCCACCACGACCGTGTTGGTGTGCCACGGCCATGGTGAGGGTAATGGGGAATGGTCATGGGGGGGTGAATACGGTCGTGGTATTGAACTGGTGGTAATATGCTAAGTATAGTGGTGGCCACGGCCGTGGCGGAGTGCCACGGTCGTGGTGGGTGAGTGGCACCGTGGCCGTGTTGGGTAACACGGCCGTTTTGGAGGAGGGAGAGGTGATCGTGGAGTAGCATCACGGTCGTCTTGTTCTTCCTTGGCCACGTTCGTGGTTATCGGCCACGGTCGTGGCGCCTTGGGGCATGACTACCTATTGATTCATTGCAATAAAACCACGACCGTGGCGGGTGGCCACGGCCGTCTTCGACTCTTATGGCCACGACCGTGTTTTATGGCCACGGTCGTGGCCATTGGGGTGCAAATTCCTTGTTGTCACTGTTGATTCTTGGCAATAAAGCCACGACCATGGGGGTATTCCCACAGCCGTGTTGTGGTCTTCATCATTCAAATGTCCTTCAAACTTAATAAATTGTGGATGTCTTTGCTTGACGACAACCCTTGGCCATTGGAGGTAGGTTGAGGGAGATTTTGGGGCCTTCTTTGAACCCCTCCATGAGTGGAGAAGCCCTAGAATTCCTTCTTTCTCTATCTTCCATCTAAAGCATGGTCCAAGTACCTGAAAACAGTGCAAAGAGCATCCATAAGTGCATTTGGCAATGATAAACATATTAGGGGCAAAATCTTGTAATCTAACATGTTTAGATGTGATTTAAATACAAAATGGCACGGGATGGAGCCCTAAAATAGGGCTACATCACATGTGCAATTATTCCAGGTATTGGGTTATTACCAATCATGTGCAATTATTCCAGGTATTGGGTTATTACCAATCTTGTGTAATTATTCCAGGTATTGGGTTATTACCAATCCTGTGACATTATTTTAGGTATTGGGTTATTACCAATCATGTGCAATTATTCCAAGTATTGGGTTATTACCAATCCTGTGTAATTATTCCAGATATCGGACTATGCCAATCATGTGCAATTATTCCAGGTAGTGGATTATGACCAATCTTGTGACATTATTCCAGGAATTGGGTTATTACCAATCTTGTGTGCTTATTCTAGGTATTGGGTTATTACCAATCATGTGAAATCATTCTATGTATTGGGTTATTACCAATCATGTGCAATTATTCTAGGTATTGGGTTATTACCAATCATGTGCAATTATTCTAGGTATCAGACTATGTCAATCCTGTGCAGTTATTCCAGGTATTGGGTTATGACCAATCATGTGACATTGTACCAAGCATTGGGTTATTACCAATCCTATGTAATTATTCTAGGTATTGGGTTATTACCAATCATGTGCAATTATTCCACGTATTGGGTTATTACCAATCATGTGCAATTATTCCAATATTGGGTTATTACCAATCATGTGACATTATTCCAAGTATTGGGTTATTACCAATCCTGTGCAACTATTCCAGGCATTGGACTATACCAATCTGTGAAACTATTCCATGTATTGGATTATACCAATCATGTGAAACTATTCTAGGAATTGGACTATACCAATCCTGTGAAACTATTCCAGGCACTGGATTATACCAATCATGTGCAACTCATCACTGAAAACGACATCACCTTTACTAGGTATTATACCTTGGCCAAGCCATCATACTTATTCACATCCTTTATGTAATACAAGTATTCCTCTTATATCCTTTAAGCATATTCAAAACACTATAGCCCTTATTTGGATATAATCATAAAGCATGTATGATCAAGATTTCATTATTATTATTGTATCCATTTATTATTATTATGTTACTAAGTTTCCATTTCCTATTTTATTTTGAACATTGTCATTTCTTACATAAGACTTTTATAAACACTTGTTACCTCTCACTAGGCAACAACTATTCTCATGGCTCACAAGGCCCATTAAACATCTTGTTACCTCTCACTAGGCAACAACTAACCACATGGCTCACAAGGCCCATTAAACATCTTGTTACCTCTTACTAGGAAACAACTAACCACATGGCTCACAAGGCCCATTAAACATCTTGTTACCTCTCACTAGGCAACAACTAATCACATGGCTCACAAGTCCCATATAATTGGTATTATATGAAACATCATAGCTCATACTTAGCTATGCTCATTATCTCATTCTATCAGCATGGTTTCAATATGGTTAAGGTTTCCCCTTTATTAACCAATTGTAGTTTCAATTCACATCATTACCCTTCATTAGGGTTAAGGTTTCCCTTTTTAAGCTAACTAGGGTTTTCAAGTACATTCCTTAAGATTTACAACCCTAATTCAGACTCCAAACATATTAGGAGTATCAATGTATACTCATTACATGAGTATCAATGTATACTCATTACCTAGTGATATGCCTAAGGGGTATATTTGACCTCATATCGTGCAATAGGTGTATACTACATCACCATATCGTGCAAAGAAGTAGAAACTCATATCCATATCATTTTAGTGGTATAGGTGCATCACCATATCGGGTTAGAGGTGCTTGCTTATGTACTTGAACCTGATATCACTTTATAAGGTGATACCATCATCTTGAAATTCTAGACCTTCATTCTAATTGTTCTAGTTCATGGAAAATAGTCCTAGGTTACTACTAGAGCTCATAGATTCATCAATTGTGCAAGAAAATTCTATTTGAAAGTAAATCATTTAACTAGGGCAAGATTGATGATAAATATAACATAATTGAGTTCAAGTTATATAACCTGCCTCAAGAGCAACTTCAAATCTCCAAGATCCAAAGCTTCAAATTCCCAAGGTTGAAGGTGATCTTATTAAAGGTCCAAGACTTGAGCTCCTTAGCCTCATGCACGATACCTCACCACTTGTGGCCAATATGGTCTATATCCCTTACTTGGTCGATTCCACTTTGCAATGGGTGATATCACTTTGCTATGGCCGATACCAAGGCTCTATGCACGATACTCCTTCACCCTTTCATTATATCAAGACTCTATGCACGATATCTAAGAGCAAGGGGGCGATAGGTTTTGAAAAATTCCACTTATGGGTTAAAGGAAGGGTATATATACTTGAGGTTCATGAAAAAGTGTGTATATGAGGTGTCATCTTTTTAAGCTACTAGGTTCCACGTGTCCGTGCATGGTTGAAACCTTTCCTTGCATGCACTCATATTTATCTTGACATGAAAAATACTTGAGGATAATCTAGAGATGATATTTCGGCCATTAGTTATCTTTTTTGATAAGATATCTTATCTTTATCTTCATAAATTATGCAAAACGATACAACTTTTGCAAGGAGAATTTAACTGGACATGGATCACCTCCTTGAGGTTCTTTTCCCATCATGGACAAGGCCAAGAGTCCACAAACCGATATGGGATCCCCTCTATGGCTCCTTGGTGGATAGGCACTCCCATATGGTTTTTACAACCCGATACAAGCTCAAATTAGGGTTTCACATTCAACACTTTCTTGGTCTTTTCATCACCAAGAGTATTACACTCAAAAATGATTCAAATATGGTGTCTCCTTCTTTATCTCTCCTCTAAATGATACTGGGGGGAGTAGGGAAACTCTAGAGGTGGAAATTTTCATATCAACCCTACAATTTGGGTAAATTACAATTTGTACCAGAATTGGTGCACAAGGCACCATCATTATTCAAACAAATTTAAACTTAGAATTTAGGCTTTACAAAAGCCACCACCTTCCATCATTATCTCTATAATGATGCTAAAAGACATGAGGTACATTCAACATATGACATATTGTAATATGACCCCTCATCTTGGATAATTTGCATTTTGGTCCAAAACATGAGAACATTGCTCAAACATTATTCAAATAGGGCCAAATTTGAAACATAAGTGTCCACTAATTACATTGCAACGGCTAGTTGATTATTGCTGAAACGTGTAGTTCAGAAAGTGGCTCGGTCGAACTCTTTGTCGACCGATATTTTCTCAGTCGAACAGTTTGTCGACCGAATAGGAGACTGGGGTTAGTGGATTTGCAACGTTCAACCCAACTCCCAACCACTTTTTCACCAAGTCTAATGGCTAACTCAGGATATTGTCGGTCGAGAAGAATGTCGACCGAGTGTGTCTCGATCGAGAAGTAGTTCGACCGATAAAGTCCTTGTTTTAGTATGTCTAGACATGTACTAAGTGTAAAAATGAATGTGCAATTGTGATGCTTACTTAGGGGATGACCTATCTAAGTGTTTATGTGTGGATAGGAAGATCTAACCGCTTGTTTTACATGATATCTAAGTACTTGAACATTATATACATGTACAAGTTTTTACATTTGATTACAATCATGAAAATAAAGCAATTTAAGCATATAGATCTTCCAAGTTTTGCTATCCACCACTTTATGTGCTTTTCCCTGAAACACTCAAATAGCAAGTTAGATCCACAAGAATGAAATGCTTGACATCATCAAAACAAAGGGTTCTAATAATGTCCAATTTAGCCAACAACTTCCTCCTCTAAAGCACCATAAATGAAGTCATTTTTAATGTCAAGCTAGAACAGAGGTCAATACATATGAGTGATAAGGGTGATTACAACCCAGACAAAACCAATACGGGTGACCAATGAGAAGGTTTCAAAGAAATATGTACCATATGTTTGGGTGAATCCTTTTGCAACAAGACAAACTTTAAGTCATCTCATCTATCCATATGAATTAAATTTTATAGAGAAGACCCACCCACTATAAACGATAGTTTTATTTGGTGGAACAGGGACACGGTCACAGGTCCCATTCTCACACAATGTTGTCATTTCTTCAAGCGTTGCAGATCTCCAACCATGTGTGGAAGGGTCTCACAGTAGTTTTTGGGGATGTGGGAGAGTCAAGTTGTTGGGTAATGGATTTAGCAGTACGGGAAAGCTTGGATATGCATCTTATATGAGATACAGGATGGTGAAGAGTGCAAGAGTAGATACCTTTACAAAGAGATACAAGATATGCTAGATCCTTAGACGTGGACATTGGTGTTGGGTCTCGTGCCAAAGGAGGAGGAATGCAGAGGGTGGGAGATGGGTTCATGATCCACTAGGTCAAAAAGATCAAAATCAGTGAACTTAGTTGGAGGTTAAGGATGAGCTGGAGAGGATATTGACATGAATCAAAGCACATTGTAGATTCATGAAAGATAAAGTTGGTAGACACTTACATGCAACTTTCTTGGACTATAACAATGATAACCTTTTATAAATTTAGAACAACCAAGGAAAATGTCTTGATAGAGTGGGATACAGTTTATCATCTTTTGGAAAAAAGTTATGCAAAAAAGTGTGCATCGAAAAGCATGCAAAGGAAGATGGAAAGTTGTTTACATGGGAAAAACAACCAAAGAAGGGTCTTTATTGAAGAAACGAAGATGGTTGTTGACTAATGAGGTAGTAGGTGTGGGAGTAGTTTCAAAGTTATAAATCTTAGGTAAGTTACCCTAAAACATAACAGTGTGAGAGATATCAAGTAAATGACACTTTTTACATTCTACCACCCCATATCATTGGGGGATGTGAGCATAGGAACTTTGATGGATAGTTCTCGTTCTAGAGAAAAAAGAAGACACCTGAGCCCAAACACACTAAAGCATTTTTGGTCCAAAAAGGTTTAACGAATTTATTGAATTGTGCTAAAATAATTTTATGAAAATTATGAAAAACATAACTATTTTGTCATGAGATTTCAATAGATATAACCATGTCATGCATGAGAATTATCAAAAAAGGTAATGAAATAATAAAATCCATTAAGATTAGTGGTTCGAACGGGACCATAAATCTCACTATGAATAACATCAAAGTTAGCTTTAGAACAGAAACTAGTTTTTCTTGGGAGTGAACTCCTATGATGTTTCCCAGACTCACACGAGTCACATGGAAGGCTTTTCTAAATAGATAAAGAGGGATCTAGGTGCTTCAACTTCTCAAGAGAGGATGGCCATAAAATTGGTGAAGTTGAAGGGGGTTTCTCACAAGAAGAACAAAAGATAGAACAACATCACCAAAGTAATAAAGGTGATCGGCTCTAGAGCCTGAACCAACTGTCTGAAAAGTCTGAGAATCCTACATCACAAAACCATGACTACCAAAAGTGATGTTGTAAGTAAATTCATCAAATAACTTAGAAGTAGACATCAAATCAAAGAGGAAATGAGGAATATAATGAATAGATTGAAGTTTGAGACTAGGTGAGACATTAACACTGCCATATTATTGAATAGTTTTGAAGGGCCCATCTTCTAGAGTGACAGATGAGCTAGAAATATGAGGTTTCATAGAGGAAAGAAGGTGTTCGATACCAATCACATATTGAGTGGCCTAGAGTCAACAATATTAAGGAGAGATGGATGCCAGCATAGAGGTCGTGGCATTACCTTGGTTGGAGGCTAGATGCACTGAAAATGACGCATCAGATTGTATGATCACGAGATCCTCAGATCAGATTGTATGATCATGGGATCCTCAGATCCTATGGACTATGGAGGAGTTTGGTGAGAGGCATGCAGAAGTTGCTCATATTTAGCTGAAGAGATGGTAACATACTAATTGTCTGATCCTTGGGCAAAATGGGAAGTCCCAGTGTGATGATTGGGCCCATAGGGATGGTCGTATTTTTTATAGAACTTTTCCTCTAGTGGCCTAACTTATTTCTCTAGTTCACGGACACGTCCTCATCCACAGGCAACTGTAGCAATTTCTAGTTGTGACTCAGGTGGAGTAGAAGACAAGTGGCAGACATTAGACACTAGAGATGATAAAAGACACGTATAGAGTGGGAAAATTGCCACTAGACAAGATAATTTTGCAGACAAGAGCATAGGATGGATAAACACCATTAAGAAATTTGGTTGTGACAAGATTGTTCCACTCTTTGTTTGATCCTCAGAAGAGACGAGCTGAAATAGTCTAGCTGCTGAGACAGGCTGACAATGCAATCAAAAAAACATCAAGGGTCATATCGCCCAAGTTTTCACCAAATATTTATCCCAAACTTTAATAAAGCCTCAAAGCATACTTTACCTGTGTGTAGTGATGACAAACAGTATCCCATACTTCTTTTGTACTTTTGTAATATGTACTTAGAGGCAATAAAGGTTATGTATTGTTCTATAGCCAACTTCTGACTTGGCTATTACCCCATTTTCCTTTATGGGAATCCTCGGTAGGTTGTCAATTAATTTCATCTTGTCTCTAGACTCCAAGATGGTTTGGTTAGAATTCATGCAGAGCAGGTAATTATCTCCATTCAACTTGATTATGGAGATAGGAGCATTGTTGTTATAGATAATGGTCTGAGGTGATTATTTGTCATCAACCATGCCTTCAGACATGATGAAAAGTCACACATGTAGGATGTATATGGAGAAAGATAGCAAAGTAACACACAACAACTATGGATAAGGATTTCACAATAGCTCACCGGTAGAACCACATTGGATGTGAGAAATAATCGGTAACATGCACAGTGAGACGAAAAAAATAGAAAGAAGCACAGTTGTAAGAACTATCTCAAAATTAATAGAAAAGAGAAGGTTGAGGTAGACATCAAAAAAAAGGTTGAGGTTGTTACATCCTTGTATTTGAAAACAAATACCTACTATGTTGAGATCGAAACGCCACCAGTCATATCTAATAGGTGAAGGTGAAGGTGAAGGTGAAGGTGAAGGGAAGGAGTACCAGTCAGATTCTTATAGAGGTTGGCGCACCCGAAATCACCATTTAAGGGGCCACTGTGTAACTTCAAAGGGGACGGTGACCTACGACTCTGCTAGCAAAGATCAAACACAATGGAATAGGGATCCCCTCAGACAAGAAAACATGATGGAGGTTTCTATCTCGAGCAGCCGCCTTATTATAGCGATAGTGGCGGCGTGCTAGCGCACGGCTTCCAGCTGCATGAATCGTTTGGCTGGCTAGCAGTGGTTAGCATTGGTCGGTAGTAGCAAGCGGGCGGGTGCATCAGTAGGATGAGGGAGAGAAGAAATAAGGCTCCTTTTTGGAAACTAGACGAGTTCTCTTAATACCATATGAAGGAAAATTTTTATTATGAGAATCATGATTACAGAGAGAAGGCATATGTAGCCTTGTCTCAAGGTATGACGTATCGGAGACGTAACATGACATAAACTAAACTAATGTGAATGGGCCTGAGGAGAGTAAGTTTAATTAGCTAATACAAGGAAAAATATTTAATAAAATGCAAGAAAAATAAATAATAAAATGTACCACCAACGTTTACAATTTTATGTCATGAAGTACAAATCAATCTTAGAGTTAAAGTGCAAGAAACAATCTTAGAAAAATGGAAAACAACTGACAACCTATAGATGCATATGTGAAAAATCAAACCCTCCTTTTGAGCCCATCATTTTAAATGTTGGTTACATCCTCACTCAAGCATGACTTGTATGAGGGCGGTGTGTCCCTAGATTCTCTGTGACATGATGGCTCTGATCGTGGGGTTTATATGGTTTTAGTAGATTTTAGATACTACTCTCATACACCTTGTGACTATGACGAACACAATCATACTTTTAGAAGCCCAACATTCCGATATATTCATTTGCCCCAATCCCTACATTCTGCTCTACAAGTAAGATTCCCATCTTTTTTCCACTTTCCTATCGCACATGGTACAAGCCACATAGTATCTTTCCTTTTTGGGTGAGGCGTTGACTGATAAAGTCGCATGTCTTTCCTTTATGGGTGAAACCACGCATAAATTTTAAGTATTGATATACATCACACTATTGACACCAGTTTTGGCACTCCATCCTCGAGACCCGTAACAACCATTAAACTCAATTATTTGCACTTAGTACTAACGAGACACGGTCGCACATTGTTAAAGAAAAATAAGTCTAGTACAAGGAGACAAATAGTCAGAGCATGGCTCTATAAAGCCCCACCCCACTCTCTCACGTCTCCTCCCGACTTTCTCCCACTCCACATCGTGCCCGTGTACCATTGTTTCATCTAGGATGTCATCGCACTTAGCTGTCATAGCATCCAGCCGCCGCCGTCGTGCCGAACCTTCATCGTGCCAAGGTCGATGCTGCGCTCAGTCTCTCTCCCTAATCTCCTCCTCGTCCCCTCTGTTCCACAGCACCGTGAGGCTCACCATGGGGCATCTGAATACTCCACGTTGCGGCCTACTCAGCCAACGGCGAACACTTCAATGATCCCCGCATAAGCAAATGCAGGTGGCATCATTGTGATCACAGGTGTTGAGCAATGACGCACAAGCGCCATTGCGTCCAACTACATGATCTTCCTCATCAATACCTTTTGCGATTGTTACACAGGAATCGGTGGACCTGTAAATAAGTGGCGCAGTCAGAAATTCTTGTGGGGTGAGGCACCTTTAATTGTATGTGCATAACTAACATCTTTAAGGGGGGCACCAATGGGCATTTTAACATGAATCTGGCTTTTGGTTTATTAAATTTTAATCAATCTTATAACCAAGGGTGAGGCACGTGCCTCACCTAGTTCCAATGTGGCTCCGCCACTGCATTGTAAATGAATATTCAGAATCTGCACATTCGATCCAGATTTGAGTCTGAAATTTTAAAAAAGAAAATCTGACATGTATAATCCAAACCCAATAAATATATGCATATACTTTAAATATATATTATCTATATGTAAAAATATAAAAAATAAAGATATTTTATCATATATATATACATAGTAATATCAATATTTTCTATATATAATATGTTTATAACAATACATTTATGATTTCTTATTCGGATTAGATATTTATCCGAACTTGGATATTATTTGTCAGATCGGATTCAGATTTTATTATATGATATCCGTCGAATATCAGAACGGATAATGGATTAATTTTTTTCAGATACAGATACAGATACAGTAGTATCTGCTTTATATTCGATATGTTTACAGGTCTAGGTGTCAGTGTTACAGTGTGTGGGGATGAAGAAGAACTGATTTGACCTCATGATTTATGTATAAAATTTAGACATGTATTTTGGTATTATGTCGTTTGTGAATGAGTTTTATTTTCTTTCCATGTTAAGGAATATGAACTTATAGGGGCCTTTTTAGTTAACATTGGATTATGCAAAAAATGTATAAGTTGTCAAAAATAATAAATAGCTATTGTGTCTTATATTATATTCATAATTGTAAAATTCCCCTAATTGTAAACATCATTTATATTAAGTGATGTCATTTATGTTTGTTGGTAATAAAATGAATAACAATTAGTATTGTACTTGAAATTACCAACAAAATATGACGAGATGTGGCACACATTTTGATCAAATACAATCACTTATCGCATATATAATTTTTTCTACATACTAAATTAGAGAATTGTATCAAAAATAGATGCACAATTTTTTTAAAAATACACGTGCTTGTTTAATTTTGGTATGTTTATTAATAGCTCCTACGGCCTTGAACATGTTTAAGTAGAATTTTGGACTAAGCCATGAAATATATAGAAATGTGACTATGACGGTAAAAACATTATATACAGCTAAGAAATTGGAAGAAAAAAATGAATATAAAATGAGTTGTTCTTTGTTTGTGAGAGGGAGATTAGATGCAAGTAGTTGGGTAACTGGGTGGGTGGTGAGTGGTTGGGCGCCAACATTAACTTTGTTGTAGCAGCTACATGCAGCCATGTGGCCTTATTAGCAGATTTTTCGTCCAAAAGTTTGTCACATTGTTCTATAGATTTTTGGTAAGGTATCATTAAATATTTTGTAATATAATATATATTTATAAACTGATTTTTGACTTAATAGCATGTTTATTACCTACGTTGCAACAATTGCATACGTGCAAGCTATGCAAAGCGTACTAAAGTTTCATATTATGAAATGTTATAGCATGGCCCTATCGGTTAATTTTTTTAGTAGGCCTTTGTTGTGTTTCTAGTATTGTTCTTTGATAAAATATATTCTTTACATACTAAATGAAATGATGAGTTGTATATGTATAATAAATAAAAATTATATTCATATAATCATCAATCAACTTAGTATTTTATTTTGCTACTCAAATAATTTCCAATTTCACGCACTGTGTTGGTTTATATTTAGTACATTTGTTGATGACATGTGGCACTACGCTGAATAGATATAAGTACTAATTTTACATTTAGCTGTGGAACGTGTATAATGTCGCATGTAATTGGATCAAACATTATATCTACCTAAAATGAAAGGAATTAGATTAAAAAAAATCAAATTCGTTGTTTTGTTTTTAAAAGTAATGAGTGTAAGTAGTTGGGTAGCGAGTAGATCCCGTTTGGCCGCAACAATAAAAAACACATCTGTATTGAAAAGTTTTGGGACTTGAACTGTTCAAACTAAAATCTTGTTGTTTAAAATTATGTTGTTTGGAAAAGCAAAAGTTCAATTGCAGTGTTGCGAGTATTCTGGAACAAAAAGATCACTGGAAAATAATACTGCAGGCCAAAGAAAATGTACAACACCCCATGTAGAGCCGTAATCAATCGTCTTGAAGCTTCAGCGGACATTCTCTTCTCAAGATAGATAGGAGACGAGGAATAGAGAAGAGGTGGTGAAGAAAGGACGAGGGCGTTCTTAGGAGGAGTCCTGGAGTGGCAGAAAATGGAGGAAGGGGAAGAGTGTCGTGGAGGTAGGAGGTAATGAAGGGGAATAGGACCGTGGGGGAAGGCCAGGGGCGCCGTGGAAGCGGGCCACAAGGTGGTAGAAGAACCCGGTGACAAATCAGAGTGAGGCGGAGAAGCCCGAGCCAGTACGGCACTGGCATCCTCACTGACCCATAACCACCCTTCGTTGGAAACAACATCAAACGCCGTGTCTTTGTTAGGACTGCATCTTGTTTCTCGCAAATGCCATGGAACTGAGGCCGCTGCCCGCTGGTGTTCGGGAGGGATGGTTCCGCGTAAAATTCAGGAGGAGATACGGAATGCCGCGCGGCGGTGATGTTGGCAAAGAGAAAGGACGGAGTATGGGCGGCCTGAGTGGGGGCTACATTTATACATGTTCAAATACCACTAACAAAAATATTGGTAGTCGCTAAATACACCATTAAATACCCAAACAACAAAATTATAAAGTTTCTTGGAAAAAAAACTAAAATGACTTAGTTTTGCGATCTTATTTCCCCGAGTAACCCAGTTTGTAGGATAATGCCAGAGTAACCGAGTTTACGGGAGGAGAGAGAAAATGGAGACGCCAAACTGAATGGCATCTCTCTTCCGATTGGCCCGCCGTTTTCAATTATCTCACAACGGTCAGCAAGGGGGCCGACCAGCGCCACGTGTCGGCTCCCCGCTGAAGACGCCATTCTGAATGGCGTCTTCAGCGGGGAGTCGACACGTGGCGCCGGTCGGCTCCCCAGCCGACCGTTGCTTCCCTGCTCGCCCCCTCCCACCCAACGACTCCCCCCTACTCCCCCCTACCCAACGGCCACATTACTACCCCTACCCCTCTAGAATTTCCTATATAAACACCCCCTACTCCCCATTTCTACACCAATTCACTCATTCTTCATCTTCTTCCCAATTTCTCTATATAAATCTCCATCTATTTCTTCATTTTCACACAAGATTTTTCTCTCATTCTCTTCTATCAACAAATTTTTCCATTTTATCTTGGGAAAACAAAGAGAAGTTGAAGTTGAAGTTTGCTCAAATTTACATCTTCCTCATACTGCTCTAAGTAAGTTCACATGTCACTCAAATTTTGATTGTTTGTTAAAATTATATTGTTATAATATTTAAACTATCTAAGTAAGTTGACATGTCTTTATTTTCATCAACATTTACCTTTTCTTAACTTATTTTTGATATTGCTCTAAGTAAGTTCACATGTCACTCAAATTTTGATTGTTTATTAAAATTATATTGTTATAATATTTAAACTATCTAAGTAAGTTGACATGTTTTTAATTTCATCAACATTTGCCTTTTCTTAACTTATTTTTGATATTGCTCTAAGTAAGTTCACATGTCACTCAAATTTTTATTGTTTATTAAAATTATATTGTTATAATATTTAAACTATCTAAGTAAGTTGACATGTCTTTATTTTCATCAACATTTGCCTTTTCTTAACTTAAATTATCAATTAAACATCTCTATTCGATTTATGTTAGATGTCTCATCGAAGAACATGGACATACCACATGACAGAAGCATTAATTCATATAATGGCTGCAAAGTGTTTCGATGGAAAAATGGCTCATCAAACTCTTCTGGACGATGATTGGAATGATATACCGGAATTGCTACAAAGAAGGTTGGGCTTTATTGTGACAAAAGAACAAGCACAATTTCACTGGCAACTGTTGAAGCAAATGTTTCACAAATATGAGGAACTTCTTGAGCTACCTGGTTGGTACTGGGATCATAATAAAAATAAAGCAATGCCAGTTAACTCACAAGCTAGAACCGAGTTAGAGATATCGCATCCAGAGATATATAAATTTTTCCATCAAACATGGCCTTTTTTTATGCCCTAGATCAAATATTGAACCAGATGCAATAATTTAGTTGTATTATCGCAATTCTACATATGTTGTATTTTTTCTTGAATGTTGTAACCTTAGTTTGAAATGATGTTAATGTATTTGTAGCTTCAAATGTTACTTGAAATATAACAAAATTTATTCATCTGACTCACTTTGTAAGAAATATAACAAAATTGGACTAAATGATTGTTTTACTTATAAATATGAATAAGCATAGATGAATACATGGATGAGAGAGTATGTTCCACCAAAATATCTCTAGAAGTCAGGTGGAGGCTGAGTGGTACTTGGAGTACCATATGAAAATAAATCTACAATGGAACTATCAAAAGGTACACTGCTTGAGAGCAACTGGGCATACTGCTGAAGATAATCTGGTTGGCTACAACCAACTTGGCTAGACTCTGCCTGGCTAGACCCTTGTTGCATGAACTCTGGCTGAGTGTAATCTTGTTGTCTGAACTCTGGTTGAGTGGACCCATGTTGAGTGTAATCCTGTTGCCTGGACTCTGGCTGAGTGAACCCATGTTGAGTGTAATCTTGTTGCCTGGACTCTGGCTGAGTGAACCCCTGTTGAGTGTAATCTTGTTGCCTGAATTCTTGCTGAGTGAACCCCTGCTGAGTGACATCTGGTTGGCTGATCCCTGGAATCCATTGCTCTTGTGTAGACGGTGTAGTGAATTGTATTTGTTGATGAGGAGGCAATTGTTGAATATATGACTGTTGTATATCCATGATCCCATCACGCATGCTCTCCCAACTCGCATGATCTATTTTTTGTAACACTTCTCTTATCTTTAAATGTGTTTGCATCTGTTCAAACAAAATTTCATAATAAATGTAAATAATTTAAAATTAAAATAAAAATATGAACATATATTACTTACATTTTGTCGTTCAACATAACCTCGAGGGTAGTATTGTGACTGAGGTTCCGCAGGATGATCAACTAAATATTGAGACTGATACCAAAAATATCGTTGTGGTGTATCAGTTGCGTCAGGCAACTGAACTAAGTGGGCATGTCTCTCATTCCAAAGTTGCACTTCATTGTAGTAAAAAGTGGCCCAATCAATTGTAGGTCGTCCCCTGTCATCAATCCTATCATATGTTGGAAATGATTGTGGTGGCGGTTGATCTCGGGCACCAAATTGACTAACAACTCTATCTGGTACATGCCACTCAATAATATTGCAACATATCATTGGGACATGTGCTAGCCAGATGTTACTTCCTTCACGACATATTGCTAGCAACATGGACAATATACGATTAGTGTATGGTCTCCATATCACCTGTATAAATGAAAGTTTGTTAAGAATATGATAGTTATACACTATAATTGTATATACTTCTTATGAATGAAGTAATATTACCTAAGAAGGTTGTTGGACATCAATCTCATTATCATATGTTTTCACATCAGATTATGGGGTAGACTCACGCATTAACAAATGGTTCCACCCAAGTTTGAGATCCCACCTTCTGCATCAAATCCAGTTGCAATTAGAAGGGTGCCCTTATATTTTCCAGTCAGAAATGTGCCATCAACACTAAGTACAGGACGACAATGTGCCCACCCTTCAATACAAGGTCTGAAAGCCCAAAAGACACGATAGAATCTAGTATCATCGTCACAATGTTGGAATGCACATTGTGAACCTGGAATATTATTAATCATTGAACACAAGAATCGAAGTAAATTGTAGTATGATTCCTCCCAATCTCCAAAAATTTTTGAGATAGCTTTTTTCCGTGCACGTCATGCCTTCTTATAAGAAATATCTAAATTTAGTTCTGCACTCACTCTATCACGTATTTCCCGAGTACTCATATCTAATCTTCCAGCCAATGTTGGCAGAATCATCCTAGCATTGAAAGTTGAGGTGCATTGGCAATGATCCTCCTTTAAGATTGGGTTAAAACAAATATGTTTCTCATAATATTTTGTGATCTTCCACAATCCACCTTCCCTCTTAGAGGCACAAGCACTCAACTTCCAAGAGCACTTTTCACTATATAGACATACAAGACGAATTATGTATTTAGTAGAACGCAATGTACGATATTCTACATTGTTCTTCATCGACAACTTTTGAAGTTTTTCTATTAAAGATGCTTTTGATTCAAAAATTCCACCCTTTCTAAATTCATGTGTTGTAAGATCATTTTCTATAAGAAAGGGCTTTTCAAAATCATCAACCCACCCATCTTCTTGAAAAGCTTGGTAGCCATCATCAGTGCTATGATCAGTCCAAACATCTTCAGGCATTGTGCTTACAGCAGATAAGCTATCACCAAATAGAGGTGCATCAATCAAATCATCTTCATCATCTACATCATCACTAGAGCCATCATCGTCATCCATGTCCTCTTCACTATTTTCGTTTTAATGAATGGAAGGGTTGTGAAGGACCAGCTTTGTGGGCTCTGATCTCCAAACCACGATATAACCACGATTTAAACCTAGCGGAAGCGAATCGATTAACAGCGGAAGACAAAATCACGGGAAATTAAAACTTTTCGAGACAAGAGCTTGAATCCATAAAGCTTCATTCATAAAAGGAGATAAATTGTTTACATCTCATGATAATTACTTCTTGAGTAATTATATACAACAAGATACAAAATCTTAAGAACTCATAACCAAAAGACTCCAAGACCTGAGAGTACAGAGGACACATAGGACTGACTCTAACTACACCACATGGCAGGCTAAATCTCCACCTGAGATTTATTGCTGCTCCTGGTGCTGCTGCTGCTGGGACTGGTCACCTGTAGACCTATTCCTCCGTCCTCGACGTCCACCTAAAAAGTTGAAGTCTACGGGGTGAGACAATTGTACATAATTGTCCCAGCGAGAATTATAACTCTCCGCCAGAAGCTTTATTATAACATCAAAGAATAACTTAAGCAGTAAAAGCTTACAAAGTATTCAATAGCAGATACAGTTGTATACAAGAGCTCAACATATATCAAGCATGAAGAACATATGCACTATACAGTGTAACATCAATCAATTAGCTCATAATTACCTTTAACAGGTATACTACGTTGTAGATTATGTTTTTCAAACATTCTTATTATTATGCCCTGTGGAGATGAGGTTTACCACTCATACCCCAACCAATCACTGTTAAGTGCCTTAGTATCATACTAGGTCATCGAAAGAGCCGGATTCTCATGACCTTCACCTTCCTCAGTCAGTAAGAGGATCACTTGTAGGACATCTTGTGTCTCTACTATTATAGCTCACCAGGGTAATCTGGTCCTTCGCTATTTTAGAGTTACAGTGGCGTTTTGTACTCTCTTCGTCATCAGGAGATTTCATGTTTATCTTCACTGATACGGATATCTATGTTTTCCTCGTCATCAGGAGGTTTCATGTTTACCATCCACTGATACGGTATGAGTTTTGTAGTGAAGGATTGACGGATTATACATCTACATCAAATTCCTACACTAGGATGTAAGGTTCTACACATCCATATACCCCACATACTCAACAGTATGTGATCCAGGAGTTCCCGTAGGAAAACCTGTTTCACCATCATTTGATCTCTAACAATGATGGATCTATGATCAGGGCTCTACATTTCACTTGATTAGTTAGGTACATTCAGTATTCTTTTACATCATACATTGTTCTTCAAACAATAACAGTATCATAACAGCTATGAAAGTAGAATACTAAATGCAACAAACCTAACTCACATCAATCATCATTTCTCAATATACTCATCACAAGTCATCTCTAAAGCATGACCTTGATGGTATTCATGGCTCTTACAGCCCATTAAAACATAGGATGCCACTAACAAGGCATCAAGATATTTTTCTATTCATAAAGCTAACAACATGCTTTTAATGAATATAGTATCATCATTCATACCTGGATATGATCACCTTCATATCAGAACATGCATGGTTAATTCAACTGATAAAGGTAATTCAAAACAAGAATATACTTTCCACTCTTGTCATAAGAGCTAAGTTCTCTGATTCTCATCAATTAGAGTTTGCTACTCATATTGCATGTCATCACCCTTGAATTAGGGTTTACTATTCACATGTCATCACCCTTGAATTAGGGTTTACTATTCACATTACATGTCATCACCTTTGAATTAGGGTTTACTATTCACATTACATGTCATCACCCTTGAATTAGGGTTTACTATTCACATTATGGTGAATTGAACTCATAACATCATCATGTATGAGGAACATCATCATTGATGCTCTCATATTAGTTTAAGATTCATCATTTATCATAATTAGGGTTCCATGATCTCACATAGGTGGATCATACCCTAATCATGCACATTCATGTGTATTGAAGGTACTTTACTTGAATTTCCATCATAAAAGGGTACTTTCTCTTTATTAAGATACTTTCTCTCTCCTCATACTTGTAGATGGTGATAACACCAATCTAGATCAGGTTGGGTTAAGTCCACTTTGATTAACATAGACCAAATCACCACTATTAAGTGATTAGGGTTTGATTAGAATAAGGTTTCACTCAATTGAACCTTTCAAGGGTATTATGGTAAATTACACATTGATCATCATCATGGTTTAATTTACTAACCACTTGACCCTTAATGTCTTTTGGTATCATTAGGGTTTAGGTTGAACAACTATTAAACCATTTAAGCCTTCAAGGCATTAGGCAGACATAACTTCAAAAGTCTCCAATAGGTTTCACACCTTCAACCTTCATACGATCTTGAGGTCGAATGCCCTCATTCGATCTTGAGGTCATATGCCCTCATTCGATCTTGAGGTCGAATGACCTTATACGGTCTTGAGGTCGAATGACCTTATACGGTCTTGAGGTCGAATGACCTTGTACGGTCTTGAGGTCGAATGACCTTATACGGTCCTGAGGTCGAATGACCTTATACGGTCTTGAGGTCGAATGACCTCAAAAGCTCAAGATTGTATGGACCTCCAAGGTGGTTCAAAGGGTAAACTCGATTAGGGTTTCCTATGTTGAAGCCATCAATTGGTCTCAAGCTTGCTAACCACTTACCAATTGAGACAATTAGGGTTAGCCTTAACCAATTGGTCACTCAATTGATCCTCAATTGATATCCAATTAGGGTTGGAGTTGGTTTAATTAAGGTCTATAAACGTTCAACCATCAACACTCAACAATGTGAATCAAATCGAAGTTGAACCCATCAATTGACCTCCAATTTGGCTCAAACTTGGCCCAAACGGTCTTGGGATCTTGTGGATATACTCCAAACGGTCTTGAGACCGTTTGCCCAAGAATTCATCAAAATCTAGATTGATTTGATAGGGGTTGAACCTTAATTAAGTCACAAATCAGCAATTTGATTATTTTAATAACCCATTGTAATTGGGCCCTCAATTGATCAAATTACCTTAACCCTAGACCTCCAAACGGTCTTGGGTTGTCACCAAACGGTCTTTTAGATTGTTTGGATGAGTTCCAAACGGTCTTGAGACCGTTTGCCCATCCATCCTTTGGACTCTAGTGAAAATTCATCAAGGTTTGATTTATTGAGTTGATCATTACATCAATACTTAATTCCAATGTAATTTGGTATCTTTGTACCTTCAATTGGTCAACTATACTTGACCCCAGACCTCCATACGGTCTTGGGTGATCCCCAAACGGTCTTGAGACCGTTTGGGCTAATCAACCCAAAATCTCAAATTAGCTCATTGTGATTTCAGCACTGATTTCAATTAGGGTTTGCCCTAGTAATCAACCTTCAACTCTTAACTCGTTTGGAATTAGTCCATCAAATTTGGTGAGTTATTAATTAACATCATTATGAACAGTAATCTCATACGGTCAACGCTTAGTCAACCATCTTATACGGTCTTGAGACCGTTTGCCCAAAAAGGGCAAATTAAGCAGATTGAAAATCAGGACTAAATTCAATTGGATTTGCTAATTGATTTGCTTATATCTCACGATCCCTTTGGAGTTAACCTCTCAAATTTTGTGGGTGATTAACCTACATAATTTTGAACAGGATTCCCATACGGTCCACGCTTGGTCAACGCGGCCATACGGTCTTGAGACCGTATGCCTTCATACGACCTTGAACCCGTTTGCCCACCAAACGGTTTTGTAAACCGTATGGGCAATTGGTTGAGGTCGTATGGTAAAGTGGAAAACTGTGGATAAGCATAGGAAATAACGCCCTCATCTTCTAGCTCAAGAACAGAAACAGTTCCTCACGGATTTTCTTGCAAGGAAGCAAGGGAAGATAGGGACGAAGAAGAACTAGCAACTAACAGCATAGAAAAGATGTATATAACAAAGCATAGGTTTAGAGTTATAAAACCCACCTAAAGCTTGCTCCTTGAGCTCCAAACTTTCGAGCTCCAAGCCTTTAATGGCATACTAGAAGCTCCACAGGTCGGCCAAGGTGAATCCTCCAAGAAAAGTTGAGAAGAGATGGCTAGAAAGATAGAGCTAAGTGAGCTAGCCATGAATTTGACCTTGAATTCGAGTTTCATCCAAGAATTTAAGAAAAAGGAAGGATCCAAACCTACCTTGCACTCCCTTGGTCGTCCTCCTGAGCTCCAGAGCTCTCCTTAGTCGGTTTGAGCAAGGGGAACAGTGAAGGAAACGAAAGAAACATTCCTTTGCTAAGTGAGGAAAAGGGCTTATATACTTGGGGTGGAATTTCAACATAGGCACATAGGTTTTCCTCACTTTCAACTAAGTCCCTCCTTTCTTCTTTGCTCGTCCCTTTTTCTTATTTCTAAGGACAACCTTCTTCTAAGGTCAAGAAATGAAGGCAAAGAAGATCAACCTATTACTAAAGCACACACATAAAAGGCTATAGTACTTACACCTTGATTATTCAATCATAAAGGTGTTTTTCATTATATGATTATTCAATTGAAGTGACTTATTCATCATTTCTTCTCTAAATGATGACAAGAGTCTTACATAATATTTTTAGATAGTGTATTTTACAAGTTGCACCCCTCAAATTGGGTAAATTGCACTTTACTCCAATTTAGGGTTTCAAGCACAGGGATTGCTTCCACAGCTGCACCTTGGTGATCAAGCTTGGGAAATCCCTCAAACTTTACCATAATCATTCTTATGATGTCTCAACATCAGAGGAACATCTCAACATGTGCAAATTGCAAGTTAACCCTTCTAACTGGGTAAATTGCACATAGGTCCCTGTATTATAAAACAATCAATTCAACATTGTTTAAAAGGAACAAAAAAGGAAAAGTATGTTCCTCAGGAACTTAATTACATGCAAAAAGATAATCACCAGTATCTTAATTACATAATTAGGCAAAACACCTAGGGTTAACTCATAACCCAGGTCAGGGATGTTACAAATTATCCACCCCTTACAAGGATTTCGTCCCCGAAATTGATAAAACATATTAAGAGAAAAGGGCAGGATACTTCCTTCTCATCTCATCCTCTAGTTCCCAAGTGGCTTCTTCAATACGACGGTGGTTCCAGAGGACTTTCACAAGGCTTATATCTTTCTTCTTTAACTTTTTAATTCTGTTATCAAGGATTGACACCGGTCCTTCCTCATAAGATATATCATCATTCAATTCTACCTCCATAGGTTGTAGAATTGACTCAGTATCGGGGTGACATTTTTTAGCATAGAAATTTGAAACACAGGATGTAACCTCTATAACTCTGGTGGCAGCTCTAGTTTATAAGCTACTTGTCCAATCTGTTCAATGATTGGATAAGGACCCATAAATCTAGGAGCTAACTTCCCTTTCCTTCCAAAACGAAGGACTCCTTTCCAAGGCGAGACCTTGAGATGCACTCTGTCTCCAACCTGGAATTCTAAGGGTCTACGACATTTGTCAGCATAAGATTTCTGCCTATCTTGTGCAGTCTTAATCTGTTGTTGTATTACTTTAATCTTCTCTGTGGTCTGCTGCACAAGATCAGGACCTAACAACTGATGCTCACCAGTCTCAAACCAACACAAAGGTGATCTACAACGTCTACCATACAAGGCTTCATAAGGTGCCATATCAATACTATGTTGATAGCTATTGTTATAGGCAAACTCTATCAAGCTTAGGTGTAGATCCCAACTTCCGGTAAACTGGAGAACACATGCTCTCAATAGGTCTTCTAAGGTTTGTATAGTTCTTTCTGACTGTCCATCAGTCTGCGGATGAAAGGCCGTACTAAACCTTAGTTTGGTGCCTAAGGCTCTGTGTAACTGTTCCAAAAAATGACTTGCAAACTGAGGACCTCTGTCAGAAACTATTATGACAGGAACTTCGTGCAAACGCACTATCTCTTGTACATACAACTGTGATAACCTTTCAGCAGAATAGGTTGTTTTGACAGGTAAGAAATGCGTTGTCTTTGTCAACCTATCTACAACTACCCAAATGGAATCATGTCCTTTGTTTGTCTTGGGTAGGCCAACAACGAAGTCCATGGTCACATGGTCCCACTTCCACTGTGGTATGGGTAAAGGTTGCATTGTTCCTGCAGGCTTTTGGTGTTCAGCTTTAACTTGCTGACACACAGGACACCTCTGAACAAACTCTGCAACATCCTTCTTCATTCCAGGCCACCAATAAAGTTCCTTTAAATTATGATACATCTTGATTCTCCCTAGATGCATAGCATACATCGAAGAATGAGCTTCTTCCAGGACTAACTTCCTTAAGTTATCCACATCTGGCACTATCATCCTCTCATGATAACAAGCTACATGATCATCTGAGTCATGGAAACCATCTTGCTTCTCATTTCCATACTCTGATCTGATCTGCTGAACTGCAGCATCATCTTGTTGTGCTTCCTTAATCTGCTCTCTTAGGGTAGGTTTAATATGCATCTCAGCCAACAACCTGGCTAACAATGACACCTTCAACTGTACATTGTCTTGCCTTAAAGAGATAAACATATCTCTCTTAGAGCACACTAAAGAGTTTAGTTGTGCTCTATCCATGGTTGATGTTGCTGATTTCCTACTCAAGGCATCTGCAACAACATTGGCCTTGCCCGGATGGTAATCAATTGTACAATCATAGTCCTTGATTAACTCCATCCAGCGACGTTGCCTCATGTTAAGCTCATGCTGAGAGAAGATATACTTAAGGTTCTTGTGGTCTGTGAAAATCTGGAATGTCTCTCCGTAGAGATAATGCCTCCAGATCTTCAAGGCATGAACCACAGCAGCTAACTCCAGATCGTGTGTCAGATAATTCTCCTCGTGTTTCTTAAGCTGTCGAGAAGCAAAAGAAATCACTTGTTTATCCTGCATCAACACACATCCAAGTCCATTCTTAGAGGCATCACAGAAGACTACATATCCTTTTCCTTGTTCAGGTAGCACAAGCACAGGTGCACTTGTCAACCTCTCCTTCAACAACTGGAAAGACTGTTGACACTTATCACTCCAAGAAAAAGGAATATCTTTCCGGGTTAACTTGGTCAAGGGTAAGGCTATAGAACTAAAGTTCTTAATGAACCTTCGATAATAGCCAGCTAACCCCAAGAAACTTCGTATCTCCATCGGTGTCTTCGGTTGTTCCCACTGTAGAACAGATTCTACCTTTGTAGGGTCAACACGAATTCCCGAGGTAGATATCACATGTCCTAGAAAAGATACCTCCGGCAGCCAGAACTCACACTTGCTAAACTTAGCATACAGCTTGTGTTCTCTTAGCACGGTCAAATCTTGGCGAAGATGCTGCTCATGCTGCTGAGCATCCTTACTATAGATCAGAATGTCATCTATGAAGATGACAACACACTGATCAAGGAAAGGTCGGAAAACTCTATTCATGAGTTCCATAAATGCAGCTGGTGCATTGGTTAGTCCAAACGACATAACCGTGAACTCATAGTGACCATACCTTGTCCTAAAGGCAGACTTGGATATGTCACTATCCTTAATACGAAGTTGATGATATCCAGACCTCAAGTCTATCTTTGATAAGACTGTTGCACCACGCAACTGATCAAAGAGATCATCAATCCTCGGCAGAGGGTACTTATTCTTTATTGTTACTTTATTGAGTTGTCTATAGTCAATGCACAACCGCATTGACCCATCTTTCTTTTTAACAAACAAGACCGGAGCACCCCAAGGTGAAGTGCTCGGTCAGATAAAACCCTTCTCAAGTAACTCTTGAAGTTGTTTCTTGAGTTCTGCCATATCGGCAGGCGCCATCCTATACGGAGTCTGGGCTATGGGTTTCGTATCTGGGATCAGATTGATTTCAAAATCAATCTCCCGAAGTGGTGGTATACCAGGAAGTTCTTCAGGAAACACATCCTCGAATTCCCTAACTATGGGAACTTCGGCAGGATTGGAACTTTCCTTGGTAACATCTACCACATGGGCCAAGAATGCATAACATCCTTGCCTCAACAGCTTATCAGCAACCATAGCTGATACAAGACAGGTGGGCAGAATCTTTCTTTCACCTTGAAAGATCCATGTGTTGCTTTCATCAGCAAACACAGCCAACTTGGACTCACAATCCAAGACAACTCTATACCTCTCTAAGGTATCCATCCCGAGGATTATATCAAATCCTTGCATATCAAGTGGTATAAGATCCACTTGAATGTGATGGTCAGAAAAGAAGAGGATGCAGGGAGAGCATACCTCCTACAAAACGGCAGACCCACTCAACGGAGTCTCCAACAACAAACTATCTGCTCTATGACTAACAGTCACATTGCAGTTACGAATCACTCTATGAGTGATGAAAGAGTGCGTAGCACCCGGTTCAATCAGAACAGATACAACACAGGATGTAGACATATCAGGATATACAAGTTCCATCTGACCTGCCACTACCCGTGGATTGACCACTGCATCTAGTGGGTTCATAGCATAGAACCTCGTTGTCGCCTGGTGTTGAGGTGGTGCTGATGATCCAGCTTGAGACGCTTGTCCACGTCCTCGAGCTGCTCCTTGAGATTGCATTCTCTGAGATCCTTGTTGATTCTGTCTCGGAGGCTGTGTCACACTGACAGGCCTAGAACGGCAATCCTTCATCAAGTGTCCCACCTTACCACAGTTGTAGCATCTCCTCTCCTGTTGTTGAGTTCGGGGTGGTCCAGCAACTGACATCGATGCAGAACTGTGAGTCCCTTGAAGCGGTTGACTCCGTCCTCTACCTCTGCTTGGTGACCATTGAGTTTGAGAACCCGATCTGGGTGGTGGAGGGTTAGGTGCAGAGAATCTAGGTTTCTTGAAATCCCTAGATGAAGAACCCTGGAACTGTGGATATCTTTTCTGGGTTTGCCTCTTCTCAACCACAGATCTCTCTATCCTTCAGACTGACTCAACGAAGGTAGAGAATCTCTCTCAGTTTTCTAAGGCAGACATGGGGGTTGTCATATCAGCATTCAAACCCTTCTCGAATCTCCTGATTCTTTCCTCATCTGTGGCAGCCATGTGTAGACAGAACCGCAGCAATTCCATGAACTTAGCTTCATACTCGCTAATGTTCATCATGCCCTACCTCAATCTCTCAAATTGAGAGATCTTCTCATCTAGGAAGGTCTTTGGAAAATATCTATTGATAAATTCCCAACGAAACTCTTCCCACGAGAACTCTATTCCAGGTCTCTTCTGCTCTTCCATGTTCCACCAGTGACCAGCACTGCCCTTGAGAAGATAGACAGCATGTCTAACCTTCTCAGCCTCCGGGATAATAAGAATCCTGAAAGCCTTCTCCAACTCTGTTAACCACAGATCAGCATCTGCGGGGTCAGCAGTCCCAAAGTATTCGGTAGCTCCGACACGATGAAGTCGCTCGAACGTCTTACTGATGCCTTGTCCTTCGGGTTGGGCAGGTGCCCTAGGTGCAGGCATGGGCATCCTGTCGGTGATGTGTGTCATGGCAGTCATAAACTGCCCAAACATCGTCTGAACTGCTGGGTTACCCATATCAGCTGGGTCAAACTGGGGTGGCTCAGGTGCATGTTGTTCTATTTCTGGAACCCTTGCACCGCCTCGAGGTGCACTAGCACTACTCTCTGCCACGTACTCATCATGTGGCTCTGCCATCCTTATGTATCTTCTTCTCCTGAGGAGCAGAAGATTCTATTAGATAAGGAAGAGATACTAAGGATAGACTCGACATCCTAAGTCCTATGCCTCTGTAGACTCAACGGACCTGGCTCTGATACCACTAATTGTGGGCTCTGATCTCCAAACCATGATATAAACACGATTTAAACCTAGCGGAAGCGAATCGATTAACAACGGAAGACAAAATCACGGGAAATTAAAACTTTTTTAGACAAGAGCTTGAATCCATAAAGCTTCATTCATAAAAGGAGGTAAACTGTTTACATCTCATGATAATTACTTCTTGAGTAATTATATACAACAAGATACAAAATCTTAAGAACTCATAACCAAAAGACTCCAAGACCTGAGAGTACCGAGGACACATAGGACTCACTCTAACTACACCACATGGCAGGCTAAATCTCCACCTGAGATTTACTGCTGCTCCTGGTGCTGCTGCTGCTGGGACTGGTCACCTGTAGACCTGTTCCTCCGTCCTCTACGTCCACCTAAAAAGTTGAAGTCTACGGGGTGAGACAATTGTACATAATTGTCCCAGCGAGAGTTATAACTCTCCGCCAGAAGCTTTATTATAACATCAAAGAATAACTTAAGTAGTAAAAGCTTACAAAGTATTCAATAGCAGATACAGTTGTATACAAGAGCTCAACATATATCAAGCATGAAGAACATATGCACTATACAGTGTAACATCAATCAATTAGCTCATAATTACCTTTAACATGTATACTACGCTGTAGATTATGTTTTTCAAACATTCTTATTATTATGCCCTGTGGAGATGAGGTTTACCATTCATACCCCAACCAATCATTGTTAAGTGCCTTAGTATCATACTAGGTCATCGAAAGAGTCGTATTCTCATGACCTTCACCTTCCTCAGTCAGTAAGAGGATCACTTGTAGGACATCTTGTGTCTCTACTATTATAGCTCACCAGGGTAATCTGGTCCTTCGCTATTTTAGAGTTACAGTGGCGTTCTGTACTCTCTTCGTCATCAGGAGATTTCATGTTTATCTTCACTGATACGGATATCTATGTTTTCCTCGTCATCATGAGGTTTCATGTTTACCATCCACTGATACGGTATGAGTTTTGTAGTGAAGGATTGACGGATTATACATCTACATCAAATTCCTACACTAGGATGTAAGGTTCTACACATCCATATACCCCACATACTCAACAGTATGTGATCCAGGAGTTCCCGTAGGAAAACCTATTTCACCATCATTTGATCTCTGACAATGATGGATCTATGATCAAGGCTCTACATTTCACTTGATTAGTTAGGTACATTCAGTATTCTTTTACATCATACATTGTTCTTCAAACAATAACAGTATCATAACAGCTATGAAAGTAGAATACTAAATGCAACAAACCTAACTCACATCAATCATCATTTCTCAGTATACTCATCACAAGTCATCTCTAAAGCATGACCTTGATGGTATTCATGGCTCTTACAGCCCATTAAAACATAGGATGCCACTGACAAGGCATCAAGATATTTTTCTATTCATAAAGCTAACAACATGCTTTTAATGAATATAGTATCATCATTCATACCTGGATATGATCACCTTCATATCAGAACCTGCATGGTTAATTCAACTGATAAAGGTAATTCAAAACAAGAATATACTTTCCACTCTTGTCATAAGAGCTAAGTTCTCTTATTCTCATCAATTAGAGTTTGCTACTCATATTGCATGTCATCACCCTTGAATTAGGGTTTACTATTCACATGTCATCACCCTTGAATTAGGGTTTACTATTCACATTACATGTCATCACCTTTGAATTAGGGTTTACTATTCACATTACATGTCATCACCCTTGAATTAGGGTTTACTATTGACATTATGGTGAATTGAACTCATAACATCATCATGTATGAGGAACATCATCATTGATGCTCTCATATTAGTTTAAGATTCATCATTTATCATAATTAGGGTTCCATGATCTCACATAGGTGGATCATACCCTAATCATGCACATTCATGTGTATTGAAGGTACTTTACTTGAATTTCCATCATAAAAGGGTACTTTCTCTTTCTTAAGATACTTTCTCTCTCCTCATACTTGTAGATGGTGATAACACCAATCTAGATCAGGTTGGGTTAAGTCCACTTTGATTAACATAGACCAAATCACCACTATTAAGTGATTAGGGTTTGATTAGAATAAGGTTTCACTCAATTGAACCTTTCAAGGGTATTATGGTAAATTACACATTGATCATCATCATGGTTTAATTTACTAACCACTTGACCCTTAATGTCTTTTGGTATCATAAGGGTTTAGGTTGAACAACTATTAAACCATTTAAGCCTTCAAGGCATTAGGCAGACATAACTTCAAAAGTCTCTAATAGGTTTCACACCTTCAACCTTCATACGATCTTGAGGTCGAATCCCCTCATTCGATCTTGAGGTCGTATGCCCTCATTCGATCTTGAGGTCAAATGACCTTATACGGTCTTGAGGTCGAATGACCTTATACGGTCTTGAGGTTGAATGACCTTATACGGTCTTGAGGTCGAATGACCTTATACGGTCTTGAGGTCGAATGACCTCAAAAGCTCAAGATCGTATGGACCTCCAAGGTGGTTCAAAGGGTAAACTCGATTAGGGTTTCCTATG
This sequence comes from Alisma plantago-aquatica, assembly GCA_963693085.1. Lineage (NCBI taxonomy): Eukaryota > Viridiplantae > Streptophyta > Magnoliopsida > Alismatales > Alismataceae > Alisma > Alisma plantago-aquatica. The sequence continues at coordinate 572,326,233 of OY856411.1, forward strand.
TTGAAGCCATCAATTGGTCTCAAACTTGCTAACCACTTACCAATTGAGACAATTAGGGTTAGCCTTAACCAATTGGTCACTCAATTGATCCTCAATTGATATCCAATTAGGGTTGGAGTTGGTTTAATTAAGGTCTATAAACGTTCAACCATCAACACTCAACAATGTGAATCAAATCGAAGTTGAACCCATCAATTGACCTCCAATTGGGCTCAAACTTGGCCCAAACGGTCTTGGGATCGTTTGGATATACTCCAAACGGTCTTGAGACCGTTTGCCCAAGAATTCATCAAAATCTAGATTGATTTGATAGGGGTTGAACCTTAATTAAGTCACAAATCAGCAATTTGATTATTTTAATAACCCATTGTAATTGGGCCCTCAATTGATCAAATTACCTTAACCCTAGACCTCCAAACGGTATTGGGTTGTCACCAAACGGTCTTTTAGACCGTTTGGATGAGTTCCAAACGGTCTTGAGACCGTTTGCCCATCCATCCTTTGGACTCTAGTGAAAATTCATCAAGGTTTGATTTATTGAGTTGATCATTACATCAATACTTAATTCCAATGTAATTTGGTATCTTTGTACCTTCAATTGGTCAACTATACTTGACCCCAGACCTCCATACGGTCTTGGGTGATCCCCAAATGGTCTTGAGACCGTTTGGATGATTCCCCAAACGGTCTTGAGACCGTTTGGGCTAATCAACCCAAAATCTCAAATTAGCTCATTGTGATTTCAGCACTGATTTCAATTAGGGTTTGCCCTAGTAATCAACCTTCAACTCTTAACTCGTTTGGAATTAGTCCATCAAATTTGGTGAGTTATTAATTAACATCATTATGAACAGTAATCTCATACGGTCAACGCTTAGTCAACCATCTTATACGGTCTTGAGACCGTTTGCCCAAAAAGGGCAAATTAAGCAGATTGAAAATCATGACTAAATTCAATTGGATTTGCTAATTGATTTGCTTATATCTCACGATCCCTTTGGAGTTAACCTCTCAAATTTTGTGGGTGATTAACCTACATAATTTTGAATAGGATTCCCATACGGTCCACGCTTGGTCAACGCGGCCATACGGTCTTGAGACCGTATGCCTTCATACGACCTTGAACCCGTTTGCCCACCAAACGGTTTTGTAAACCGTATGGGCAATTGGTTGAGGTCGTATGGTAAAGTGGAAAACTGTGGATAAGCATAGGAAATAACGCCCTCATCTTCTAGCTCAAGAACAGAAACAGTTCCTCACGGATTTGCTTGCAAGGAAGCAAGGGAAGATAGGGACGAAGAAGAACTAGCAACTAACAGCATAGAAAAGATGTATATAACAAAGCATAGGTTTAGAGTTATAAAACCCGCCTAAAGCTTGCTCCTTGAGCTCCAAACTTTCGAGCTCCAAGCCTTTAATGGCGTCCTAGAAGCTCCACAAGTCGGCCAAGGTGAATCCTCCAAGAAAAGTTGAGAAGAGATGGCTAGAAAGATAGAGCTAAGTGAGCTAGCCATGAATTTGACCTTGAATTCGAGTTTCATCCAAGAATTTAAGAAAAAGGAAGGATCCAAACCTACCTTGCACTCCCTTGGTCGTCTTCCTGAGCTCCAGAGCTCTCCTTAGTCGGTTTGAGCAAGGGGAACAGTGAAGGAAACGAAAGAAACATTCCTTTGCTAAGTGAGGAAAAGGGCTTATATACTTGGGGTGGAATTTCAACATAGGCACATAGGTTTTCCTCACTTTCAACTAAGTCCCTCCTTTCTTCTTTGCTCGTCCCTTCTTCTTATTTCTAAGGACAACCTTCTTCTAAGGTCAAGAAATGAAGGCAAAGAAGATCAACCTATTACTAAAGCACACACATAAAAGGCTATAGTACTTACACCTTGATTATTCAATCATAAAGGTGTTTTTCATTATATGATTATTCAATTGAAGTGACTTCTTCATCATTTCTTCTCTAAATGATGACAAGAGTCTTACAAGATATTTTTAGATAGTGTATTTTACAAGTTGCACCCCTCAAATTGGGTAAATTGCACTTTACTCCAATTTAGGGTTTCAAGCACAGGGATTGCTTCCACAGCTGCACCTTGGTGCTCAAGCTTGGGAAATCCCTCAAACTTTACCATAATCATTCTTATGATGTCTCAACATCAGAGGAACATCTCAACATGTGCAAATTACAAGTTAACCCTTCTAACTGGGTAAATTGCACATAGGTCCCTGTATTATAAAACAATCAATTCAACATTGTTTAAAAGGAACAGAAAAGGAAAAGTATGTTCCTCAGGAACTTAATTACATGCAAAAAGATAATCACCAGTATCTTAATTACATAATTAGGCAAAACACCTAGGGTTAACTCATAACCCAGGTCAGGGATGTTACAAGCTTCATCTACAATGGGAAGGATATTTGGAAACTTTGTTTGACTAGTAGTGGCATGATCATGTAAAGGGGACTTTGTCAAGATAGACATCAATATGACGGCCAGGACATAAACTCAATAGAATTCCATAACCAAGATCATCTAGTAGTTGAATGGGCAGATATTCATTGCCAGGAAATAAATAGGTCAAGGAAATGTGAAATTGGATTGGATCGATTGCCAACATGTTGTGAATGCAAGATTTCAGTTCAGTCAAAGTACTCAAAGTGGACAATTGGATAGGCATGTATGATCCGCCACAATAAGAGCCACGATTCATGAATTTTCCATTATAACGCAACATTATAATAGGTGGATAAGATGTCATCTTCCTATTTTTAAAATGAAACAATAAGTTAGACTTAATGTGAGGTCTTAATCAACATTTAATCATTAAAGAAAAGATTAATGCAAACAAACAAATTTAACATTTAAATTCAAGTTCCTAAATGGACATGCAGAAAGTTATGTAGTTGACTTTAAATTCAAGAATTGTATTTGTTAAAGTGTTTTAGTTGTACCCTTTTTACCTAGTAACCCATACAAATAGAGAGTAATATTTCAAGTCGATCATGCCAAAGAAGAACATAGATGAGATGCCTAATATGTATTTTTTTCATACGAGTGGATTGGATATTTAAGAAAAGATTAGAAGATAGAATAGTTGATGCATTCTTTAATAATATAAAAATGAGAACATTAATTTTTTCAAAGGTTATGGTAGGTTGGGATACTCCTAAAGTAGAAAAGAAGAGAAGATAGAGTATTCTAAGGTTAAGTAATGCTTATTTACAAGAACATTTCACTTCAGCCAGGTAGAAGATACATTATAGTGAAGGGACTCCAACCACCTTCAAAATGAGGATTGGGAGAATTATGTCAGAACCCTCACAAGTATCGGCCTAGACACCTCAGTAAAATATTTTGAAATAAGAATTACTTAAAATTTAAATAGGTAAAGATAAGTACTACAGAAAAAAATAACATGAGAACTACCTATGGAAGACAATAGAGAAATAATCTAAGAGTCCCACATTAGTATTAGCCCCATGAAGATTTATTTTATTGAGTATTATTCTAAAACAATAATCAATTCTAAGTAATCAATTTTAAGCAATCAATTTTGAAGTAATCAATTATAATTCTACTATAATTTTATCAAGAAAATATAAATAAATTAACTTACTTAATTATGGCGAGATCTCACTTGACGCCAATAAAATTAAAAGAAGAAATAAGCTCAACTCCAGCAATTATAAGAAATAAGTTGCACTAGATTACTCAATGCATACAAGAAGACCAAAGAACTCCTTTGAAGATGAGAAGAGAGCTCCTTTGAAGATGAGAAGAGTAGAGATTAAAAGAGTGGAGAAGATGAAGAATGAGTGAATTGGTGTGGAAATGGGGAGTAGGGGGTGTTTATATAGGAAATTCTAGAGGGGTAGGGGTAGCAATGTGGCTGTTGGGTAGGGGAGAGTAGGGGGGGAGTCGTTGGGTGGGAGGGGGCGAGCGGGGAAGCCATTCAGAATGGTGTCTTCAGCAGGGAGCCAACATGTGGTGCTGGCCGCCCCCCTCGCTGACCGTTGCGAGATAATTGAAAACAACAGGCCAATCGAAAGAGAGACGCCATTCAGTTTGGCGTCTCCATTTTCTCTCTCCTCCCGCAAACTCGGTTACTCTGACATTATCCTACAAACTGGGTTACTCCGGGAAATAAGATCGCGAAACTAAGTCATTTTGGTTTTTTTTCCAAGTTTCTTCTCTTTTGTCCAAGCCACTTCCTTTTTTTTCTTTGTGAATATCGGGAATATCCTCCCTCGTTTCACGAAATAACCGAATGATCAACCTCACAAGCCAGTATTAAAAATACATTATGTAATTACGATCTCACAGTCAATTAATGCATCCAAATGGGGCCTTATTGCATGTAAGCAAGTAGTGCAGATACAATTCACACAATACAAAAAGATACAAATGTTGACTGCTTTGTATAATCCTGATGCGAAGGTTTAGGTGTTAGCAGAGAAGATGTGCTATGAATAATTTTCCTAAATATAAGACAAAGTTATAACAAGTCCAATCAGCAATGAACATGGTTGAGGTCGTGGTCTGGACTTGCGTCCGCCAGTGTTTTCACCACTCCTCTCCCTCTTAAACATTAGAATAAGAAACGAACGATGAATAATCAGTCAAATATCTGTCACAAAACATGGGAGATGAAAAATCAATCAAATACCACAACAAACTTTGACTACTTACTCCATCAGGAAATTGTCAGATCCCTGCATGCAATATTGTCGGACAGATTGCATCCTGAAGAAGCACAAAGGTGTCTGAAAGCAGTTTCCACTAACATATATCTGGTCAAAGACCCTCTCCGTTTAATCTTGAATGTCATGGACATGATGTCCAATCTTGGGCGTGAATGAAGACTGTCTTTTTCCTCTTTTTGTTGAAAGATCTAACACATTGTATACCATTAATCCTTTACACCATCGAAAGAGAACAAAAACGCAGAAAATCCCTTGAGAATCAAGCTGTTCCTAAATATTTTGGCTAAAGACGACGCATAAATGTTTTGAAGAGGGGTTAATTACAGCAACAACAAAAAAACCTTATGATCTTATCTACAAATATAACCAAGCGGTGATGTTAAGACCATATCCCTGAAACATGGTCAGGAGCACCTCAAAATGTATATGTACAGATTCATCACCAAGATTCCAGTAACAGTAACGGATTGCTGACATCCGAGATCCAAAAGGTAAATGGGTCAGGAAATGTGCTTACACCGCCCCTTGTGATTCTAGAAGGACGAACAAGATCAGTCCGAGAAATTGAGAGATCGGCGCAATGTTGACCCCGATATCCTAGACGGTGAAGATCGAGCATGATCACGGGCTCCAGCGATGATGTTGTCGATCAGCATCCGATGGACTTTGCCCGCCCTGTACTTGGAACCCGAGCTGGCGGCCTTGATAGACGCCGACGCCTCGGCCGCAACGAAGTCATCGGACCGGAGGATGTACACCTGCACAATCATAGATCGACCAATTTACTTTCACAAACAACACATCGATAACTATCGACTGTCCAAAAAAGAGGACTGACCTTGAAAGAATTGGGTTTTAACAGGTGGAAAACCAGAGCATCTCCGTCATGCAGGCCATGGTCGGAAGCAAACCTACGCCAGCCAACGCTCAGTCCCTTCTTCTCGAGGACGAAAGTGGCCGAGTAAGTCTGGCAGTTGTTGCGGACGTTCAGGCCCACATACACGTTTTTGCCCGGCATGTGCTGCTTGCAGAAGGTGTCAGGAAACCTCTGTCAGGAATAGAGAGACGGCGGGATGAGATTATAAAATATGAAGAAGAGAAAAAAGCTACGGCCTTTTAGTAGAAATATATCGGTTAATCGGTGGCTCACCAGCCCGGAACGCCCCAAGGCGTCGGATCGCGTCAAGACTTTGGCGAAGCTGGGGGTCCCCTTGTCAAGCTGCTCCCGGAGCTCCTCGGCTCTTTCCCTCATGTACCGCCTTGCTTCAACGGAAACCTGGGCCGGTTGATCGTCCTCCCAGGGCCTACCTTCCCTCTTTCCACGAGGGGTCAAGTAGCCGCCGTCCAGCTTCTCCTCCGGAAGCTCATTGGCATCGTTCTCTGGCGCCTGGAGAAGGGGGACCGAGTTCGGATACATAATAAACAAGGCGCCGCGTCGCAAACGTAAGTGGGGACGCTGGTGGCTGGAGGAACGGTACCTGGTGGGTTACGGTCTCAATTAAAGCGCCATCCTGCTCCTGCCGCCCTGCACTTTGCTCCTTTTCATGCCGGCCTCGCACAGAAGAATGGTGATTTAGCGTTCTCCGTCTCTTGTACTCGCCCTCCATTCCTGCTGTGTAGCAGTTTTCTGTCGGCGGCGGCTTGGATTCGGCTATTCATGAAACTGAGAAAGCCGGAGAAGGCGGAGGACATGGCAGAGAAAATCTGATCTAAAGGACGACGCGGGCGATTTTATGCAATTTACTCGGAGTTCGCGGGCGATTTTATGCGATTTATTCGGACTTCGCGGGCCTTTTCTGGAGTCAGGTGAAGTGATTGATTTGTGATGCTGCGCCAGATACAGCTAACTTGCGCGGGAATACAGACTAACCGCCAAAATTTGGGGGTTTGCTACAGGAATAAAAAAGTACGATAAAAAATTAGACTATTTTTGTTTTCACATATGCATCTATCTACTTTATAAAAAATTAGGCAGCTGTGCCTTTACCAACTTTTGGCTTTTCGTTACTTTTTTTTTGCTTTTGATCGATAACCCAACAATATGCACCGCATTATCAGTCCGGATTACCACCTAAGGCAGTTGCGTGCATGATCACCGTCTGATATACAGATAAAGTACCGTGAATATTCTTTCACCTGCCGTATGCACAATAAAGAATTTCTATCAGGTTTGTTCGATTTAAACAAATCTACTGGTTACCGTTTCGTTTTCAGTCCGTGCAGTAAAATGTGTTCTGCTTTGCTTCTGTAAAGGAAACGCTACAGACAGCCTAAGCCTGCTTATTACTTTTTCGTCACTGCAGCCACAACGCACCACAAGTTTGCAACTAATGCCTAAGCCTGCGGCGTATATGTACATGTCTTTGTTTCATACCTACTCCTATTTTTATTTTCTTAGATAGTTTACTTCTCCAAATCAAAACCGTTCCATTTGAGTTGCGAAGATACGAGCACCCGGGCACTGTATATATACATGTTTTTATTTGTTGTTTTTCGTAGACATGCTGCGTTAGGATATAAATGAACTATATATGGGTTATAGGTGGGAAAGAAAAGATCAACACATGCAATCTGCTACATACTTAGAAAAGCAACACATGCAATCTGCTACTTTTAGCACATGGGAAATAGGATCTACATCTTTAGAAAAGCAACAATGCAATCTGCTACTTCTAGCACATGGGAAATAGGATCTACATCAACTTTTACTGATGAAAAAAAAAATTAGCTTTCTCATATCAAATGAAGAAATGAGATGAACAAGTCAGAAAAACCTTCATAACAAATTTAGTTACACCTCCTGAGTCATATGTACTTTCGGATTGTAGACCATATAGTCTTTGTCATGCAAAGAGATATCCATATAAAGTCAAGACGTTTTGTTGCTATGATGGTGGTATTATTTTGGCAACAAATGGCATCCCTCTAGAACTACTTAATTTATACACCTCAGTAGAAAAAGAGGTTGTTCACTTCAGGCAATGTATAAGGATGTATAACAATACATTTGCTTTTACATCTATGGTTGTACATGAGGATAAAAATCTTTCAAAGAGAAATAAAGGGATATACACTTTCAAAGTACAAGGACAAGTCTATCATTTCATCAATAGAATGATACCAGAGAATGGAGACCCATCACATCTACAGTTATACTTCTACGATACTGATCATGAAATACAAAATAACTTACATCTGTCATCAAGATTGAAAGAGGATGTAGTCAAGATATTAGTCAAGACATTATGGAATAATCCATACTCAATTTTTTTTTGAAGTTTAAGAGATTTACAGAATTCTGACAATCTACAAATATTACTTAAGTCCAATCCGGATGTACATCGAGGAATTCATAATGCACCAACTTCTTCACAAGTGGCAACAATTTGGATTGAAAATGATGATGATGCCAACAATAGCATAAATTTTCAAAGAGATATTCATGTTTACAGTCATGATGGGAGCAGTTATTGTGCCAATTACTACTATGGTTGTTATGACTCTTTGCAATATCTGTTACTATTTCCACATGGTGATATTGGTTGGCATCAAGGAATTTCACGAAGAGATAAAAAAATGGGGAATGGTTGTTCAACAATTCATTATCTGAGAATTCTTATTTCAGAGATATCGATGAATTGTTACTACAAGAGAAAATAGGTAGCATTAACACTTATTAATGAATGCATTTAGTAATAATATGACATGAACTTATGAATTATGTTATTGTTATATGTCATCTCTGGAAAATAAGCAGAAAAGAAGAAAAATGGTCTCATGCCATGAATACTACTGTTTATAAGTTACAAATTAGAGATACAAATAGATCGATTCTATCGTGTGTTGGTAGACTTCTCCAATAATATATTGTTGATATGTATGTCAAACTTGAAAGTAGCTGCTTAGACTACATTAGAAGAGACCAACAAAAGATTCAAGCCGATCTATATCAAGGCATCATAGATAGCTATAATGATGGAAAAAAGAGCGGCATTACAATTGGAAAAAGAGTTATTCTTTCTGCATCTTTTATTGGCGGTCCAAGACATATGCGACAATGTTATCTCGATGACATGGTATTAGTCCAAAAGTATGGTAAATCGGACATATTTCTAACTTTTACATGTAATCCATTATGGTTTGAGGTAAAAAAAAGAGAGAGACTGCATTTTGAAGAAGCACAAAATAGATTAGATATTCTTGCCAAAATTTTCAAAGTAAAATTAGAAGACTTAAAAGTTGATCTTTTTAAGCGGCATATATTTGGACATGTGGTTGCTCATGTTTATGTGATAGAATATCAAAAAAGGGGACTTCTACATGCACATTTTCTCATCATTTTAGAAAAAAGAAAAAAGAAAAAATATTACTACACTTGATGTATATGACCAATATGTATCTACTGAAATACCACAAAAAGATTCTACCGCACATCTTCATCGTATGGTTTTGAAACATATGGTACATGACCCATGTGGAGCCTTAAATCCAAACAGTGTTTGTATGAAGGATGGAAAATGCAAAAAAATTAACCTAAAAGAGTTGTGCTCAATAACAACTCAAGCAAAAAAATTGTACCCTTTGTATAGGCAAAGAGATACTGGTCGTCGGGAAAAGATCGGTTCCAACCAGATTGATAATCGTTGGATCATTCCTTATAACTCTTATCTATTGGCAAAGTATATGTAACTTCCATATAAATGTCCAGATATGTTCTTCAATTAAAGTAGTAGCGTACTTATACAAGTACATATACAAAGGACACGATCATGTATTGTTTCAATTGAATGACAACCAGTTGAAGGATGTACATGATCAAATTTCACAATGTGTATCTGGACGTTGGGTATCACCACAAGAGGCGACATGGAGAATTTATCAATTTCCTCTTAATAAAATGCATCCATCTGTATTATCTCTATATCTTCACCTTGAAGATATGTAAACTATTGCATTTCATGAAGATCAAGATTTGTCAATTATTTTACAGAATGAACATTTCTCCAAGACAATGCTAACAGAGTACTTTAGAAAAAAATTGTATTGATGTGGAAGCTCAAAAATATCTATATAAGAAATTTCCTGAGCATTGTGTTTGGGATAAGAATTCTCGATCATGGAATAGAAGAAAGAAAAAGAATTCTATTGGAAGGCTGGTATTTGCAAGACCCATTGAAGGTGAAAGATATTACTTGTGTTGTTTACTTAATCATGTGAAAGGTGCGAAATCTTTTCAGGATCTGAAAACTGTCAATGAAACACAATATAAAATATTTCAAGAGGCAGTTGAAAGGTTTGGTCTATTGGAAACAAATAATAGTATTGAAGAATCTCTTGATGAAGCAGTGATGTTCCAAATGCCTTCAAGTCTGTGGCAATTATTTTCTACTATAATTGTCTGTTGTGCTTCTGTCAGCCCTATACAACTGTGGGACAAGTTCAAAATCAAATGAGTGAGGACTTTTACAATCTTGATGAAATAGATTGGACCAATGCTCATATGAGTGATTTTAGGAATATTAATATGTGTTTAGAATCAATGGGGGAAAATCTATCAGACTTCAACTTACCATCTATTATTCAAGACGAACATGAGAAGTTATATAAAGAAGTAGAAGAGGAATTCAAAATTGTTGTATCTGATGAAGATATTTTATCAATTTCACAACTAAATTATGGTCAAGGTTGTTCTTCTAGGATTATCATAGATAGATTAAATATTGGAGAACAAGGAGTATTTTTCATTGATGGTCCAGGAGGAACAGGGAAAACATTTTTATATCATTCTTTACTTGCTAAAGTAAGATCATGCGGTCAAATATCACTTGCAACTACATCCTCTGGGGTCGCTGCATCTCTACTACCATTTGGTCGAACTGCACATTCAAGGTTTAAAATATCATTGAACACTGAACAACAAAAAGTATGTAATATTTCAAAGCAAAATAGTTTGGGTGCATTGCTTAGAAGAACTAAACTTATAGTATGGGATGAGGTATCCATGGTAAAAAAAAAAAGCAATTGAATCATTAGATCTTTTATTTCAAGATATGACAAGTACTACATTACTTTTTGGAGGAAAAATTATCATTTTTGGTGGTGACTTTAAACAGATTCTTCCTGTTATACCACAAGGAGGGAAAGAACAAGCAATCTTGATGAGTTTTGTAAAATCAAAACTATGGGAACATGTTGAGAAGTTGTGACTAAGGGCTCGTCTGGTTGCTTGCGGTTGCAACACACAAGCTAATTTGAAAAATAGGAAATACAAAACAGGAAAGCTAACTGCAACTACAACAGTTTGGTTATATGCAGCTTCAACTCAAGTTTTTCGTTTGTTTTTTTTGCTAAGAGGTAGTATACGACTATATTTACTCAGGTGACCTTACCACAGTCAACAGATTATTACAGCTAGCCATTTCCAGCAGTAGTTCTTCTTCTTCAGATGACGGTCAGGAAGCCACTCCGGACAGTATGTAGAGAAGGTGGTGTGCAGAATGCCAGGAAAACCAACCGTGCCCGAAATGGGCGCAGTCCATTTTCAAACTTTCGTACGTAACAGAATTTTCATTTGGGTTTTATTTCCTCGGCGTGGGTTGAAGCTGCGTGGAACCAAACGAGTGAAGTTCGAAAAACTGTTGCGTTGGAACTGCTCGGGTTGTAACCACAAGCAACCAGACGAGCCCTAATAGAAAATGTGAGAACTATATCAAATCCATTACTCAACGAGTATTTGGTTCAAGCTGGAAATGGAATAAAAGAGCCTATAGTTGGTGATGAAATCGAAATTCCTCCAGACATGGTCATTCCATATATTGATGACACATCTTCCAAGCAGGAATTAATATCTACAATTTTTCCTAAGCTTACATGTCATGAAGATAGATTATGTTCTTTAACAAATCATTCAATTCTGACTACAAAAAATGAATTTGATGATGAAATAAATGATCTATTGATTGATAGATTTCCTAGTGACAAGAAGGAATACTTTAGCTTTGATTCAACGATTGATAAGACCAGTCAGTTTCAAGAAGAGGAATTTCTTAATTCTTTGACTCCTGTTGGTCTTCCACCTCATAAGTTGGTTCTGAAAAGAAATTGTCCAATTATGTTATTGAGAAATATTGATCCTTTTGTAGGTCTTTGTAATGGCACACGACTTATTCGTTAAAACTTCACTCGAAATATCATTGATGCTGAAATAGCTATTAGACATAAGAAAGGACAAAGAGTATTCATACCTAGAATCCCATTGATGCTGAAAGACCATGAAAAACTACCATTTGCATTTAAGAAAGTACAATTTCTAGTTCGGTTGTGTTTTGCAATGACAATCAATAAAGCACAAGGACAAACTTTAGAAAAAGTTTGAATATATTTGCCTCAGTGAGTATTCTCTCATGGTCAGTTATATGTTGCTCTATCTAGAGTGAAATCATCGAGAGATCTAAAACTTCTCATCAAACCAGCTATCACGAAAAAGACAATTATCACGACAACTAGAAATATTGTCTACACTAAAGTATTATCTTCTGTCAGAATCATCTAGGTGAATGGGATATACTTTCATGTAAGAGATAAATATTTATTACACTTTTTAAATGTAGTCATGTTTTTTTTACAACATGCTTATAACTAACATTTATTATTTAAAAACATGACATTACGCTACCTGAAAAAGATGAAGAAAAGTTACAAATATATTCTTCTAAAAATTATGATACAATCATTCTACTCTATTTGGAAAAACAAGTAGGTATTTTTAATACAAGCCTCTTATGCTAACGTCACTCAGTCTTGTGGTAAGTATCCTCAATGTTAAAATTCTCATTTAACTACAAAAGAAATCCAAAATAGTAACTGAATATCTCTTCATTTTCTTATGTCTTTAAAATCAATTCATATTGTTGTTCTCTTCATGTAACTTCAAAGAAGTACGCTTATGGATTGGCACAAAGTATCAATGACAAAGAACTATATTTATAGTCTGGGACAATCATTGTATTTCGTGGTGACTTCAGACAAATGGGTAAGGAGCACATAGTTGTAACAAGATCTGTGAACTCATAGAGAAATGAAAATCTCAACTTATTGTCATGCATTTCATCTTCCATATGCAAGTAGATACAAAGCATAAAAGAAATCAACAATTTAATTATGATGCATATCATACGGGTAACAATGTCATTTTGGAGTAGTTCACTGATATATTCATTTTGTGATAATTATATTCTAACTTGGTTGTGATGCACGTACTTAGCACATACTCTTCTGCTAGTAACTATAAAATAGAAAAGGAAAGTAATTTACTCTTCTTCTCCATTTTGTTATTCTGCATATATGGAGACAAAAAAAACTTCATTTCTGATCTCATTTCTTGTTCATGTAGCATTTTTTTTAAATTTGTCACACTTGTCGCGCTTTGTGGAAGGTTTACATTTTATATGTGTTTTCCTGTTAGTTAGTACCCCCGCTCTGTGCCAAATGCCTTCTTTCTCAGATGTTCTTCACAACCATTTATAAATTTAAAACAGTGCGTTGAATTTATACTTTTTCTCAATAAATCTCGTTCACAGTATATGGAAGGTTAATAAGTCTCTTCATGTTATTGAAAAAAGTCTTGTATTGTTACCTAGTCCATCCCCGTCCCCACCCCCACCCCCACCCCCACCACCTAGCGCCTCCCTTCCCTCTTCCCGCGAGGTGACAAGTAGCGGCTACAATAGTAGTAACAAGAAATATGCCAATATTTTAGAACTTAAAATGGAACCTCATTCTTTCTCCACCACATGTTTGAGGTTGTATCAAATAAAATATGTATTTAATTTGTCATACTCTCATGTGGTAGACAATAAGTGGGGTTCCGTTATGGGTTCCAAAATGGGTCCTCTAATAATAATAGTAAAATAAAGCAAACAATTTAGCAATAATAATAGTAAATAAAGTAAAATACTTAGTAGCCGCCGTTCAGCTTCCCTACAATAGTAATAATAATACTAAAATAAAGCAAAAAAACAATACGACCTTGAGGGATCTCCTTGGTATAACCTACAACCAAGAATGGAAATGAAAAACATAGGGAAATGATTGTAAGTCATCAACAACATTGGTAGTCGTGGTATGGCAAATTAGCAACATCACATATCAACTGGTGGATAGTGGCGAGAGACGACTCATGAATTCCTGGCATACTAAAGGGACAAGACCAAGTCGGCTTCCTCTTCAAAGTTGATAACACCATGTGAGGTTGATATAGTAGCATCGTGATAAATTGAGAATGCTTTGTGCGCGGCCTTGTTCTTGAGAATTGAACCACTATCACATATTTCTTGGAAACATATATATAGACGGTAAGCATGTGATTGTATACTAGTGATTACTTTTTGAATAAAACATCTTATTGTTTTTTCAACTCATATATCCAGAAAATTCAAACGACTATGCGCAACATTTATGATTGAGGCTTGGTCTCTACAAGATTCAGTATAATTTAATTGGTATAGAGTGTAATCGAATTCGTATGTATTGGTGCTATCGTGTTGATAGAGGTGAAAACGTTACCCTACGCTCGTTGTCTAAGGGCAATCAAAGAAGATATGACTAGTTCTCTCATTATTATTATTCTTCAATAATGAGAGTACTAGTCATATCTTAGTATTTTTAAAGCATAGAAATCATATAAAAGGCCAATAAAAACTCCATTTTGTGCCTTGTGACCCAATGACCAGTTTATTATGTCATATTAGCCGAAGTCATTCAAGGACTTTTTTTAGTCATCTGGTCTTCCAAAATTGTGATTCATATTGGCTCATGTGTACAGGTTTTATACAAAAAATAGTATGCTTTGTTAGCAGCATCAATCGGTCCAGTTACTAATAGGTTTGTTTTGTGGTCTACACAAAGAGCTTTTGATGTCATGGTATCATCAGTGAGGCCGAGCATATCTATATGTCTCTGAAGTGCATTATGTCTATTTGCACTAAGCAAATATAGAGACTTGTTAAGTGATATGTGTCTAATATTATGTGGTATGTTGTGATCCATGCTATATTTGTCAAGACAGACCAAATATGACCAGTTTCGGTCCAAAACAGCACATAGTCCCGAAAAAAATGGGGTTATGTATAATGTCTTCTATAAGATGAGTTTGATTGTTGAGGTGCCTCTATAAATTCAAAGTTCTGTGTTGTTATGGATATGCTTCCACATCGGATGCTTTGTATAATACTTATACTTGATGAATTGGTTCAAATAAGCAACCCACAACTTTGTTGAAGAGAAATTAAATGGGGATGCTTAGGTTGATAATGCCCCACCCACCCAGTGATTTCATCTTAGTGATGAATGTTCAATCAATCAATGTTTTTTCCTTTTTCCCAATGTGCTTCCTAAAGGAAGTTACATTGAACAATTTAAATATGTGTATTTTGCTAGGTAAAGGGGTTAAACTAAGAAAATATGAAGGAACCTAGATGGCATGGTATAAAAGATTGTCTAATTTGTTGACCAAGGCTTTCCACCAATTCTTTCCCCCCAAGAATCTGGTCTGTTTGTCATTTTATCTATGATAGGTTGTCATACAAACATAAGAAGTTTATTAGGGATCATGAAAAGCCTAAGTATTTAAGAGGGAAAGATTTTATCTTGCGCTACTGAATATGGCTATATCTTTCCACATTATCTATCAGCGTGTGAGACACTCAGGGTGGATCTGTGAAAGTTGAATTTTGAGTCATAAACGGTGTTGGAAAATGCCAAAAATTTGAATTGTGTCCATGACATTCTCATCATTGGCCTTGATAAAGATGATAGTATCATCTAAAGATTGGATGATATCTATGTAATTAAGGTTGTTGATTTATAATAAGAGATCGTTTTAACCCCCAAATAGAACGTTAAGGAATTAATGGAGACAATTGTAACAAATAGAAAAGGTGATAAGGTGTCCCCTTGTCTAAGTCCATTCAAGCATCAAAATAGCCAAATGGTGCCTTGTGATGAATGTCCTGATTTGAGGCACAATTCAATATAATGTACCCATTTCACTAGGTAATGGTACTATTTGAGGCACATAATTATAAATTTCCACTTACATTTTGAAAATCCTACTCAAAATCACATTTTAGTGTAAGCATAGGCATTTTTTATTGTCATGTGTGCATTATTTCATTTCCATAATATATGCATCTTGGATCTCCTATCATTCAGTGAACGTCGTTTGCTCAACATTGATTATTTGTTTCATATGTTGTCTTATTCTAGTGCTTAAAACATTTCCTATAATTTTATACAAGTTTTGAATAAAACTAATCAGTCTGAATTTTTTGATATGATTGGAGTTTCCTATTTGTTTATCAGTACACATTGTTATTATTATTGAGGTTTGTTGCTGCATTCCTGAAGAGCTCCTTGAAAATTAATAAAGATGCTTTGATTGTATCCCAGTTGTTCCTATAAAAAGATCTATCAAAACCATCATGTTTGAAGATTTATCCATTCCAAGACTAAAATATGCTTGTTTATTTCTTTTGGAGAAATGTTGTAATTAGCATATGACTAGAGTTATTTTTTTTCATGCGCATCTTATCCCAATCTATGATTATTTCTTTAGGGAAAATACCTTTGAGATAAAAGAGCTTTCTAAAATATGTAGTATCGTGTTGAATGATATCAATCATATAGTTGGTAGATCCTCTATCACAATCAATAAAGTGACTAGCAATATCTATTTTTGTGCTCCTTACCAACTTTGTGGAGCAATCAAGTGGTGTAATCTCCTTATTTTAACCAGTTTTATTTAGATCTTCATTTTTGTATGATATCTTGATCCAACAATGATTGTTGTACTTGATTTTTGGTGTGGTATATAAGAAGCTCATCATGAACCATTTATGTTTCATTAATGATTATCGGCTCCTATAATGTGGAAATTTCTTTTATTTTCATTACAAAATTGCATTGTCCACCTCGTAAGTTTATCTCTAATGCTTTTGAGGTTATCTAAAATGTTATTCATAGAACTCCCATTTGTTTTTATTTTCGTATAGGTTGTAACATGACATTTATAACTAGGGGTGTAAAAGGTGAGGGTATGGTGCAGGTCTGGCCATACCCATACCCATACCCATCTAATTTAGTAGGCTGATTCTGGTTCTAGACCCACATAATATAAAACCTAGACCCTCACCATACTCATACCCGCAATAATAACGGGTATGTGGTGCGGATATGTGGGTAAGCAATTCTATAAAATATCATATTGTTTATGTAATAAAAATGATTGTGTTCTATATATTTTAATAAAACATGATATTGTTATTATATCGTATATTAACATGCAATAGTTATATCAGATAACGATATATTTTATATGTTAACATTAATTGAGTTAATTGTTTACATATTTGTAGTCATCATCATAACGTTTAACTTATGTAGAAAGTAATATAAATTAGTAGATATTTTGATTTTAATTTTACATATATGATGTTTAGTATTGTAACTAGAATAATGAATTCTTAATTATATGACTAGTCTCAATATTCTTGTGGTTAGAATAGTATATAATCTCAAGAATTATATTAGATAGACAAGTAAAGTATGGTATATATAACATATTATTTAAGTAGTTACTTATGTATAGTGGATACACGGGTCTAGCGGGTCTAGGTCCAAGCATACTCATTATCCATGAGTATGCATGTATAAAAAATTAGACCCGTGATAGATTTTTTAAGGGTCTAAATTTTTGGGTCTGCGGGTCTACCCATACGCATTTACAACCCTATTTTTAGCTAGTGTAGCATCTTTTGGGTTGTGAATCTAGTGATGAAATCCAAATTTAGTCATTAACGCTAAGCAATTAGCTATAGTTTCTTTCCTGTAATAGCCTTGATCCACCCAAAATAACTCTAGCTACTTATCTTTTCATAATTTATCTTTTTTTGAAGATATTGTAGCTCAACTAACTATTTTGAGAGTTGTAGGAACCAAACTAAAGAAAGCATCATTTTCACTGATCCAATCAGACTAGTTTGACCTAGTTTCCCTAAAATTGAGTCGATTTCATCCCCTAGACATCTAGGTGCTCCATCGACTTTTTTCATTTAGAAGACATGCCTTGACGGTCACAACCAATGGCCAAAGTTGATGGTCCGGTCACAACTGAAGGTTGAAATTGTCTTCCGATGGCATGAAATCAAGTCAAGTTCGACCTAGCCAAGTTGGTTTTGGTTGTCATTGTTCGACCCTTTTTTTCAGAAAACAACTAAAGATCTACAAGTGACGGTCAAGACCAATGGTCAACTCTGACGGTCAAGAAAGATGGTCGACTCTGACAATGCTTCTCGATGGTTGAGTCTAACAGTGCCTCCCAATGAACAACTCCAATGGCCATAACTAACGGTAAAAACTGACGGAGCACATCATTGATCGTCGTCTTATGGAGGTAAATCTGAATCAGTTTCATCTAAGTAAATTTATTTTCATTCCCACTTACAAATATTATATCATGCCTACCATTATAAACATCTCTCCTTGACCTTATTGCCAAGGGTTCCACATCCACAGTTTTTGGTACCCATATCTCTATTTTCAAGCTCAAAAGCCTGCAAGGGCTCAAGATCCCATGCTACATCCACCCCATAGGTCAGACTTCCATCCACCGTCAAACTCCACCACTCTCCATCAACCATCTCCACCTCAACTCATTTCCACCATCTTTCACTTGCATACATCCACACTAGCTACTGTTTCATGCATAATCAAAGAGAAAGGAGGTCAAAGAGTCCAGTTGTCAAGGAGGACGACCCCAAGGATGAGATCCAGCCCATAAGGAGGCTAAGGAGCAAGAGCCACCTCTACTCCTTGGGATAAATCTCTTTTTCTTGCTCTTTTCTTCTACTATGCTCCTTAGTTTTTGTACAAATGATGTACTTAGTGCCAACTATGCTTGTCTATGGCTAGTAAAACTCTTTCTAAGCTGTGTATCCCATTTTGGCATGCTTATTTACTTTGAATCTTATTTACTTTGACTCTAAGCAAGTATTTAACATTCATATCTAGCACGTTTATGTTCTATCTTCTCAACATAGTTGTGATTGTTGGTTTGGTTGATCTATTTTTTGTGTGAGCCTCCATTTTTTCCCAACTTTAAAAGATAAGTCGTAAAAATGGGTATAGAAGGTAGTTTGGGCTGAAATTTGAGAGGATAAGGTTCGAGGGAGGATCTGCCTAGAGTCCATGGTTAGAGAGATCGAAATCTACATTACAAAACCAACTTAGTTTCATCCAAGACGAGGGAGTTTCTTTGTGGTGTGGGCTCATGGTCGATCCTTTGCTACTCCTAACAATCCTAGTTGGTTTAGACCCAAGAGGTACTGTGTTATAGTTAGGGGCATTTATCCATGATCCTCGAGAGAGTGATTGGAATGTTGATGGGGTTCTAGTCACACTAAACAAGGTGAGTGGGATGACCCCCCCACAAGAGTAGCTACCATGGTGCATGTTGGGTTGGAATGCTAGATGCTTGCTAGGATGTTCAAGGATTGGCTATGCCCAGGAACGGGATACATAAACTGCTTGATTTATGGTAAGATAGCCTAGAACTCCTTCTTTTAATTAGTATATTTGATGGAATCTTTTTTCTTTATTTTGTTGTCCTTTGTTTCATTTTGCTAGACTCGTTCTAGTTCTACTCATCTATCTTCCCTCAATTTTACTTGAATAAGTAACATCAAAATCTTAGGTGACTAAACATCCCTAAGTCCATGTGTTTGACCTCACGTATCTACTTCGAACCGGTATTGAGTTGTGGGTGTATTAAAGGTTTCAAGTTATAAATTTAAAATCTAATCCTTTTTCAGGATCCACTTTTTAATGCATCTTGAGAGTGCATCAACTTTTGGTGTCATTGTCATGGATGTAGTTTTTCCATGTTTGTATGTCCAAAGATTTTGTTTCAGTTAACATTAGCTTGTATATATATGCACAACCTTTTTTTTTCACATTCTTATCCATACACATTGATTTACTTTTTATTTCCTTTCTTTATCTTTGTTCTTCAGTCATGAACCTAGCCTCATCAAGGCATATCATATTCTCTACATGTCCACCCAAATTATTACACAGTCTTGACTATTAGCAAATAATTGAAAGTCTTGAAATTCATCTAGTCGAACTCTCCATCGTCATCATATAATTAGATAAACTGAACCCATGTTGTCATCAAGTCTACATTGCAAACCCACCCTTCCACACAAGGATACACAAGAATAATGACCCCTGAATATAGAATGTTGGCTAGCTCTCATCTACAATTTCCCCAAATAGCTAAGAGATTAATAGAGCAGTAGCTCTCAGAGGGAGAGTGTTGATGCACTTCTCTCCATCTTATTGTCTCACCTCTAAGATTGGATGGATCCACTTCAAGTCATTCTTGAAAGACAGGATCGCCAGCTACAAGAGGTGATGGAATTGAGGCTAGAACTAGACATATATTTCAATTTGTTGAATAGAGTTTCCCCACACACAACAATTGACATAGTAGGTCCTCAAACAATGTACATGGCAGAAAGGGCAAATCTTGAAGATATTTCAACTCAACTACAATAACCTAGTAGTGAGGTTGTTGAGCATAGCAGGGGACTTCAAGACCTTGTCAGTTCAGTTTCTACACACTTACAAGTGACTATGTACACCCACAAAGACTTCAATCATCAAGCCCTCTCCAATAAACCTAAAGAGGAACACATCTCACCATCCTATCAGACTGCCAATTGGATTCACTTGGACTTTTTTAGTGAATACTCACCTACTTAGGGAAGCCCTTCATTCCAACCAGTCAATCTAGTTGTACAACTAGAGGAGGAGCTACAATATCCTTATGCTAGGACAAATGACAAAGATCTTCATGTGATACAAGACGACCAAGCAACTTCTACGTCATGTATATATTAGTTAGAGGGGATGCTTGATTGTTCCACCTTGTTTGTTGCACTAGCTTAGAATGACACATTACAAGTTGTTTCATAATTCTACTGGCATGCATCTACATTGGATTGTGATAGTTCATTATGTCATGAAGATGATGATTGCACACTAAGATGAAGTGATTCTATTGATGATAGAGTTGAGCTGAATTTACACGGTTCTACTTCAACTTCACCCCCTTGTAGGATGATGGCATTTGGCTAGGTGCAGACCGGACAAACTCTAACATGGCAACAACACCTGAGTACAACCCATCCCCATAGTTAAGGATAAGCTTGGGGTGAAGGGTTTACAACTAGATTCACCTAGGGATGTCCCATGTTCACATGATGATTGGTTGTCCCAGATTCACATTAGAGACTCTCTTTGTCATCTAATTCCAAATTTAGAAGTGGAGAGAGAAGTCCTCTAGAAAACTTCTAGTCTTGTCCCTCCATCTCATCATCTGTCGACATCCTAGAGTATACCTATTTAGATTCATACCTTGGAGGGTACCTTGAAGATGCTTTTTCGAGGAATTCATTCCTAAAGTTTAAGTCAATTCCAGTCCAAGGATGAATTAACAGAGTCATTGGATTCTATTTCTCTACTTCATACTTGGAAGGGCCCACATCTCCAACTATTATACTCCTATTACATGATGGACCCCCAATGAAAAGGAACATGTGACACCGGTCCCAAAACTTAGCATTTGGGTTCCCAATGTTGATATAGTGGGGAAAATTCCCCTTCTCACTTACCCTATTCTTCTTCTTTCCCTTTACTATTAAAATAAATGTTGTTATTCATGTTCTTGCTTATTTAGTTTATTTTCTCTAAATTCTATATTATATCTTTGCACACATACATTATTTTAGGACTTTGATAAATTTATTTCCATTACATCCATGCATGCCTTGCCTACTATCCTAAGTTTAGTTCTCGCTCAAGTATGAGACAAAATTTTAAGCTTGGTGTGGCAGGGATATTCTCCCTTATATATCTTCATTTTTCATGCATGCACATTTGCTTCCTTGTTCTTGCTTTTAGTATAAATTTTTAACTTTTTAGCCTATATTTTACAACTTAGTAGGGTCTTATTTCATAATTCATAGACTCAGAAATGAAGGGTATGTGGTGCAAATAGAACAGTTAAATGCTTGAACTCTTGCTTTTCTGACCTCGTTGACTCTTTTCCGAATTCTATGATAGATCTAATGTTAAAAGTGGCTTCACAAGCTTGTCACCTTGATCCATGTTGGCATGACAAACCTAGGATCTGGGACTAACTGGAGAGTACTAGGGTTTTCTTAAACTCTCTGTTGTGTATTTGTGAATCCAACTATACTCTAAGGATAGTTAGACCATACTTAACATTCACCAAGGTATCAAGCGAATGATCATGATTTGTGAGTTCTAATCAAGTTGGATTTTTTCCCCTTGATGGACCTACATGCCTTACCACACTAGATTGAGTCAAAAGAGAAAACATAAAAATATGCCAAAGAGGCCCATACGCCAAAAAATCCCAAAATATCATTATATTAGGAACCCACGCCTATGCATTAGAATGCATAGGATAAAATCATGAATGTGAATAAAAACATGAATGTTTGTTTTCTCTTTTAGGATAGTCAAGTATGTGCCCAATAGGTGTACAACCACTCTTACAAACATGGGTATGATGTGTCTGGTAGTGTTGTTGGTATGTATGCCCTGAGAGCCAATCATGGGATGATTGGTGGGATACATTGAGATTGATTTGATAAACATCAAAGGCAAGCTTCCAATTCTTTTTGGTTCAGTCATATGAGATAGTGATAGAACATATTGAATGTCTAGAGAATGATAGTACTCAATGACGTATGCCTTCAGGTTCAGGACCTGAACGATGAGATCATACGGATGCTAAGAGTTTGTACATTCTTGTTATGTCCCTAGTCAGATGTCATTGTGGAAGGTAGATAGACAGTAATGACACACAAGACTAGATTGTGGTGTTAGTTGATGATAGAATCTCATTAGTCATGATATAGAGATATCAAACCAAACACATAGGTACTTGTTAGAGAACAAGTGTACCAGACAGACCCACCGTGAGTTTGACACATGGAACCATGACATGGTAGTCACAGTCAGTACTCACAGTGATGGTGGTGAATGTGATTCTTTGACCTGAAATCACTACACTCAACACATGTCGTTGGGTACACTTTGACATCATCAAACGCAGTCCTGAAACATGGGTTGTTATAAAGGTGATGATTGGGTGGATTTGACACATGGGGCTTTTGAGGGGTGAGTGATAGATATGGGATTTGTCCCTCCTGAGGGAGTTTGATATCCATGGCCACTTGATGAGTAGGATTGAGATAGGCGTGCACATGCATGTGTGAATCAATATGTGATATTGATGTCATACATATCTCCTCCAATCTACTCTGAGATCAAGGAAGTGAATGAACGTTGACAGGATGACTGTTCCATGCCTCGAGTTCATTCGGGATATCAGTGACAAAGGAATTATACATTCACTGTAACACCATTCACGGATTGTAGGATTGAAAGTTGTTCTCCAACTTTCTATTTCACTTGGGTAGCACTGATGTGTGACTAGGCACCGCTCTTTGCTTGTGAAGTCATAAGTGTTATGGACTTTCACTGCCAACGTGAAAAGGACCTGCAGGGTCACACACATAGGATTTAACCTGGAAGAGGAGTTTTGTCCACAAACTATGTTTAGATTGATTACTAAAGGAGATTAGTAGTTTAATTAAACACTCAATCAATTGATAGCTCAAAATCATAGTGTTCAAGGTGTTGAATAGATTGATTAGAGTATTGGATTGATTGAAACTGCAATTGACTATTTCTGCACAATCTGCACTCCCAACCGATCGGCTCATGTGATGAACCGATCGGCTGAGCTTGGTGAACCGATTGGCTCATATGGTGAGTCGATCGACTCATGGACAAGGTGAAACGATCAGTTCAAGTGTTGAACCGATCGATTCAACTGGTCCAACCGAGCAACTTGGGAAAGTAAGATTGGTGAGAAATTTCTTTTCGTTTCACTTGCCAATTTGATTGGTCAAAGGATTGGTATTTGGTACCAATTAGAAAGAAAAGAGGAAAAGTCAATCGGGAACTGACTAGGGCCACAAACCGACCGGTTCAGAAGTGAACCGACCGGTTCAGGTATCCCAACCGATCGGTTGAGGTGTCAACCGACCGGCTCAGGTCCCCAACCGATCGTTTCAAAAATGAAACAATCAGTTCAGCTTGCGCAGTTGGTTGTTTTTGTGGAAAATCTCGAACCCTTCTACTCCTAATTTAGTCTCGCATTGCCCGGGATAGAGAACCCTGTCACATGACCCTCCTATATATAGGGGTATTGGGGGGCTTCTAAAAGAACAAATCAGTGCAACCAGTTGCTCTGTAAAGTTGTTGTTCTCTCTAGTTTTGGTAACCGAGAGAGCCCGAGCAAGTGCTACCCGATAAGGGAGGCACAATAAGGGAAAGACAACTGTAGAAAGCGACTGGTGGCAGGAGAGTGTGTCGGCGACTAGTACGCTGATAGGAGGGTGCGACTCCTTCTAATTCCTTATGGTACAAGGAGATCGGAGTTCCAGGTGATCGTGTGGACCACTTCAGAGGCGGAAGATTTTTGTCGCTCGAAGGACAACTGTCAATCCTGACAGTCCCGGTGAGACCAGGAGTCGTCAGTCCCGGTGCGACCAGGAGCTGCACAGACACCGTCCAAGACCAGAGGTGAAGACTGCACAAGGTGTGAGGTATTATCACCGAGTAAGCCTTGGGACAAGGTATGATTCCATAAACCATCCCTTCCTATTGTATAGACATTGACACGTTTCCTTATTCTGGGTTTGGAAAGGAGAAAAATAAAATTTCGCTGCCTTCTCTGCCTCCCCTAAAGCCAACAGTGGTATCAGAGCCACGCCAACTGCTCTATACTTTAGGATTATCGATATGATCAATTTTGGTTTGTCGCCTTTATTTATTGCATACGATGCAAATAAAATTGGCTTTATGCATGTCCAATCTTAAATCTACATATCCCAATATACATATATGATATGTAATATGAATGCACTCAATACGCGTCACCCTTAAATGAGTTTTGTGGTGGATGTATAGCGTGATTATGGCCAATAAACCCTATATGTGTATGGTTGTATGTGGTTGCTTGCATCTCGGTCTGCGCACCGATCTTCCTTCTCCTATTCCTGATGTAACTCGAAATAATTCAAGATTTCTTTCCTACCTTTGCTCCCCTTGAATGTAACTCGGGGTTTCTCCTTTTACGATGTAAAATAAGATAGAATTTTATTTCCTGTTATGTCGAAGAACGGCGGACATCTTGACGGCAGCTGAGACGATCGGTTCAAGGAGTGAACCGATCGGTTGATGTTCCAGACGATCGGTTCAAGGAGTGAGCCAATCGATTGATGACCGATTCGAGGAGCAAAACGAGCAGGTGGCAGCCATGATGAGATGCATGATGACCAGGAAAACCGATCGGTTGGAGGAGCCAATCGATCGGCTGGTGGCACCCAGCCGACCAGTCTGATGGCGAGCCGATCATTCATGTGATGAGTTGATCAAACCCAGAAAGGCAAAGCACATAGTTATCTTGTACATGTTGCATCTGATGTAGACCTAGATGACCGTGATTCCTCTTGGCTCGAGGAATCGCATTAGGATGGCCATAATCATCGCTTTTATCGTTTTGCATGTTTCATGTGGGATATAGCATGTATATGATACATACTATATATTGTGGTGATTGGATATGTATATGTATATAAAAACCAAATCCCTCATTTTAAATATTAAGTCTTATATGCCTTCCATTAGCGGCACACATGAAAAACTCAATCGACCAAGCATAGGTTACGCCAAAGCATGGTGTGCCGTCTATCTTGTGGAAGTGTGAAGGGTAGACATGTAGGTTCTTCCGAATCATGGTGCATGTTTACCGTGTCGGCTTTTGGGTTAGACTTAACTGGTGATTCTTAGAGCGTCTAAGCCCAGAGGCAAGGAATGTTCATGGCAAGGTGTTGCGCATGCTCATTCATCAAGAGTTGCATATGATGCAATTGGCATGATGGCCTACCTAAATAGTCAAGATTGTGGGCGATCAGCCAAAGCTGACTCATGACTTGATGAAATATGGATCTTGCCCACAAGAAGGTTGTACGCTGCAATCTTCCAAATTGATGGTGAGGGCTATCAATTTGAACTAAAATAGTGGGAGTGATAATTAATTAAAGGCCTGATTTTTATCGTCAAAACTTTTCAAATCAATCAAATAAGTCAAAAGAGTTTTGGACTAAAATTGCATATATTTCCTTTTGTTAAAATAAATGGTTAATCAACAATAATCACTTTATTTGCGATCGGTCTTTGAGACCAACAAAATAAATGGGAATAATTCCACGACTGGTTAGGACATTGAGAAATGTTCTCAATCGAAGAGCAAAAGCTCTAAGTCCTAGTTATACCAGAACCAGATGAACTCGATCCCACCACACCAATGGCTTAAAGGATGCTTATGGAAGCATACTAAGGATGCCATTAATGTTGAGTGCTTGATGTTGTGTTCTCTGAACTATGAGTTGCAGAGACAACATGAGACATATGATGTCTCTAAGACACTGTCCTAGTATGTCATGATAAAAGGAGATCCAGTAAGGTATTCACACATTCAATGTGATTGGGTATGTGGAAAACCTGAATAAGAAGGATTACCTCTGAGCCAAGAGTTGGCTATTGGTATGATACTGCAAATGTTGTGAGAATCATACAATTCATGATAAACTACAACATGAACAACTTTGACAAGCGTTGACAGAGTTGTTGGACATGTTGAGGATAGTAGAGGCAATTATGAAGAAAGGCAAACCGTAATGTTTGATGTGATCAATGAAGGGTAAGTCTTAAGGGAAAGGGCAAGGGAAAAGCTAAGAAGTGTTCTGATGCTAGACAGCACCCCAAGCCGTCTTCAGCCTCAAGGCACATGGGAAAGGGTGTATGAGGGAATTGACCTCAATATCTGGAAGAACAAAAGAAGATGAAAGGAGGGGATAGAGATATCCACCTAAGGTATCATGAAATGAACCACTTCTTTATCTGAGGTATGAGATACCAAGATATGGATATGTCATATGTGATATGCAAGATCCACAAAGAAGTGATGGCCTTTGTAGAAGGACCATGAAAGGAGTACTCATCGTTGGAGCAAGTGTTGCTGCCATAGATAGGAGTATCTTTCAGTTTATTTCAGTCTAAAGGGCACGAAATAGAGTTGATAACTACTATTTCAATTTGCCAATACAAACACTTTATTGTTGCATATTGTTGGGACAAGGATGGCTATCAATATAGTTGATGTTTCAATTTTAAAGATATGATCTTTGTGGCAATGCCTTGTTTATCTTGTGATACTTGGTATGCATAAGATAAAATGATACCTAAAAGTTATAGATAACTCAAACAATCAAATTAGCATCAATCATGAGAAATTCATTTCTAGTTTCCATATGATGGATAAATCTAGACTCTTTTGGTTAGAGAACCAGTAAGAGACATGAATATCTTGGACATGATTAATCAATCTTCACTAATGATAGTGGGAGAATGGTTATCCTATTAGGTATAATACATGTGATGTATTTACATACCTATTGGAGCACATGCTAACACTTCAAATGGTGTTTAGAGAAATACCAATATGAATGTCTTGAAGTGTTCAAGAATATCATAAATGAAGTATGAATTTGGTAAAGTGTTAATTCTTGATGAGATCAATGAATGAAATACTTAGACCAAAATGTTTGAGAACCTTGTGAGTGATTATGATAGTGTATCATAGTGATCTCATGATTAAGGCATGGTGATGTCTAAATCAAAATGAGTCATACTCTAAGGAGTTAGAGGATGATTATCAAATAACTAAATTCTTCTTAAATAAAGAATACCCCACACTAATAAAGGACATTAAGAATCACAAAGGGTTGTGAGTTCTTATATCCTTGACAGATACACCTCAATTATCTATGTGATGAGTTGATCATGTGATGAGTCAACTATCTAGATGACGAGGAACCAAATTTTGAGTTATGGTTTATGACCATTACATCCTAAATGACTTCCATGTGAACCATAAGGTATGACCTTGATGGTAGCACCCATTGGATGGAAATCCATAAGTGCAAATAAGTCTTAAGCGTTAAGAGACATGGATGACATTTTGAGAAGGATGATGCTTGTTGATTGCAACTTAATGACTAAGACACATTTGGCATATGGATACTAAAACCGCATTCCTATGAGGAATAAAACAAGGATGTATACGTGACACAACCTATAAGGTTTATGAATCCACTAATGCAAATGAAGTCTATAAGTTACAATGGACTAATCAATATGATTGATTGAGTACAAGCAACTCAGAATTGAATATTTACTTTGATGATATAGTCAAAGGGTTTTGACTGATATGTCAAAGATAAAGAAGGGATTTGTGATTTAGTGGGAGCGTGTTCACATTCTACATGTTGATGTGAAATGGAAATGTTCTAGAATGGAAATCCAAAAGTGGAAATTATCTTTAAGGAAGATAGAGACATTTCCTATGTGATAGGAATAGAGATCTATGAGATAGTTCTCGAAAATCTCTTGACCTGAAAAGAGAAAGCATACATTGTCGATCTGTACTGAAGGGTTCAGTATGCACAAATTTAGTGGGAGAAAACATGTCTGTGTTACATGGAGTTAGTATCCCAAGGCCAAGTGTCCAATTCTTATGAAGAATATGAACACTAAGAATAGATATGGATCTATCATGTATGTAATCATCCCATCATTTTATATGTATAGACATGGCAAGGATAAAATGCATTCATCATCTTGTATGTAGGACATGACAATATGATGTGCTCATCCTGATAACTCGTATGTGGGACATGACGAGTGGATGTCTGTCTACTTCCAGTAAGGGTTACTGGAAACCATAAGAACTTGATAAGTACTTGTGAAGTACTAGTTATATGGAGATAAGGAAGAGTTCAATGTAAAGAGTTACATTGATGCGAACTTCTGAATAGGAAAGAAAATCAATCGCAAAATATATATAGGATATATAAAAGTGAAAGTTTTTTGATAATTGGAGGTGTTCCAATAAAGCCATTTAAAAGGAAATGTCGAGTATCCGTATGTTAGAGAACATCAGTGGATACTATATGGATCTAGGAGTTCATAGAGATGAACTTATAGATATTCCGGTCATTGATGACAAGTATGGAATCCTTGATCTTGTAATGTGGCTAAAGGTTAGCAAAGGAATACTGGATCGCATATTACAGAAGCTCCACCTCATACGTATTACGTACAACGAAGAGATGAGAGACATGCAATTAATACTGACTTTGGCAAGGTGTTGCCATAACTCACTATGTTGGCACAAGAGCACAGTAACATGTGGGACATGTTTGAAAATCACTATGAATATGATTCAAGGGTGATTGGCTCGTAGTGCAAGTGGAAGTATGTTGGTATGTATACCCTGAGAGCCAATCATGGGATGATTGGTGGGATACATTGAGATTGATTTGATAAACATCAAAGGCAAGCTTCCAATTCTTTCTAGTTCATTCATATGAGATAGTGATAGAACATATTGAATGTCTAGAGAATGACAGTACTCAATGACGTATGCCTTCAGGTTTAGGACCTGAACGATGAGATCATACGAATGCTAAGAGTTTGTACATTCTTGTTATGTCCCTAGTCAGATGTCATTGTGGAAGGTAGATAGACAACAATGACACACAAGACTAGATTGTGGTGTTGGTTGATGACAGAATCTCATTAGTCATGATATAGAGATATCAAACCAAACACATAGGTACTTGTTAGAGAACAAGTGTGCCGGACAGACCCACCGTGAGTTTGACACATGGAACCATGACATGGTAGTCACAGTCAGTACTCACAGTGATGGTGGTGAATGTGATTCTTTGACCTAAAATCACTACACTCAACACATGTCGTTGGGTACACTTTGACATCATCAAACGCAGTCCTGAAACATGGGTTGTTATAAAGGTGATGATTGGGTGGCTTTGACACATGGGGCTTTTGAGGGGTGAGTGATAGATATGGGATTCGTCCCTCCTGAGGGAGTTTGATATCCATGGTCACTTGATGAGTAGGATTGAGATAGGCATGCGCACGCATGTGTGAATCAATATGTGATATTGATGTCATACATATATATCTCCTCCAATCTACTCTGAGATCAAGGAAGTGAATGAACATTGACAGGATGACTGTTCCATGCCTTGAGTTCATTCGGGATATCAGTGACAAAGGAATTATACATTCACTGTAACACCATTCACGGATTGTAGGATTGAAAGTTGTTCTCCAACTTTCTATTTCACTTGGGTAGCACTGATGTGTGACTAGGCACCGCTCTTTTCTTGTGAAGTCATAAGTGTTATGGACTTTCACCGCCAACGTGAAAAGGACCTGCAGGGTCACACACATAGGATTTAACCTGGAAGAGGAGTTTTGTCCACAAACTATTTTTAGATTGATTACTAAAGGAGTTTAGTAGTTCAATTAAACACTCAATCAATTGATAGCTCAAAATCATAGTGTTCAAGGTGTTGGATAGATTGATTAGAGTATTGGATTGATTGAAACTACAATTGACTATTTCTGCACAATCTGCACTCCCAACCGATCGGCTCATGTGATGAACCGATCGGCTGAGCTTGGTGAACCGATCGGCTCAGATGGTGAGTTGATCGGCTCATGGACAGGGTGAAATGATCGGTTCAAGTGTTGAACCGATCGGTTCAACTGGACCAACCGAGCAAGTTGTGAAAGTAAGATTGGTGAGAAATTTCTTTTTGTTTCACTTGCCAATTTGATTGGAACAAGGATTGGTATTTGGTACCAATTAGAAACAAAAGGGGAAAAGTCAATCGGGAACTGACCAGGGCCACAGACCGACCGGTTCAAAAGTGAACAGACCAGTTGAGGTGGCCCAACCGATCGGTTGAGGTGTCAACCGACTGTCTCAGGTTCCCAACTGACCGTTTCAGAAATGAAACGATCGGTTCAGATTGGGCAGTTGGTTGTTTTTGTGGAAAATCTCAAACCCTTCTACTCCTGCTTTAGTCCTGCATTGCCCAGGATAGAGAACCCTGTCCCATGACCTTCCTATATATAGGGGTATTGGGGGGCTTCTAAAAAAACAACTCAGTGCAAACAGTTGCTCTGTAAAGTTGTCGTTCTCTCTGGTTTTGGTAACCAAGAGAGCCCGAGCAAGTGCTACCCGATAAGGGAGGCACAACAAGGGAAAGACAACTGCAGAAAGTGAATGGTGGTAGGAGAGTGTATCGGTGACTAGTATGCCAACAGGAGGGTGCAACTCCTTCCGATTCCTTATGGGACAAGGAGATCGGAGTTCCAGGTGGTCCGTGTGGACTACTTCAGAGGCGGGAGATTTCTACCGCTCGAAGGACAACTGTCAATCCCGACAGTCCCGGTGAGACCAGGAGTCGTCAGTCCCGGTGCGACCAGGAGCTGCACAGACACCGTCTAAGACCAGAGTTGAAGACCGTGCATGTGGAAACACATCCCACTATCACACAGACAGTGAGGTGTTACGCAAAAACGTGCGGAAATTACCATAAACCATGGATTACCAAGACCACGGGTTAATTAAAACCGTTTGCGGAAAATTGGTAAACTAAGAAACTATTACATTCCAGTCCTCATCCTACAAGGAAACATGTCATATATATATATATATATATATATATATATATATATATATATATATATATATATATATATATATATATATATATATAAAAGATATGATATGTGTCCACAGTTTATAGGAACAGCTGTTCATCTATCACATGAGTTCACCACCTGTTCATATACACAAAGGCCCACATCTGGCCAACAGTAGGATATACAAAACATCAACGATCATACATAGTGAAACAACGTCAAAACACTGCCAAGGACCTAAGAGTACAGGGATGACTCTAGACTCTACTACAAAACATCCAAAACAGCAACATATCCAACACTTGCCTTCTATTGTTCTTCATGCTGCTCGGCCGTAACTCTGCGACCACCACCACGTCTAGCTCGACCACCTAAAAAGGGTGTAAACTAGCGGGGTGAGACAATCGAACATTGTCCCAGCGAGAAACATAACCTCCCCGCCAAAACTACAAAACCTCAGATATATATAAAGTAGCTAATTGATAAAAAGTATGACAAGAGTAGTTATGAAATAAAGCTGTCTATGCTTAGCAACCTATCAGATGTAATCATATATTACTTGTGAAACATGATTCACAAGACAAGATATCGAAGTTATACTACCTATGAAGAGCATATAAGCAACTGCAAGATATAACAGAGTTGACTACACAAACAAGGCCTCAACCAATGTTTCATATTTGTCTTACGCAGTAAATACTAAACGGCTGAATTACGTATTATTATGCCCTGAGGAAGTGAGCCGTACCGCTCAAATCCAACCTTCAGTTATGAAACCCAACCCGGTGCCATACAAGATCAATGGAAGAGCCGGACTCCACGACCTCGCCCCTCGTGGTCAGTGCACGAGTACAACACGAGAAGGACCGCAGTATCATGCTGAAGTGGTCTTAGCCACAGGGTCAGGCTACCCTCTGCCTAGCCCGCCTCGGTACAGGTCTTGCTGCTAGTGAAACTGAGCCACGTGCCTATTCACCGTGCTCTGAGCCATGAACACATTCATGCTCCTTATATCACATATCCTGAGCCATGGGCCTGTTCACCATGCTCTTCATCACAATTGGGCTACGGGCCTGAATCCGCACCCTTGAGTCTACAACTGTAGTTGCACTCTTACCTTCTCATTTTAGGCTAGGAGAAACCTCGCATATTCAAAAATATGTACTCCGGGCTAACTCGTAGGAGAACCCGTTTCACCATCACCAGCCCCTAACAATGATGGATCTATGGCCAGGGCAACTACATGATATTTTCCACTGTGATTATTTAGTATCTTTTAGATGGATTGCAAGATTCAACCAAGTTGTATAACATGCAAGATATAACAGAATAAACAACATAAAACTCAAAAATATGCTTTTATTGTAATCATATCAACCTGATCCATCTCAAGGATCCAACATCACATGTTATCACCTGGCCTCTTGCCAACCATCCAGATCCATCTCAAGGATCATCACATATCATGGGATCTCAATTCCTCATCATGTATTGCCACTACCTCTCAAGGATTACATTATCATCATGGAACAATCACATCACATGTGCAATCTCATCAACCAGAGTAATTATCAGAGTAATGTTACTCATCACACATTTCTCATAGCCTTTTCATGGCTAATCATCACCTGCATGGTTAGGGTATACAATAATCATAGTTTCAACATAAGGACTATGCTTACTATCATGAGATGACATTCAAGATGCTATACTTATCAGTCTTACATTATCTGGTGATCAAGTGCATAAAGTGGATCATTAAGCAAACCATATCTACGCTTATCCTCATCTCAATATTATACAATTAATCAAGATGATTACTTCATGCATATAGTCATGCTTAGATATAAAAAAAGGGCAAGCATTACCATTACCACTATCATATTCATTATTATTATTATTACCATCATCATTATCATTAAGCATAGCAAGGATCACCATCAACGTAAACGTGACATAAGCTCAACACCTCGGTTTCTATGACTATCGGAACCCTCACTAAAAGTATCCTCTACCCTTACCACAAGTGGTATCGGGCAGGGTACTCACCCTATCGCCCAACTCATGTTGGTCACCTCATAACGGCCAAACGTTATGCACAATGCAGTGTTGGCATCAAGGGCCACAACAACCAGGCGTGCAAGCAACTAAACAAGGAAACGCAACACGCATGCAGTAAGGTATCAGGCTGGTATAACGCGCCCCCTGACGTGCACTCTAACGGGTAACGCCTGTGTCGGGCAGCCTAGCAACGTGCAATGCCTGTCACAGCACAAACAGCAACACCCACTCCAAGGTACAACGATACTAACCCACAACTACATCAGGTGCATGTCAAGCAAGGTATCCTACAAGAGATATCATCTAAGGTGCAGCTCAGACCACCAACAGGAGACCTAACGTGCAACCAACTAAACCAGAGCCTATCGGCCGTCACCGGGCAAAGTGAAGTTGTGACGCCCATCACCAACAGGGACCAAAGGGGTATCATCCACACATGTGTCGTCCAAAGGTCAATAGGGTTGTCGGGAAGCACCTCTCCAAACCCTTCTCAACCAAGGCACCACTCACAAGATCATCGTCTTCCTCAAGCACGAAAGCACCCAAAACCCTAGAAAGAGTCAAGAGGATGGCTCACCTCTCAACTAAAACGAGAGAGGGGTTTTGCACATCCCTTAACATCCAAACGGCCAACACAAGGACAACCCTAGCAAGAATCACCACTAGCACAAAGCTCACCCTTCAAGTCCATGGTGAGAGGAGGGTGTTTCTTAAACAACTAGAACACAAGCTCACCAATCAACTAAAACGAGAGAGGGGTGTTGCTCATGCTACTAGAAGCTTAAACTCACTCCTCTAGACCAAGGAGAGAAAGGAGTATTGCTCCCCAAGAAACCCTAGATCTTAGGTTCGGCCAACAAGGTGCAACCAAGCAAGAAAGCAACACATATAGCCGACATGATCAAAGCAACATAGAAAAGGAGGTAAAAAAATAATTAGGGTTAGGAGTTATGCAACCCGCCTTAAGCAAGCTCCAAGCTCCTAGTACCACCAAGCTCCAAGGAGGAAGAAGACTCCAAGGACATCGGCCACCAAGCTGCTCCTCCAAGGGGTATCAGCCACCAACTTGCAAGGGAGAAGGGTGTGTCATGCACCAAGGTGGAGAAGAAACTAAGGCACCAAAAGAACTCCTAGCAAAGGAAAGGACACACCTATATAGGAGAAAAGGGAGGAGAAAACAAGGTAATATATGGCAAGGTGTCGTCCACCTAGGGACACTTGTCCTAGAGCACAAGCCACCACTCTAGCAAGCTCTATACACATGTCTAAGGTATGTACCAAGTGTCCACTAGTGGTGACACAAACGAGGTCAAAGCTAGGTCAAACATCATGGGCGACACAACAAGGCACCATGGGCGACACAGAAAGGCACCATGGGAGACACGCCTCTCATGGGCGGCACACTCCTCTCTTGCACGATACAAGGCTCAACCAAACCAAAGAAAGACACCTCAAGGCCAAACAAGCTCAACCGAGCCCAAAGGAACTCAAGCAAAGGGCCCAAACCTTCCTCTCTACACCAGAGGAAGCAAAGAGAGAGAGGAACACCTCACGAGGTGGAAAACTTGCCCACGAACCCTAGACTTGGTTTATTTGCAAGTTGCACCTCCAACTCTCAAAAAAACACCAGCAAACCCTAATCACCACTAAAGGCGATTAGCAAGCAACTAAGCTTAAGGTTTAGGCAAAACAAACAGGGTAAGCCCTAAACGGGGGTCAGGGTCCTTACAAGCCATAAACCTCTACAAAGGGATTTCGTCCCCGAAATCCGAAGAGAAAAGTGAGGGATACTTCCTCCTCATCTCTTCCTCAAGCTCCCACGTGGCTTCCTCAACGCCATGGTGATGCCAGAGGACCTTTACAAGAACCAGGTCCTTCCTCTTCAACTTATTAACTCTCCTATCAAGGATCATCATGGGACCTTCCTCGTATGTCACATCTTCATCAAGCTTGACCTCGACTGGCTGTATCACTGTTCCTATATCCGGATGACTTTTCTTCAGCATACTGACATGGAACACTGGATGTAACCTGTGCAACTCTGGCGGCAGCTCTAACTTGTAAGCTACCTTACCAACTCGTGCTATGACTGAGTATGGCCCCATATATCTGGGTGCTAGCTTACCCTTCTGGCCAAACCTTAGCACACCTTTCCACGGTGAGACTTTAAGATACACCTTGTCTCCTACCTGGAACTCCAAAGGTCGTCGTCGATTGTCTGCATACGACTTCTGTCTGTCCTGTGCCGCTTTCAACTATTGTTGTATCACTCTGATATTTTCTATCGTCTGTTGTACTAACCCAGGACCCAAAAGTTGATATTCACCAGACTCATACCAACATAAAGGAGATCTGCACTTTCTTCCATATAAGGCCTCATAGGGAGCCATGTCAATGCTCCGCTGATAACTGTTGTTGTAGGCAAACTCTATCAAACTGAGATGTATGTCCCAACTGCCTAGGAACTGCAAAACACAAGCACAGAGAAGATCCTCCAAAGTCTGAATAGTCCTCTCAGACTGTCCATCTGTCTGCGGGTGGAAGGCGGTACTGAACCTCAACTGCGTTCCCAACGCTTTGTGTAACTGTTCCCAGAAACGACTCGTGAACTGAGGACCTCTGTCAGAAACTATTGTTGCTGGCACACCATGCAAATGTACTATCTCATCAACATATACTCGAGCGAGCTTCTCGGCTGTATATGTCGTCTTCACTGGTATAAAATGGGCATACTTCGTCAATATGTCCACTATTACCCAAATGGAATCATGATTCCTAGTTGTCCTGGGTAGACCAACTACAAAATCCATGGTTATATGATCACATTTCCACTGCGGTATCGACAAGGGTTGCAACATACATGTCGACTTCTGATGTTCAGCCTTCACTTATTGACAAACTGCACAGCTAGCCATGAACTCGGCTACATCTCTCTTTATACTGGGCCACCAATACAAGTCCTTCAGATTATGATACATCTTGGTGACACCTGGATGCATAGCATACATCGATGTGTGTGCTTCCTCGAGCACCAACTTCCTCAGCTCATCAGCATCGGGGACCACCATCCTATCATGATAGCAAACTAGTCCATCCTCGGACTCATGGAACCCATCATGCTTTTTGCTGCCAAACTCTGATATGATCAACCATACCGCATCATCTGCTTGTTGTGCATCTTTGATCTGCTGTCTCAACGTAGGCTTGACTTGCATCTGTGCTAAGAGTCCAGCTAACAAGGAAACTTCCATTTGCACATTCATCTGTCGTAAGGAAACAAGCATATCCCATTTGTGACATACCAGGGAACTCAACTGTGCCTTCTTTGTAGAGAGAGAAGAAGACTTTCGGCTAAGCGCATCAGCTACCACATTCGCCTTTCCAGGATGATACTCGATAGTGCAGTCGTAATCATTGATCAACTCCATCCATCGACGTTGTCTCATGTTCAACTCATGCTGCGAAAAGATATACTTCAGATTCTTATGGTCTGTAAAGATCTGACACACATTCCCGTAAAGATAGTGTCTCCAAATCTTTAACGCATGAACCACTGTTGCCAACTCCAAATCATGCATTGGATAGTTCTCCTTGTGTTTCTTAAGCTGTCGCGAAGCAAAAGAAACCACATGATCCTCCTGCATCAGCACACAACCCAAACCTTTCTTGGAAGCATCACAGAAGACAACATAGCCTTTCCCAGGCTCTGGCAGGATTAACACTGGAGCACTGGTCAGCTTCTCCTTCAAACTTTGGAAAGCTTGTTGACATCGATCATCCCAAATAAAAGGTACATCCTTTCTGGTCAACTTCATCATTGGCAACGCAATCGCACTGAAGTCTTTCATAAACCTTCTGTAGTATACTTCTAGACCCAGAAAACTACGAACTTCTGTCGGCGTCTTCGGTTGCTCCCAATCCACAACGGATTCTACCTTCTTCGGGTCCACTTTGACTCCTTCAGCAGATATCACATGACCCAAGAAAGTCACTTCTTCTAACCAGAACTCACACTTACTGAACTTGGCATACAGCTGATGTTGGCGAAGAAGAGTCAATACTACACGAAGATGTTGCTCATGCTCTTACTTATCCCGACCATAGATCAAGATGTCGTCTATAAAGACTACAACAAACTGATCTAGGAACAGACGGAACACTTTGTTCATCAAGTCCATGAAAGCAGCAGGTGCATTGGTTAGCCCGAATGGCATAACCACGAACTCGAAGTGACCATACCTCGTCTGAAAAGCTGACTTTGGTATGTCATCCGCCTTAATCCTTAACTGATGATATCTAGACCATAGATCGATCTTTGAAAACACCGTAGCACCACACAACTGATCGAACATATCATCTATCCTTGGTAACGGGTACTTGTTCTTGATAGTGACCTTGTTCAACTTCCTGTAATCTATACACAACCGCATCGAACCATCCTTCTTCTTGACGAACAACACTGGAGCACCCCAAGGCGACGTACTCAGTCGGATAAAACCTTTCTCCAACAACTCTTGCAACTGCTTCTTAAGCTCTGCCATCTCCACTGGAGCCATCCCATATGGCGTCTGTGCAACTGGCTGCGTTCCTGGAACCAAATTGATCTCAAAATCAATCTCTCGGGGTGGAGGAACACCAGGGAACTCATCAGGAAACACATCCTCAAATTCTCAGACAACCGACACTTCCTCAAGGCTAGGACCTTTTGCCTTGGTATCCACAACGTGAGCTAAGAACGCCTTACATCCTTGTCGTAGCAACTTCTCTGCCACCATAGCTGATAGCAGACATGTTGGAAGAATCTTCCTGTCTCCTTGGAAGATCCACTTCTCTCCAGCATCATCAAACACTGCCTACTTGGAACCACAGTCCAAAACAACCTTATACTTCTCTAAGGTATCCATCCCAAGGATAACATCGAAACCATGCATATCAAGTGGTATAAAATCCACTTGAATGCTATGTCTCGAAAAGGATAAGACACAAGATGGACACTCTTCTCGAAGCAAAGAGGAACCATCAAGAGGGGTTTCTAACAACAAGCTATCCTTCTTACGACTAACAGGTAAACGACAGTTTTCAAGCATACTATAGGCGATAAAAGAGTGTGTTGCACCCGCGTCAACCAGAACAGATATAAAGCAAGAAGAAGACATATCAGAATGAAACAACTCTATCTGACCTGTCACTACTCGCGGGTTGACTATCGCCTCTGGCTGACTCATGGCATAGAATCGAGCCGTTGCTTGCTGTCCACGACCTCTGCTTCCTTGAGCAGACGATCCAGCTTAAGACGCTTGACCGCATCTTCGCCCTCTGCTACCACTGGGCTGTGGTCTCTCTGACCCCTGAAGATTCTGTCTCGGTTGCTGCGTCACTTCAACATCTCTACTCGGGCAGTTGAACCTCCAATGCCCGACCTGACCACACAGATGGCATGCTTTATCGTCAACCCGTGGCCTAGATGGCCCTGTCACTGCCACTGAAGCTGTGCTATATGCTTTTGACGCCAAAGAAGCATATCCTCTTCCTTTACTTGGAGACCACTGTGACGGCACACTAGAACCTCTCATCATGGAAGGTGCTGAAAACCTTGGCTTCTTGAAACCACCAAACCTTTGCCCATGGAACTGAGCAGGTCTCTTCTTAGACATAGACTCTCTCTTCTCCCTAACTGATCGTTCGATCCTCTGGACAGATTCCACAAACGTAGCAAACTTCTCCCGAATCTCTAACGCAGACACAAGGGTTGTCAACTCAACACTCAAACCCTTCTCGAAACGTCTGATCTGTTCCTCATATGTTGCTGCCATGTGAGGACAGAACCTCAACAGATCCATGAACTTGGCTTCGTACTCGGTGATGTTCATCGTTCCTTGTCGCAGACTCTCAAACTGATTGATCTTCTCATCCAGATATGTCTTCAGAAAGTATCTGCGGACGAACTCACGCCAGAACACTTCCCAACAGATCACCTCACCAGGCCGCTTCTCTTCCTCGATGGTCCACCAGTGACCAACACTACCTTTCAGAAGGTAGACGACATGCTTTACTTTGTCTGCTTTGGGAATGTCGAGGATCCGAAAAGCCTTCTCAAGACTTGTCAGCCACAGATCTGCATCCGCTGGGTCAGCCATTCCAGTATAATCCGAAGCTCCAACTCGGCTAAGCCGCTCGAAGGTCTTCCTAATACCCGATGTTTCACCATGAGGAGCATGTGCTCTCGGAGGAGGCACTGGTAATCGCTCAACCATGAGATTCATCGTAGCCATCATCTTCCCCATAAGCTGTTGGTAAGCAGGATGTTAAAAAATGGTTGGGTTAGGTTGGGGGACCTCAGGCACCCGATCTTCATGTGCCTGACCTACAACTCCATCAACAGATGCAACATCGATGTGCTCAGCAGCGTGTTCTTTATGGTTTCCAAACATCTTGGCTTTTCTTCCGCTGAGGGCAGAAGATGATTGTGAGAAAATCTAGAAAACTCATAAGAACAGACGCAACCTAGTCCTAAATCCCTGTAGACTCAGTGAACCTAAAGCTCTGATACCAAACTTGTGGCAACACATCCCACTATCACACAGACATCGAGGTGTTACGCGAAAATGTGCAGAAATTACCATAAACCACAGATTACCAAGACCACGGGTTAATTAAAACCATTTGCGGAAAACTGGTAAACTGAGAAACTATTACATTCCAGTCCTCATCCTATAAGGAAACATGTCATATATATACATATACAAGATCTGATACGTATCCACAGTTTATAGGAACAACTGTTCATCTATCACATGAGTTTACCACATGTTCATATACACAAAGGCCCACATCTGGACAACAGTAGGATATACAAAACATCAACGATCATACATCGTGAAACAACGTCAAAACAGTGCCAAGGACCTGAGAGTACAAGGATGACTCTAGACTCTACTACAAAACATCCAAAACAACAGCATATCCAACGCTTGCCTTCTATTGTTCTTCCTACTGCTCGGTCGTAACTCCACGACCACCACCACATCTAGCTCGACCACCTAAAAAGGGTGTAAACCAGCGG
Source organism: Alisma plantago-aquatica (assembly GCA_963693085.1). Taxonomy (NCBI): domain Eukaryota; kingdom Viridiplantae; phylum Streptophyta; class Magnoliopsida; order Alismatales; family Alismataceae; genus Alisma; species Alisma plantago-aquatica. The sequence goes on from OY856411.1 coordinate 572,366,866, forward strand.
GGTGAGACAATCGAATATTGTCCCAGCGAGAAACATAACCTCCCCGCCGAAACTACAAAACCTCAGATATATATAAAGCAGCTAACTGATAAAAAGTATGACAAGAGCAGTTATGAAATAAAGTTGTCTATGCCTAGCAACCTATCAGATGTAATCATATATTACTTGTGAAACATGATTAACAAGACAATATATCGAAGTTCTACTACCTATAAAGAGCATATAAGCAACTGCAAGATATAACAGAGTTGACTACACAAACAAGGCCTCAACCAATGTTTCGTATTTGTCTTACGCAATAAATACTAAATGGCTGAATTACATATTATTATGCCCCGAGGAAGTGAGCTGTACTACTCAAATCCAACCTTCGATTACGAAACCCAAGCCGGTGCCATACAAGATCAATAGAAGAGCCAGACTCCACAACCTCGCCCCTCGTGGTCAGTGCACGAGTACAACACAAGCAGGACCGCAGTCTCATGCTGAAGTGGTCTTAGCCATAGGGTCAGGCTACCCTCTGCCTAGCCCACCTCAGTACAGGTCTCGACACTAGTGAAACTGAGCCACGTGCCTGTTCATCGTGCTCTGAGCCATGAACGCATTCATGCTCCTTATATCACATATCTTGAGCCATGGGCCTGTTCACCATGCTCTTCATCACAATTGGGCTACAAGCCTAAATCCGCACCCTTGAGTCTACAACTGCAGTTGCACTCTTACCTCCTCATTTTAGGTTAGGAGAAACCTCGCATATTCAAAAATATGCGCTCCGGACTAACCCATAGGAGAACCCATTTCACCATCACCAGCTCCTGACGATGATGGATCTATGGCCAGGGAAACTACATGATATTTTCCACTGTGATTATTTAGTATCTTTTAGATGGATTGCAAGATTCAACCAAGTTGTATAACATGCAAGATATAACAGAATAAACAACATAAAACTCAACAATATGCTTTTATTGTAATCATATCAACCTGATCCATCTCAAGGATCCAACATCACATGTTATCACCTGGCCTCTTGCCAACCATCTAGATCCATCTCAAGGATCATCACATATCATGGGATCTCAATTCCTCATCATGTATTGCCACTGCCTCTCAAGGCTTACATTATCATCATGGAACAATCACATCACATGTGCAATCTCATCAACCAGAGTAATTATCAGAGTAATGTTACTTATCATACATTTGTCATAGCCTTTTCATGGCTAATCATCACCTGCATGGTTAGGGTATACAATAATCATAGTTTCAACATAAGGACTATGCTTACTATCATGAGATGACATTCAAGATGCTATACTTATCAGTCTTACATTATCTGGTGATCAAGTGCATAAAGCACATCATTAAGCAAACCATATTTATGATTATCCTCATCTCAGTATTATACAATTAATCAAGATGATTACTTCATGCATATAGTCATGTTTAGATATAAAAAAAGGGCAAGCATTACCATTACCACTACCATATTCATTATTATTATTATTACCATCATCATTATCATTAAGCATAGCAAGGATCACCATCAAGGTAAACGTGACATAAGCTCAGCACCTCGGTTTCTATGACTATCGGAACCCTCACTAAAAGTATCCTCTACCTTTACCACAAGTGGTATCGGGCAGGGTACTCACCCTATCACCCAGCTCATGTCAGTCACCTCATAACGGCCAAACGTGACGCACAACGCAGTGTTGGCATCAAGGGCCACAACAACCAGGCGTGCAAGCAACTAAACAAGGAAACACAACGCGCGTGCAGCAAGGTATCGGGCTGGTATAACGCGCCCCCTGACGTGCACTCTAACGGGCAACGCCTGTGTCGGGCAGCCTAGCAACGTGCAATGCTCGTCATAGCACAAGCAGAAACACCTACTCCAAGGTACAACAATACTAACCCACAACTATACCAGGTGCATGTCAAGCAAGGTATCCTACAAGAGATATCGTCTAAGGTGCAGCTCAGATCACCAACAGGAGACCTAACATGCAACCAACTAAACCAGAGCCTATCGGCCATCACCGGGCAAGGTGAAGTTGTGACGCCCATCACCAACAGGGACCAAAGGGGTATCATCCACACATGTGTCGTCCAAAGGTCAAGAGGGCTGTCGGGAAGCACCTCTCCAAACCCTTCTCAACGAAGGCACCACTCACAAGATCATCGTCTTCCTCAAGCACAAAAGCACCCAAAACCCTAGAAAGAGTCAAGAGTATGGCTCACCTCTCAACTAAAACGAGAGAGGGGTTTTTCACATCTCTTAACATCCAAACGGCCAACACAAGGACAACCCTAGCAAGAATCACCACTAGCACGAAGCTCACCCTTCAAGTCCATGGTGAGAGGAGGGTGTTGCTTAAACAACTAGAACACAAGCTCACCTCTCAACTAAAATGAGAGAGGGGTGTTTCTCATGATACTAGAAGCTTAAACTCACTCCTCTAGACCAAGGAGAGAAAGGATTATTGCTCCCCAAGAAACCCTAGATCTTAGGTTTGACCAACAAGGTGCAACCAAACAAGAAAGCAACGCATATAGCCGACATGATCAAAGCAACATAGAAAAGGAGATAAAAAAAATAGTTAGGGTTAGGAGTTATGCAACCCGCCTTAAGCAAGCTCCAAGCTCCTAGCACCACCAAGCTCCAAGGAGGAAGAAGACTCCAAGGATATTGGCTACCAAGCTGCTCCTCCAAGGGGTATCAACCACCAACTTGCAAGGGAGAAGGGTGTGTCGTGCACCAAGGTGGAGAAGAAACTAAGGCACCAAAAGAACTCCTAGCAAAGGAAAGGACACACCTATATAGGAGAAAAGGGAGGAGAAAACAAGGTAAGATATGGCAAGGTGTCGTCCACCTAGGGACACTTGTCCTAGAGCACAAGCCACCACTCTAGCAAGCTTTATACACATGTCCAAGGTATGTACCAAGTGTCCACTAGTGGTGACACAAACGAGGTCAAAGATAGGTCAAACATCATGGGCGACACAACAAGGCACCATGGGTGACACACTCCTCTCTTGCACGATACAAGGCTCAACCAAACCAAAGCAAGACACCTCAAGGCCCAACAAGCTCAACCGAACCCAAAGGAACTCAAGCAAAGGGCCCAAACCTTCCTCTCTACACCAGAGGAAGCAAATAGAGAGAGGAACACCTCACGAGGTGGCAAACTTGCCCACAAACCCTAGACTTGGTTTATTTTCAAGTTGCACCTCCAACTCTCAATAAAACACCAGCAATCCCTAATCACCACTAAAGGCGATTAGCAAGCAACTAAGCACAAGGTTTAGGAAAAACAAACAGGGTAAGCCCTAAATGGGGGTCAGGGTCCTTACAGCGCAAGGCGCGAGGTATTGTTGCTGAGCAAGCCTCGGGACAAGGTATGATTCCACAAACCATCCCTTCATATTGTATAGACGTTGACACATTTCCTTATTCTGGGTTTGGGGAGGAGAAATTTTTTGTTTCTGCTGCCTTCTCTGGCTCCCCTAAAACCCAACAAGTGCCATCCCAAAAATCTCATTAGAGAGTCTTTAGGAAACCTTAGGATATCTATGAGATCATCCCAGTAGCAGGGTTGGTTTGAGCATGGTAGGAGGAGTTTGTCTCACTGCTTTAGTCCAACTAACTTGGACTGTAGGGACCGTTGTTTGCTGTATGGACCAACATGATGTAGTTTAGGATCCTCAGAAGCAATAAGAGTCTCTTATTTTTTCTTTAGGACATGAATAAGTGGGGTGAATGTTGTTCCTAATTGGTTTACATGAATACACGATGACAACTATGTACTCACCTTCATCATCTGACTGATTTCCTAAGTGAGAGCTTCTTAATGCTCAATATTATGGGTCAAGCCCCTATGAGTAATGTTGAGTTACATTGAACTTGCTTAAACTTACATGGATGCTCTTTGATCTTACTTTAGCGGGAATTGATAGAATGGTGGTGATTTGCTTTGAAATAACATGGATCAAGATATTTTGTAAAAACTATTTTTTCCTAACCTTAGCATTTCTCATCAAACTTTATTTGGATGTTATCTTTGTTCTTTCAGTTAAGTCTTTTTTGAAGACAAGCGATGGATTAATCTTGGGGTGGTTGATAACACTCAAAATTAGGTTTTTCATGCTAAGAAATTAGCTACATTTTTGTGCCTAGAGTAGCCTTGATTCATGTTGAATAACTCTAAATAGCTTACATTTTTGTAATTCATATCTTTTTGAAGACATTGTTGCTCAACTAGCCAATTTTGGGACTTGCATGCACCAAATTAAACAAAGTATCATTTCCCCTGATTCTCCCAAACTAAACCAACGTTGTTCCCCTAAAATTGAGTCACTTTCATTTCCTATGAACCAAAATATTCAGACTCTCCATCGACTTCTATTTAGGTTGGAAGGCATGTCCCAACAATCACAACCGACAACCAAAGTTGATGGTCATAATCGATGATTGAAACTAACAGATCACATCAACGAATTGCCTTTTAATGGCATAGAACAGAGTCGAGTTCAACCTAACTAATTCAATTTTGGTGCACATCATCCTTCGACCCTTTCAATCGTAAGACAACTAAATATTAACAACTTATGGTCAAGATCGATGGCTTGACGGTCAAGGCCGATGGTCGACTCTGATGGTGATTCCCAGTTGGCAATTTTGATGGCACCTGCCTATGGAAAACTCCTATAGCCACAAATGATGGTCAAGACTCATGGAGTGTATTGTCAACCACCTTCTAATGGAGAGGGAACTAATTTACCCCTAAAATCGACTCAGTGTCATTTGAATCGGGTTGCTTTCGTTGAAATCAAGTCGGTTCCATAACCAATTACCAATATATCACGCTTACCACTATGAATATCTTTTCTTATCCTCTAGGATTAGGATTCCACATTTTTATATGGTTCCACATTGGTTCCTAGACCTTTGTTTTAGAACTTGAAGGTCTGAAAGGGCTCAAGATCTCACTCTATATCTAACCCATCAATCAACCTGCCTTACACCATCGACTTCTGCCACTCTCCATTGAACATCTCCACCTTCCACTCATTTTCTCCATATTCCACCTCCACCCATCTAGACCAACTATTTTCTGGGGTAGAATCAAGGAGAAAGGAGGCTAAGGGCCTAAAAGATCAAGGAGTAAAACCCAAGGATGATATATAACCTATCCAAAGGATAATGAGTGAGAAAAACCTCTCTTCCTTGGGCTAAATATCTTTTTCTTCCTCTTTCCTTCTACTATTCTCCTTAAATTTTGTACAGACGATGTACTTTCATCTTTATTATGTGCCAACTATGCTTGTCTGTGGACAATTGAGCTCTTTTTAGTCTATGTAGCCTCTTTTGGGCATGTTTATTTTCTTTGACTTAAGAAAGTAGTTAATATTCAGATATAGCATGTTCTTGTTATATCTTCTCTATGTGGTTGTGATTTGTTGATTTGGTTGATCTCTTTCTTGTGTGAACTTTTGTTTTTGCTAACCTCAAAAGATAAGTGGTAAAATGGGTAGGGAAGGTAGTTTTGGACTGAGATTTGAGAGGATAAGGTCGAAGGAAGGATCCACTAGGAGTCTAAGGTCAAAGAGATTAGACTCTACACTATGAAACTATCTCAATTTCATCCAAACTGAGGCAGTTTCATTGTTTAGAGTCAGAACTCCCTGACCTTGGACTCCTAGTGGATCCTTCCTTGAACCTCATCCTCTCAGATCTCCTATAAAACTACCTTCCCTACCATTTTTTACCGCTTACAAACTGATGTGGTTTCATAGTGTATAATCAGATATCTCCAACCTTAGACTCCTAGTGTTTCATCCAAATCAAGGCAGTTTCCTCATGGTTTAGGATCCTGGTCGATCCGCTAATACTAACACTCCTAGTTGTTTTGTCCTGAGAGGTACTCCGTTAAAGTTAAGATCATTTGTCCATGATCCTCGAGAGAGGTATTGTATTGTTGATGGCGTTTTAGTCACACTGTGTGAGAGCAAGTGGGATGATCCTCATAGAAGTATCTAGCATGGTATATGCTAGTTTAAGATGCTACATGCTTGCTTGGGTGTTTGAGAGTTGCCTATGCCCAAGAATGGGGTACTAAACTGCCTGATTTGGGGTTACATTACCTAAAAATCCTTCTCCTAATTAGTAGACTGAAGGAATATGCTTTCTTTGTTTTATTTTGCTTTGTCCTATTTTTCTAGACTAATTCTAGTTCTACTAATCTATCTACCATTGGGTTTGGTTAACTAAGTAAGAGCATGATCTTAGGTGACTAAACCTCCCCACGTCCCTGTGTTCTACCTTATTTATTTACTTCAAACTCATATTGAGTTATAGACATCCTAAAAGTTTAAGGTTATAAATTTAAAGCATGGTCCTTTTTCACGATCCAAAATTTTTGTGCAACCTGAGGGCACATCAGCTAGTTATGCCACAAGGTATATACTTAGTGTTCAATATCACATGCATGTCGTCTGAGATTTTGTTAGATCCAAACAAAATAGAGCACATTGGATGTTGGTCATACCACAGTCTTGTACATAAGAATCTATCAAGAATATCCCAAGATGTACTTATGATCGAATTGTATCTAGAGTTACTAATTAAAATATTGACTATTCCTATATTGCTAATGAAATCGTTTCATTTGTTCATATTATTTTGGTAATGTTGGCTAGTGTCTTCATTGTATGGAAAAGAATCATTATATATAGTGTAATTAATATCTCCTCCAAATAAACACAACTTATTTTTGTGAATGTCAACCCATTCAATTTAGCAATTTTTTTTGTTATTTCTTGGTTCGCCATATACCCTTGTGAACAACCACTTTTTGTTGTCACATATATAAGCGAATTTGATAGTGAACAATTATTCACCTCTCTTAGGTTATTATATAAATATTTCTATCATTTCATCCCATAAGGATTTATGTAATGTCCCAGATCAAGGCCTCGGATAAAATGATCTTAGTTAGGAATGATTCTGTTATGACTGCTTCTGAGCTTAGTTGGTAAACTAGGGTTTACCTGAATGATTACATATTTAATTAGATTGAACATTGTTTGAACCTAACTAATGATGTTAGCTCAATTGTGATGCTTAAACCCTGATAATTAACTCTAATAATGCTTATAATTTTAAGAATTAGGGTTTGAGAAATGTAGACCCTAGTCGGCAAAATTAGGGTTTTGATCATAGATGAATATGGAATTTGATCAGGATAACAATATGGTAAATAATTTTTCATATTTTATATGTATTTTATATTTAATTGAATATTGGCTATAATATGTATAACTCAATTATATATACTAGAGACAATTTTCAAAATATTTGGATGTTATTTTGATGTGTTTCTCATTAGAACTATACTTCAAACGACCATGCTGACAGAGTGTTGTTCAATAGTGTAGTACTTGATTTTAAATTATTTACTGGTAAATCCTAATTATATTAAATTTTTAGTGGAGCTCTGAAATTACATTTCAGACATAATTCTACATTTTAATAATTTTTGAGGATGTTTGACCTTTAAAATAAATGAATTACAGTAACTTTTTTAAGACTGGAAAATCTGCTAAAATAAGAAAAAAGTATTGTGAGGGGTCAATATGCAAATTACTCAAGCACCTCAATTTCTCTATATGGTCAACCTAACACACTAGGAGCTCTCATAATTCTTTACTCATTCTAGAGAAATGAAATCTCAGAGAGAGGGGGAGTTAGGGTTTGAGAGGAGAAAGTGGTGGAATTGTTGATCTAGGATTTCACAATCTGAGATAGATGAAATCAAGTAGGTTTAGCTTCTTTGCATAGCCTTTCATGGTGAATCTTATATTAAATATCAATATTCCACCCATCCTCTGATTTGATTCAAAATGATATCAAATCTTCCCATTTTCTAACTCTTTCTCCATAAATCTCCATTCCTAGGGTTTCCAAGTTGAAAGGAAGAAGAAACCACTGATTTGCTAGGGTTTTGATATCAATTCGAGATTTTCAGAGATGAATTGTGTTTTAAGGTGTCTTAACCACTTATAGTGAGTGGATACTTCCTTTAAACAGTATATTGCACGAAATTATATTGAATCCACCATAAAATGTTCAATTCTCCTATATACGACAGTAAACCCTAAACTGCTTTTCATTTCTAGCTTTTGTAATATGATTTGAAATGGATTATTTTTTTGCGTGTGATGAAATTCAGATGATAAAATAATATTATAAATGCATATCAATAATCTACCAGAGAATTTATGAAGTAATTGTAGAGGTTATAAGAACGTACTAAAATTTAGGATTTTCAATTATGTCTGAAATTGTTATATAATTGAATAGAGAAATTTGCCTATTTGAATCTCCTTGTTTATGAATGATTGTTTATCTGAATGTGTATTACATATATGTAAGATACTATGTTGGATTTCATGGGATGTTATCAATGTCTACTTGATATCTCAGTAAAGGGGGTGAAACCCTAAATTAGTGGAAAGTTAGAAATCTACAAATAGACATTGTGGAATCTATTTGAAGTGATTCTCTTTGACATCATAGCCTTTATTTATTCAATGTTATTCTTGATGCATGATATATCACTGAATGGTGTGAAAGCCCTAATTCAACTCAATTCTAGTGTTTCATGTATATGTTGGTTGTATGTGAATTGTTGAAAGCAGTCTTTTATCATCAAAATATTACGATGCATAAAGTCCTTATACGAGTTGTGTAATATGTGAATGAGGAGAATGAAACCCTAAGGATAGGGTATTATGTGAATCAAGAGTTTTCAATTTGGTTTTCTTTAGTGAGATAAGTGTTGTTGCATAATTGTTCAATTATAATACATATTGTTGATAGTTTATCAAATAGACTATTTATGAGGTTAAATTAAAGTATCTTGATGTGGTGATTGAATTGAGAGTCTAAGAGTGAATTAGACATTTAGATGTCGTGAACACTATAGAGTCCTTCGCAGGAGGCATGCGATGTGAGGAGGAAATGACTTCTCGACTTGAGGTCCCACGTAGGTCAAGGTAAGTAGAGTGCATCATTATTGGGTGCGGGGGTCTAGGGTAGTGAGGGTGGACTCCTTAAATGATTGGTATCCAACACCAACGAGGGATGTCAGTGGTACCTGAGATATGAGTTGTGGTGATCAATGGACATCTGATGTAAGTCCACCAATACACAACAAGCCCAAGGGCTTTGACTCAGTACCTGAGTACCCAAGTTGAGAGGTGGAGTCTGAGATATCTGACTGCTCCCATTAGCCACTGATATGCAGACGTGTCGACCCACTATAAATGGGGTCTAACTCAAGACATTCACTTAGAAACACGGGCATGCTTCTAATCCTTTTACAGTGAGATGTAGCTCGTTGTGATTCTTCCACATGTTGTGGTACACCTCATGTCGGTTCAAGGCATAATAAAATAAATGTGATATCAATTAAGTATATGCATCTATTGATTTATTCCTTGGAATTTTGTAGAGTAACTTGTTATTTGTATGTTTATGAATTACCAGTTTTGTTTGTAATTGACAAGAATGTTCAGAGATTGATTTACTCTTTGTAGTCATTTTGAGTAACCTATAATAAGTATATCTATGAGTGATTAGTTCCTCCATAGTTCTTTTATGTTCTACTTTATATTCACTTGCTCAATAATGTATCTTTGACTGGTAAATTTCTTTATAATGTTTCTACAAATTACTCATTCTCAGAACGAGTAGGCTCACCCCTCTACTCAAAAATTTTAGGAAAACTATGTGGACTGAAGAATGTCAATGCCATAGTAGATCTGCCACAAGAGCTAAGTATTGGATTTGTGAAGTTATGTCAGTCCTTGTCACTCTAGGTCCTTATAGATTAGTGAGAGAGTTATTAATGATGTTGTGTAACTTTGATTCCTTCATAATACAGTATGTATCTTATTATCATGTCGTATGTACATAAAAGTGTGAGAAACATAATAAATGTTTAGATATGTCTCTTTAATGTTGAGATCAGATTGGAGTAATTAAGTTTTAGTTTTCCTTGTAAAGTTAATTTATGTGATTGAATCTGAGTAAACAAGAGTTTGAAATCAAATGAAAAAGGTAAAAATCAAATTAAAAAGGTAAGGGTGATCTTTGTATTATGTTAAATCGTCAACTTATGCCTTAAATTCATGATTTAGTGGTAATCGTGGGATGTGGGTGTAACAATGTGACATCTCGTGCCACACAAAGAGAAATTACTCAAAACAAAACTGTGGTAGAGAGATTAACAACTGTGTTATAAAAAAGCACTAAAAATTAAAACCATTCCATAAAACTACCAAAATGCAAAAATCATTACATATAATTCCTTTCATGCCTCAAACCATATACAAGGCATGCTATCAACCTAATATCGAATAACCTTTTCCAAAACATATATACATGATTCCTACACATATGTACATAACATGTATACAAGCCAACCACATAAAGAAAGCGCGTTCACAAAACATCTACAAACGTTCCCAAAGACCCGAGTGTACATGGACGGCTCTAGGACTCTATTAGCAAAAGACATCCAGAAGCATAGACAACATCGTCAACTATTGTCCCTCTTGCTACTCCTCAACCTATACAGAACAATCTCTACCTCTTTACACTCATCCACCTAAAAGGGTGTGGGAAACCCACAGGGTGATATTCTGAATTTCAGGGGGAGATATAACTCACCACCAACTATATTATTATCACAGATAAGGTAAATTAAGTAGTAGTGAAGTTACAGCTAAGTGAAGCAAGTAATGATCACTAACAGGAAGAGAAATTAATGTTGAATTATAAAACATCTTAATAATTTAAAAGAAATACGAAGAACATGTATATTTCCTACGAACCACATTGTATAAAAACCAAGCAAGTCCTCATCCAACGTTTCCGTATTTTGATTCTATACAAGTATACTACACTGATGATTATGTATTTTATTATGCCCTGAGGATTTGAGTCGTACCACCCAAATCCAACTGACCACTTGATAAGTCAAAATTGGTGCCATACAAGTTCTAATGGAAGAGCTGAAATCCACGACCTCACCTTCCTTGGTCACTACAAGTGAACATGCAGCGACATCATAAGTCAACTTCTTCCAGCGACATATAGTCTGGCTGTGCAGATTTAGTCCACCTTGGTACAGGTCATGATGCTAGTGAGTTACAAATGTAGACACACTCTTCCAGGTATTGTGTGCAAAAATCGTGTGATGCATATCATGGAGATGTAGTCCAAAGCTACACTCTTCTAGGTATGGCTCATAGCCAATCATGTGTTACATATACATTTAGGACACAATAAGATACCTCAACTTACACCCCGCATATTCAACAATATGCGTTTTGATTTAAACTTGTATCACCATTCTACAAGTGTTGACACTGAATGGATCTATGGCACAGTGCAAACTACACTATTATATTCTACTTGAATAATTAAGTTATTTAAGCATCTTAGCACCAATAAAGTTACAACGTACAACCTCTAAACAAAATCTACATTAATAAGGGTATGACACATCACCAAAACATAGTGAAGCATATAAGGTGTGATCTCATCACTTTCTATTTGTTTCTCAACCTATGTCCATCACAAGGACCACATATCTTGGGGTGACAACCCCTCACCTCATCATTTGAGTGAATTATCTCATGCAAGGTAATAATCCATCATCAACGCCATCATCTCATAGGACTCATGACATACATTTTACATCTTTAGAATTAGGGTTTCTCTTTACTAAATTAGGGTTTACAAGGTTGGATCAACAACCAACCTTAGATCATACTTCCATCATTGTTATAAGACATGTTATGAGATATAGAAACATAGCTTTCAACATCATTCCTACAACCACTCCATAGGGTGTTACATCATATCATAACATCCTATCAATAACATGGTGTATCATAAGAACCACCACAAGATATCAGTTATGGTTACTACATAGGGCGTCGAGTTAACCCTAGGTGTGTTAGGCAACCACTCCAAGGAAGGGTATCGATTAAACATATACTAGATGAACATCCAAGGTATCGACCTACCACTTGGGATGTGTATCAGGAAACTCAAGGGTGACGACTGTCTAGGTTTTTAGCAATGCCACAATCATGGTGGGCTACCAGGGGACATCAGACATCAACCCTCCTCCAAGTTGTGATGCCTAGAGCATTGATGGGAAACACACATCAAGCAACACTCCCATGGAAACAATGCCAAGTTGTGACGACCGTAGGTGTGTCGGGTAGCAACACCTAAAGAGGGGTGTCATCCAACCCAACCTATCAGGCAACACCATCATAGGGTGTGATGGGTGTCACAAGGTATCGGGCAACACATGTGTGTGTGTCGGCATCACAAGGGTAACGGGCTCCGCAACATCCCCAAGGGTATGATGGTATAGTCATAGCAACCAAACATGTCGTTCTAAGTGTTACCAAGCCATGACGATCATCAACAAAGCATGTCGATCTAGGTCTCCCAAAGATCATGATGACTTGTCACAAAGAGGTGACGGTCAGTGGCACCACAGATCGTGATGACCACCCAAGGTATATCGGCCTACATGCCTATCAGTCAGCATACATAACGGCCTAACCATGCATATCGGTTCACTCATCTTCAACCTTAGAATGACATTACAAGCAAGATCAAATAAGATACAATCCATGGAAGCAACTAAGCAAAACTTTTATTCCAAAACAGAACACAAAACCACCAAGAAAAATCTACCAAAACATAAAGGATAATGAATCAAAGATAGAGAATCAAGATACCAAGTAAAGAGGTGATAATAACAAAGAGGGCTTAGAGTTATATAACTCGCATCAAGGATCACCACCAATCTCCAAGCTTCACAAGATCAAGGTAGAAAATATTTTCAGCTTGATCATTGCAACACCTCCAAAATAAAACATGGAACTGAGGTTAAGAGAGCATGAGAGGGAAAAGAAAGCAACAAAGATCCATGGTCAAGAAGATGAAATAAAGAGAGAAAGGAAGCTAAGGATCATGGCTTACCAAGGTAGATGATGAAGAGAGCACCACAAGCATGGGGATAATCCTCTAAGCTCCAAGGGAGAGACTCCTCTAGCTAAAGGTCGTCCACTAAGGAAGAGGAAAGCAAAGATGGCCAAAAGGATTCTCTTACATGGAGAGAAAGAAGTATATATACAAAAGGGATGAAAGAGAGAGCAAGGGGAATGTGTCACCACCTTAGAACCCTAGGTGACACTTGTCTACAAAGAAAGAGCCACACAAAACACCATGCAACAAAGTGATAAGATCTATGTCTCACCCACTAGGTCACTAAGATGATCAAGGCCAATACACATATCTACTCTCTTCTCAAACCAATAGGGGTAAGCCCTAGGTAGCACAAACCGATATGGTGCACATATAGACACCACAAAACCTATAGGGTGTCCCTCAAGACACCCACAAAATAATACAAGACCTCTCCAAGGCTCTTAAGCCCGGGACAACACTCCAAGTAGCAAGGCACACCACAAACATGTGCCCAAAAACATCACCAAGGATGTCACCACTCATCCAAGGTCCAAAAAAGGTACCCATCTATTTCTCTTTCCTCAAGATGACGCCAATAGAGAGAAGGAACACTCCAAAGTTGGAAAACTTACACATCAACCCCTACTTTGTGTAAAATGCAATTTGCACCAAAGCTCTTCACAAAATATAAGCATCAACCAAACAAGATCAAACAAGGAGCTCCAAGCTTCCAGCATGCCCTAATTACATCTCAGATGATTAGAGCAAGGAGCTAAGAAACATACTTAAGCAAAACAAATGGGGTTATCCCAAAATGCGGGTTAGGATCTTTACAAGCCATAAACCCCTAATGAGGATTTTGCCCCCAAAATCCTAAGATAAAAGGGAGGGATAATTCCTCCTCATCTCTTCCTCAAGATCCCATGTAGCTTCTTCAACACCACGTTGATGCCAAAGAACCTTCACAAGCACAAGGTCCCTCCTCTTCAGCTTCTTTACTCTTCAGTCAAGGATCAACACTGGACCTTCCACATAGGTCATATTTTCATCAAGCTCTACCTCCATAGGATGCAACGCTAACTTTGTATCTGCATGACACTTCCTCAACATACTGACATGAAACACTAGATGTAGCATGTGAAACTCAAGTGGCAGCTTCGACCAGTAAGCCATCTTCCCAACATGTGCCATAACTGGGTAAGGTCCCATATATTTGGGAGACAACTTACCCTTCTTCCCAAACCTCAGAACTCCCTTCCAAGGAGAGGCCTTCATATATACCTTGTCTCCCACTTGGAACTCCATCGGTCTATGATGATTTTTTGCATATGACTTATGTCTGTTCTGTGCTGCCTTCAACTGTTGTTGTATCACCTTGATATTCTCTATTGTCTTCTGTACAAGCTCAGGACTAAGAAGTTGATACTCACCTGTCTCATTCTAACACAACAGAGATCTACAACGTCTCCCATACAATGCATCATATGATGCCATATCAATGCAACTCTGATAGATATTATTATAGGTGAACTCTAACAAAATGAGATGTACATCCCTACTTTCTAAAAATAGAATGACACAAGCCCTCAACAAATCCTCCAAGGTTTGAATGGTCCTTTCAGACTTACCATTTGTCTGTGGATAGAAAGCAGTGTTGAACTTCAACTACATACACAAAGTTGTGTGTAGTTGCTTCCAAAAGCGACTCATGAACTGAGGACCTATATTCGACACAATAGTTACTTGTTCACCGTGCAAAAACACTATCTCATCAACATATACTTTGGTAAGCTTATCTTCTATGAACATTATCTTCATGGGAAAGAAATGCGCCGACTTGGTCAACATGTCAACGATCACCAAAATAGAATCATAACCTTTGGTTGTCCTAGGAAAACCAACCACAAAGTCCATACTCATGTGATTCCATTTTCATTGAGGTATATGCAATGGTTGCAATGTTCATGTAGGCTTTTGATGTTCAAGTTTGACTTTTTGACATACTGCACATCTTGTAACAAACTCAGCCACATCTTTCTTCAATCCTGGACACCAATACATATCCCTCAGATTGTGGTACATGTTGGTACTACCTGGATGCATAGTATACATGGATGAATGATCCTCCTCCAACACCATCTTCCACAAGTCATCAACATCAGGAACCACTATCCTATCATGGTAACAAACTATACCATCATCTATAATGGTAACATACTGTACCATCATCTGATTCATAAAAGCCATCATACTTCTCACTGCCGAACTCTGGTCTAATATATTGTATCATAATATTAGTCTGTTGTGCCTCTCTAATCTATTGTCTTAGTGTAGGCTTCACTTGTAGTTGTGCCAACAATCTAGCTAACAAGGAAACTTCCAACCTGACATTCATTTGACGCAAGGAGACCAACATGTCTCACCTATGGCACATCAAAGAACTGAACTGGGCTTTGTCCATGGATGAGGATGAAGACTTCCTTCTCGACTTATCAGCTAAGATGTTCGCCTTCCCTGGATAATAATAAATCGTGTAGTCATAGTATTTGATCAATTTCATCCAACGGTGCTACCTCATATTCAACTCTTGTTGTGAAAAGATGTACTTCAAGTTCTTATGATATGTGAAGATCTGGCATTTCTCCCCATATAGATAGTGCCTCCAAATCATCAAAGCATGAACCACTACAGCTAGTTCCAAATCATGGGTTGGATAATTCTCCCTGTGCTTAGTAAGTTGTCGGGAAACAAAAGAAACCACTTGCTTATCTTGCATCAACACGCAACCCAGACCATTTCTAGATGCATCACAAAAGACAATGTATCCTTTTCCTTGCTCAGGCAGGACCAAAACTAGTGCACTCTCAGCTTCTCTTTCAACATTTAAAAATCACATTGACATATTTCATCCCAAACAAATGGCACATCCTTCCTCATCAACTTAGTTAGGGTTGAGGCAATAGCACTGAAGTACTTCATGAACCTTCGATAATATCATGCCAGACCTAGAAAATTATGTACTTCTATCAAAATCTTAGGCTGCTCCCACTCTGTCATAGACTCCACCTTCTTAGGATCCATGCGTACTCCTTTAACAGATATAACATGCCATAAGAAAACTACCTCCTTCAACTAGAACTCACACTTGCTAAACTTAGCATAAAGCTGGTGTTGTCTCAGTATGGTTAACGCCTGACGAATATGTTGTTCATGTTTTTGACTATCAAGATTGTATATCAAGATGTAATCTATGAAAACCACCATGAACTAATCACGGAACAGTCAAAACACACTGTTCATCAGATCCATGAATGTTGTTGGTGCATTGGTTAGCCCAAGCGACATATCCACAAACTCGTAGTCACCATACCTCATCCTAAAATCTGACTTAGGTATGTCATCCTCCTTGATTATTAATTGGTGATATCTTGACCTCATATCTATCTTTGAGAATATCATCGCTCCATGAAACTGGTCAAATAGATCATCTATACTTGGAAAAGGGTACTTATTTTTTATTGTGACCTTGTTCAACTATCAGTAATCTATGTACAACCTCATAGATCCATCCTTCTTCTTCACAAATAACAATGGAGCACCCTACGATTATGTACTCAGCTTGATAAAACCTTTGTCAAGCAGTTCTTGCAACTACCTCTTTAACTCTGCCATCTCTATTGTTGCCATCCTATATGATATCTGAGCTATTGATCTCAAAATCAATCTCATTGGGTGGGGGAACACCTCAAAACTCCTTAGGAAACACATCCTCAAACTCCCTAACAACTGGCACCTCATGAATACTAGGACTCATCACCCTTGTATCTAGCACGTGTTCTAAGAATGCCTTATAACTCTATCTCAAAAGCTTCCTTGCTACCATTTTCGATACAAGACACTTCAAAATAATCTTCCTATCTCCTTATAAGATCTACGTCTCACTACCATCCACAAACGTCGCTTGCTTGGAACTACAATCCAAGATCACTATGACAACCCTAATTTTTCTCTCTCTTTGATTATGCTCTCCCTCACTTTATGATGATCAATTATCTAGTTGGATCTCAATTTCAAAGTTTGAGTGTTGTGACACTCCAATTTGAATACCTTAATGCTCAATTTCACAATGTGTGACATCAATCAATGCTTTGAGCTTAATATTATTATTTAATACATCATCCTCTTGAATCCATTTTTTGAACCTCATCACTATGATCCTATTGTTCTTCACTATTTACTATGTTAAATAGGATTCAATTACAAATCCAAAGGCGAAAAAATCACCTGGATTGGAGCTATGTAGACAAAGTTATATCCATTGAATATCTCTATTTAATGTTAAATTTTATTTTACTTTTGAACGAAATGGGCCCAAATATGGGGGCGCGGACCAGTAGCCGATGCCCATTCAAGGTAAAACCCTAACACACATCCCATGTTGGTCGTTAGATGGATGATCTGAGATCTGATGGCTAGGAGCATTACCCCCTCGTATGAGCCACTACACGAGCCGCGTTGGCTGCCATTTACCCCCTTCAAGCTCCACCAATGGCACCATTCTAGCCCCCATTTTTGTATGTAACCCTAGTTCTATCTATAAATCTTTTTCCCAACTCATTTTTTCTCTTTTCTCACACTTCCCTACTCTCTAGCTTGAATTTCCAACTTCATCTCCTACCTTCAACTTGTTGACGCCGCTAAGGTGCCCTGAATAGGACCCACTTCTCTTTGCCTCCTTGGATACTTCTAAAGGTTGGGTGAGTTCGTCGGGCATCCCTAAGCATGGATAGCCAGCTTTTATGGCTTGGCTCCCCTCCTCACCTCATCCATGGTCTGCATCGGTGAGCCCAGGTGTCATGGCATCACCACAGGGCGAAGCCAGAGCCCCGCAGTGCACGCACCACTCGTGGTGGCACGGGGCGGCTCAACAAGACCCATGACCGCTCGGGGCCGCTGGGATGTAGTCAGTAGAGACCACTGGTGATCAAGCATCATAGGTAATGCACTGAGGAGATCAGCTGCTAGATGCATAGTTGATGACCCAGATTGGGCGCATGATTTTTGGTAGCACTCCTATCCCCTTAACCATATAGATCTTGATGCAAATCTTATAGAATGCATATCTTCTAGATCCTAAGGCCAAATATAGTCAAATTATATACTAAAATGATCCTCTTGAAAAGATCTACAAGTTGGGCATATTTTCAAACCTTGATTATCCTTCTAGTCCTCCTGATTTGTTGAAATACGAAGCTTGGCCTTGTTTGACCATGATAAATGTTTGAGTATGCCAAATAATGAAACTTTGATGTGCATATATATCCACCTAAGCATAGAATTAGTAAATCTTATGTCCTTGTAGCCCTAATGAAGGCCCTACTCTCCCTATTTCTCATAACTGACTCCCTTTGTACATATGTGACCATATTGGACTATAACGATGTACATTGCTCTCTTGATGCTAACCTTGTTATTTAAAGACTTTAAATGCTTAACCAATCATGAGATCAGTAATTTATTCTATTGGAATCATTGGGAAAACTTATAACCTTCCTTGTACTCTTGATGACATAAATATGCTATTGTGATAAATGCATGTATGAGTGAATGTTGCTACCCCATGCTGGTGGTTTGATGCGTAGACCCTAGCGGACATCACCTTACTTTGAATATGTTTCTTATGTTCTATTTTTTATTATCTAAGCCACCCCTTATGATTGAATCTTATTCCTTGATGATACTCGATCTTGGTTGCCCTGTTTTGAGTCTTTTGACCTAGTTATGTATTTAGCGGACCTAAACCGTGAAAAGATCTTATATAATGAATGGAACTTTGTAATGATATGAAACTTGAACCACACTCTTATGATGACCTCTATATCAGTATAAGATCATATAATGTATGAATAACAACTTGTAACCTAACTTGGAGAAAACCCTAAAATGAGGATAATTAGGGTTAATGATAAGAATCTAATGCATACATATAATCTTATTGTTAATCAAGTTGGCTTATGATCTAGACGGTGATGGACGAGTTAAGTTAAGAATCTTTGAATCGTCTATGGGCCTTATCTAGTTATATGAATATTACTTTCTTGCTTGAAAAGATATGTATTGTATGCTTATTTGTTTACTTGCTCAAATATTGTCATGTAGTATTGCTATTTATTACTCGATGTCTGCCTCGTCAATTTTATAACTTGAACACACACATATATAGAATTTCATTATATAATGGTTGAAATAGGGTTATATCTTGGTGATGGCCTTGAGGTCCTTCTCGTATAAAAGGGTTGGCTAATCTTGAGCACTCTTACGGATCCTTCCGAGGAAGAAGGTCAAAGGCCTTATAAATACTTGATATTGTTGGTATAATGGAGTTAAATGATATAAAATATGGTTTCACACTTTGTAAAATAGTTAACATGTTTATTCTTGTTCATTTAGTCTTGAAATCTTTTCAAATTATGTAAAACTTATGCATATATATGTATCTTATGACCCATACTCAACACCTCATGTGTTGACCCACTTCTCGTATTTTGTTTTTAAGTTCATGAGAAAGACTTGTACAATGTGACACTTCATTTTGTAAATGAAATATTGTATTTAAAGGATGTTGCTTAATAATATACCGTTGAATGTTGAGATTATGTTGGTGCATGCTTCTTGTTATTTTGTTCATGTATGATAAGCATTTCACGCTTCTGCATGTTGTCTTTGGTTCATGGGACTAGGATTATGATTCCATGACAACCACTCTATACTTCTCCAGAATGTCCATTCCAAGGATCACATCAAATCCATGGATGTCAAGTGGTATGAGATCCAGTTGAATGTTGTGTCCTGAAAAAGAGAGAACACAGGAGGGACACACATCTTGCAACACTACATAACCGACCAACAAGGTTTCTAGCAAAAAGCTATTCTTCTTATAACTAATAGACAAAAGATAACTACTAAGCACTTCTCGTGTGACAAAAGAGTGTGTTGCACATGGATAAACCAAAATAGATATAAAGCAAGAAGAAGACAAATCAGAATGAAATAACTCCATCTGAGCTGCCACCACTCACGGGTTGACTACCGCCTCTGGATGACTCATATCATAGAATCTAGCCATTGTCTGTTGTCACCCCCGTCCTCTACTTCCCTGAGTAGACAATCCAACACGTGACATTTGGCCATGTCCTTTTCCCCTTCTCCACTATTTTGTTGTCTTTGCGAGCCCTACTAGCTCTGTCTCGTTTGTTGGGTCACTTCTTCGCCCCTCATTGGACATTCTCACCTCAGATGTCCAATTTATCCACACTTATGGCAAGCCCAATTCCCATACTGTGGCCTAGATGGCCTTGTCACCGATGTTGATGCAACACTCTGGGCTCATGTGGGCAGAAAACTACAACCTCTGCCCTTACTTGGTGACCACTGTGTTGAAGTAATAAACCTCTACCATATTGGCGGTGTAGAAAACCTCAACTTCTTAAAGCCACCTGACGACTTCCCTTAAATATATGCAAACTGCTTCTTGGTACTTGCCTCTCTTTTCTCCTTTACAAACTTCTCTATCCGCTGAACAGACTCCACAAATGTGGCAAACCTCTCTCAATTCTCCAAAGCAACAATTGGGGTAGACAACTTAGCGTTCAACCCCTTCTTAAGAAAATGGATCCTCTCATCCTCCGTGGCAGCTGTGTTAGGACAAAACCTCAACAACTCCATAAACCTTGCCTCATACTCATTGATAGTCATGAATCCCTATTAAATCCTATCAAACTGGCTTATCTTCTCATAAATATATGTATGTGGAAAGTACTAAGTAACAAACTCATGTCAGAACTCCTCCCAACCAACCACAACACCGGGTCTCTTCTCCTCCTCTATGGTCCACAAATGGACATCAATCCCCTTCAGAAGGTATACTGCTTGATTCACCTTATCCTCTTTAGGGATACTTAGGATCTTGATGCTTTCTCCAGCTCAGTAAGCCACAGATATGCATCTGTCGAGTCAGATGTCCCTGCATACTCAATAGCTCCAACACGATGAAGCTGATCAAAAGTCTTCTCACTGCCCAAAGATTCAATATGGGGAACTGGTACCCTAGGCTGAGGTGCATGCATCCTGTCCACCATATGAGTCATAATAGCCATAAACTTCCCAAAAAGGGATTGAAAGGTAGGGTTCTCTATCATGGCTGGGTCAAATTGGGGTACTTTAGGTACCTGATGTTCTCGTGTCTAGTTCCTTGCACCACCACCTGGTGCAACAACACTGCTCTTGGTAGCACTATCTTGGTGTTATCCAGACATCTTTGAGCCTTCTCTTCTCCTTCTGCATGAGCAAAAGTGACTATAAGACAGGCCAGAGGACACTTAGAGAAAACACAAGCCCTAGTCCTAGGTCCCTGTAGACTTAGCGAGCCTAAAGATCTTATACCAACTTGATTGTGATGCCCTACAACAAACAAAGAGAGATTACTCAAAACAAAACTACGGAAGAGATATTAACAAGTGTGTTATAAAAAAAACTAAAAATTAAAACCATTCCTTAAAACTACCAAAATGCAAAAACCATTACATATAATTCATTTCATGCCTCAAAGCATATACGAGGCATGCTATCAACCTGATGTCGAAGGACCTATTGCAAAACATATATACATGATTCCTCCACATCTGTACATAATAGGTATACAAGCCAACCACATAAAGAAAGCACGTTCACAAAACATCTACAAACGTTCCCAAAGACCCGAGTGTACATGTAAGACTCTAGGACTATTAGAAAAAGCCATCCAGCAGCATAGCCAACTTTGTCAGCTACTGTCCCTCCTGTTGATCCTCAGCCTCCATGGCACGATCTCTACCTATTCATGCTTGTTCACCTAAAAAGGGTGTGGGAAACCCACAGGGTGAGATTCCAAATATTAGGGGGAGATATAACTCACCACCAACTCTATTATTATCGCAAATAAGGTAAAATAAGCAACGGTAAAGTTACAACCAAATGAAGCAGTCAGTGATCATTAATAGGAAGAGAAATTACTCTTGAATTATAAAACATATTAATAATTTAAAAGGAATATGAAGAATATGTATATTTCCTACCAACAACATTGTACAAAAATCAAGCAAGCCATCATACAATGTTTTCGTATTTTGATCCTATAAAAGTATACTATATGGATGATTATGCATTTTTTAAGCCCCGAGGATTTGAGTCTTACCACTCAAATCCAATCAACCACTTGATAAGTCAAAATCAGTGCCATACAAGATCTAATGGAAGAGTTAGAATCCATAACCTCACCTTCCTCGATAAGTATGAGTGAACATGCAGTGACATCATAAGTCAACTTCTTCCCGCAACATATAGTCTGGTTGTGCAGATTTAGCCCACCTTGATACAGGTGTTGGCACTAGTGAGTTATGATTGTAGACACACTCTTCCAGGTATGGTGTGCAACCAGTCACATGATGGATATCATGAAGTTACAGTCCAAAGATTCTCTCTTGCAGGTATGGCTCATAGCCAATCTTGTGTTACGTATACATTCAGGACACAAGAAGATATGTCAACTTGCACCCTGCATATTCAACAATATGCGTTCTGAGTTAAACTCGTATCACCATTCAATAAGTGTTGACACTGAATGGATCTATGGCACATGGCAAACTACACTATTATATTTTGCTTGATTAATTAATTTATTTAAGCATCTTAGCATCAATTAAGTTACAACATACAACCCCTAAAAATAATCTACATAAATAAGGGTATGACACATCATAGAAACATACTGAAGCATATGATGTGTGATCTCATCACTTCCTATTTGTTTCTCAACCTATGTCCATCACATAGACCACATGTCTTATGGTGACAACCCCTCACCTCATAATTTTAGTGAATTATCTCATGCAAGGAAATAAGCCATCATCGGGTCATAAGACCATTTATTCCTCTTTCAAGAATGTCAACAACACATTATGCCTCAAAAGGCTCATTCAAATAGATCATAACCACCATAGTTCATACCTGGCTAAGTACATAAACTGTTATTACCTTCATGGTTAGAAATTGATAACAAGAAAGAAGAACATCATCAACACCACCATATCATAGGACTCATGCCATACATTTTACATCTTTAGAATTAGAGTTTCTCTTCATGAAATTAGGGTTTACAAGGTTGGATCAACAACCAACCTTAGATCATCACTTCCATCATTATTATAAGACACATTATGAGATATAGAAACATAGCTTTCAACATCATTCCTACAACCACTCCATAGGGTATTACATCATATCATAACTATCTATCATAAATATGGTGTATTACAAGCACCACCACAAGATATCAACTATGGTTACTACATAGGGTGTGTGGGTTAACCCTAGGTGTGTCGGGAAACCACTCCAAGGAAGGGTATCAATTAAACATATACTAGATGAACAACCAAGGTATCGACTTACCACTTGGGATGTGTATCAGGCAACTCAAGGGTGACGACTGTCTAGGGTTTCAACAACAACTTAGTTTTGATGGGCTGCCAGGGGACATCAGGCATCAACCCTCCTCCAAGCCATGATGGCTAGAGCACTGACGGGCAACACACATCAAGCAACACACCCATGACTGCAACTCCAAGTCGTGACGACTGCAAGAGTGTTGGGCAACAACACCTAAAGAGGTGTGTCATCCAACCCAACTTGTCAGGAAACACCATCATAGGGTGTGACGGGCATCGCAGGGTATCAAGAAACACATGTGTGTGTGTCGGCATCACAAGGGTAACAATCTCAGCAACGTCCCCAAGGGTATGACGATACAACCATACCAACCAAATGTATCATTCTAAGTGTTACCAAGCCATGATAGCCATCAGAAAAGCACGTTGATGTAGGTCTCCCAAAGATCGTGATGACTTGTCACAAAGAGGTGACGGTCAGTGGCACCATAGATCATGACATCCACCCAAGACATATCGACCTACATCCTATCGGCCATGATACATAATAGCCTAACCATGCATATCAGTTCACTCATCTTCAACCTTAGAACAATGTTACAAGCAAGACCAAAGAAGATACAAAACATGGAAGAAACTAAACAAAATTTTTCTTCCAAAACCAAACACAAAACCACCAAGAAAAAGCTACCAGAACGCAAAGGATAACAAATCAAAGGTAGAGAATCAAGATAGCAAGTAAAGGGGTGATAATAACAAAGAGGGTTTAGAGTTATATAACCTTCCTCAAGTATCACCACTAAGCTCTAAGATTCACAAGCTCAAGGTAGAAAAGATTTTCCAAGCTTGATTACCACAACACCTCTAAAAGAGAAGATGGAACTGAGGTTAAGAGAGCATGAGAGGGAAAAGAAAGCAACCAAAGTCCATGATTGAGAAGAAGAAAGAAAGAGAGAAATGAAGCTAAGTATCATGTCTCACCAAGATAGATAATGAAGAGAGCACCACAAGCATGGGGCCCATCCTCTAAGCTCCAAAGGAGAGACTCCTCTAGCTCAAGGTCGTCCACTAAGGAAGAGGAAAGCAAAATGGCCAAAAGGATTCTCTTACATGGAGAGAAAGAAGTATATATACATGAGGGATGAAAGAGAGAGTAAGGGGAAGGTGTAACCACCTTAGAACCCTAGGTGACACTTGTCCACGAAGAAAGAGCCACATGCAACACCATGCAACAAAGTGATAAGATCTATGTCTCTCCACTAGGTCACTAAGATGATCTAGGCCGATACACATATCTACTCTCTTCTCAAACTGATAGGGGTAAACCCTAGGTACCACAAATTGATATGGTGCACCTCTGGACACCAAAAAACTAAAAGGGTGTCCCTCAAGACACCCACAAACTAATACAAGGCATCTCCAAGGCTCTTAAGCCTGTGATAACACTCCTAGGAGCAAGGCAAACCTCAAACATGTGCCCAAAAAAATCACCAAGGATGACACGACTCATCTAAGGTCCAAAAAAGGTGCCCATCTCTTTCTCTTTCCTCTAGATGATCATAAGAGAGAGAAGGAACACTCCATAGGTAGCAAACTTGCACATCAACCCTTACTCTGGGTAAATTGCAATTTATACCAAATCTCTCCACAAAACACAAGCATCAACCAAACAAGCTCAAACAAGGAACTCCAAGCTTCAAACATGCCCTAATTACATCTCAAATGATTAGAGCAAGGAGCTAAGCAACATACTTAAGTGAAACAAATGGGGTTATCACAAAATGTGGGTCAGGGTCCTTACAAGTCATAAACCCCTAACAAGGATTTTGCCCCCGAAATCCTAGGAGAAAAGGGAGGTGTACTTCCTCCTCATCTCTTCCTCAAGCTCGCACGTAGCTTCTTCAACACCATGATGATGCCAAAGAAACTTCACAAGCACAAGGCCCCTCCTCTCCAGCTTCTTCACTCTTTTATCAAGGATCAAAATTGGACCTTCCACATAGGTTATATCCTCATCAAGCTCCACCTCCATAGGCTGCAATGCTAACTATGTATGTGGATGACACTTCCTAAACATACTGACATGAAACACTGGATGTAGCATGTGCAACTCAGGTGGAAACTCCAACCAGTAAGCCACCTTCCCAACATATGCCACAACTAGGTAAGGTCCCATATATTTGGGAGCCAACTTACCCTTCTTCCAAATCTTTAGAACTCCCTTGCAAGGAGAGACCTTCAGATATACCTTGTCTCCTACTTGGAACTCCAGGGATCTATGATGATTGTATACATATGACTTATGTCTATCATGTGCTACCTTCAACTATTGTTGTATCATCTTGATCTTCTTAGTTGTTTGCTGCACAAGTTCGGGACCAAGAAGTTGATCCTCACTTATCTCATACCAACACAACGGAGATCTGCAATGCCTCATATGATTCCATATCAATGCTACTCTGATAGTGTAACATCCCTGACCTGGGTTATGCCTTAACCCTGGAAGTTTTACTTAAGAAAAGTTAATTAAATCCTTGATTTTACTTTGTGAAAATTAATTAAGGCTCCTGAGGAACTTATGTTTCAATTTTGGTCATGTTTGAACAATGTTAAAACAATGATTGCTTGTCTTGGACTAAAGTGAAAATTACCCAAGTTGAGGGGTTAACTTGCAAATTGTACATGATAATATGTTCCTCATGTGTTGAAGCATCATGGGAATGAATATGATGCAGAGGTATGGCTTTTGATAGCCTGAATACCAAGAAAGAGTTGATAAAGCAATGTTGGTGCATTAAAACCTAGTTTTGGAGTAATGTGCAATTTATCCAAAACCAAGGGTTCAATATGCAATTTACCACTTCAAAATGGTCCCTAATATTTCTTGGGATCATGTGGAGCAAATAAAATGAGAGGGGCATCTCATTTGAATCTCCTTGAAGGAGAGAGAATCTTGATATTAAAATAATCAAGATTTAAGCATAAAGGAAACCCTAATTCAATATTAATGCAAAAATAATTATATTAATTGGGGTGCCTTTCAACCAAAATGTTATTGGTTGATTTTGAATAAGGATGGACGTTCTTTTTCAAAGATAAGGAACGAAAATATCCTAAGGAGGTGAAACTCCACTCACCTTATTATAAAGGAAAGTAATATCCACTCACATTATGGATATTACTATTATATGATTAAGGTGCTTAATTTGTTTTCTTTTAATTTGTGGATAATGAAGGAGAATTAAAGGCAAAGGAAGGTTCCTTCTTACACAAGGGAGTGAGGGGATTTATGTGGCACCAATTTGAGAGTTGAGGGAAATTAAAAATGCTTTCTCTCTCCTCAATTTCCTTTATAAAAACTTAATTTCCAAATCAATTGAAAGGATTCTTGGGCCCTTTCTTCTTTCTTTGCCTTGTATGAGCTCAAGGGGACTTAGTAGCAATAGGAGGATGAGCCCCAACCTATTGGTAAGCTTCTTGACCCTCATTCACCTTGATTCCATGGTGGAAATTGAAAATCAATGCAAGATTTCTTCATATCTTGATCCCATCTTCAATTCTAACCATTCCTTTTCACTCAAACCATGAGGCCGATCCTTGGAATGGTGAAATGAGTTGCATCCACCATTTTTTACGTGAGCTTGGAGCTTGGAAGCTCAATTAGAGGCGGGTTTTATAATTTGAACCCCTTTACATTGTTATTCAACCATTAATCTTGCAATTTCATTGATTCCTTCATTATCTTGATTAATTGCTGGTTGAAATTGGTTAATTCACGAAATCAGAGGTACTATGAACTTCAGGGACGAAGGTAGATGATGATGACATCATCTTGGACACTTTTTCCAAAGAAATCATGGTCCATTCGGTTTTGAGTTAATTGCTCAACCGTTTGAGAAAAATTGGTTTCAAAACCGTTTGAGAGAGTTGACCAAGGGTTTACCATTTGAGAATCCTGTTACTAATTATGTTGGTTGATAACCCACCAAATTGTATGGATTAATTCCAAAGGAATCATGAGTTGAAGGCCAATCAACTAGGCAAACCATAATTGGATTAAGTGCTGATTTTCAACTTGATTAATTTGACTTTTTGGAAAAACGGTTTCAAAATCGTTTGAGAGAGTTTACCAAGGGTTGACCGTTTGAGATTCCTGTTACTAATTATGTTGGTTGATAACCCACCAAATTTTATGGATTAATTCCAAAGGAATCATGAGTTGAAGGCCAATCAATTAGGCAAATCCTAATTGGATTAAGTGCTGATTTTTCAGCTTGATTAATTTGACTTTTTGGGCAAGCGGTTTCAAACCATCTGAGAGAGTTGACCAAGGGTTGAACGTTTGAGAATCTTGTTCCTAATTATATTGGTTGATAACCCACCAAATGTTATGGATTAATTCCCAAGGAATCATGAGTTGAAGGCTAATCAATTGGGCAAACCCTAATTGAAATTAGTGCTGATATTCCAATGAGTTGATTTGAGATTTTGGGTTGATCAGCCCAAACGGTTTCAAAACCATTTGGGGATCACCCAAACGGTTTCAAAACCGTTTGGGGATCACACAAGACCGTTTGGAGGTCTGGGGTTAAGTATAGTTGACCAATTGAAGGTCCAAAGGTATCAAATCACTTGGCAATTAAGTGCTGATTTGATGATCAACTCAATGGCTCAAACCCTAATGATGTTTCACTAAAATCCAAGGGTTGGATGAGCCAAACGGTCTCAAGACCGTTTAGAGATCATCCAAATGGTCTCAATACCGTTTGGTGGTCATACAAGACCGTTTGGAGACCTATGGTTGAGTATGGTTGGTTGGTTGAAGGTCCAATGATATCAATTGAAACACAATTAGTAGCTTGATTGATGATCAACTTCAAAGCTCTAATTGGTGATTATAAACCCTAATACAATTGAGATCAAACCCTAATTGGAGTTCCAAATGAGGGGTGATTCCATGATTCAATTGAGGATTGAATTGATGATCCAATTGGCTGAAGTTCCATTGATTGGATTCGAGTTTTGTTGAAGTCTTGATTGACTTTTTGGTCCTTGCGGTTTTGAGATGTTTGGACCAAACGGTCTTGAGACCGTTTGAGTCCAAACGGTCTCGAGACCATTTGGGATCAAAACGGTCTCGAGACGGTTTGAGACCAAACGGTCTCAAACCGTTTGAGGTCCCAAGCTCATGCGGTTTGGTCATGCAGTTTCAAACCGTTTGAGGTCTATAATGTTAAGACCGTTTGAGGTCAGAATGGCCAAGATTGATTGGGTTCTAAAGACTTAAAGTCATTGAAGATTCAATTGTTTAATCCAATTGAGAACCTAATGCAATTGAAGGTCCAATTGATTAACCTGATTGAGTACCTATTGCAATTGAAGGTTCAATTGATCAATCCAATTGAATACCTCATGTAATTAAAGGTTCAATTGATCAAACCTTTTGGAAACCTAATGTAATTAGGTGAGAGATACCCTTAGTGGTATTAATTCATGATGCATAACAAATGCATGGGTTCAATACATGAATAACCCTAATTCATGGGTAATTGAATGAAACCCTAATTGGGATGAATAATAAACCCTAATTGTGGGTTATTGAAGTTAACCCTAATCTAGGGTGATTTGATGTGAAACCCTAGTTGAGGGTGTATCCTTGTGAAACCCTAGTTGAAGGTGTATCCATGTGAAGCCTAATCCTAATAATGGAATAGAATTTAATACCCTGAAAAAGGGAAGTATCTAATGTGATTGTTTATAGGAAACTTTATAATAAAGCAATGCCTTAAACTAAGATAGGTCCATATCATGTGAGATAGTTGGACAGTTCTAATTTATGACCTATGCGCTATATGATATTTTGATAGGTCAGTGATTAAAAGTATTAAGAAGGAGTTACCTTAATACAAGATCAGATAATAAGCTTGAATAAGCTGGATATAATGAGAAAAGTGATACATCAGGATATGATAGATATCACTTTTAGTATTTCAGGGTAATGCACCTTGATACACTAATAAGTCCAATATATTTGGATAAGAAACACATGAAGTGTGCTATGTAAACTCTTACAATGAGATGTAATGAGTTAAATGCATCTTAATAAATGCTGGCTAATATACCATGTGAAAGGAATTTAGCCAAGATGAAAAGTATGATGTAATCATACTCTGGTAAGGATGAGAGAGAAACTCATACCTTGTGTTGATAATCATTTAATGATAAATGATGTGAATGGCCTTATGAGCCATGTGAATAAGTTGTTTCCTAGTGAGAGGTGACAAGATGTGAATGGCCTTGTGAGCCATGTGAATAAGTTGTTGCCTAGTGAGAGGTGAGAAGATGTGCAGTGGCCTGATGAGCCATGGGTGATGCTTGGGTAACAAGTATCATGTATACCTTGGTCAGATGACCTGAAGGTGATAGTTACCTAATAAGTGGTAACAATGCTCAGTGTTGAGCCAAGGGTTTGAATACCCAGAACCATATGATTATGGCATTGAGATTGTGAAGGGATGAGAATTCCCAGTACTGAAATGAGGGACTGAGATCCCAATGTCTTTTAAAGACTGAGAAGTAATTGCTGAAAATAAGTACATGTTTCTTTGTAGCATTTGTGTTAATAAGTTATGTTTGAAAACTTGACTGAAGCTAAAAGAATATGATAATGTACTTAATTAATCAAGTGAAATCTATTCATGTAGTGCTCTGACCATAGATCCATCATCGTCAGGAATAGGTGATGGTGAAATAGGTTGCTCTGCGGCATATCCTGGATTTCACATATTTTTGAATATGTGGGGGTCAATGGGCGAAAATATCCTTACGTCCTCTTGAAGAGATTGTGGGAAGGTAAACAAGAAACCTCTCAATCCTTCATGATATATCGAGATGGATGTATCACGAATCTCCCGATGATTGGGCCAGATGTTGTACACATCTCCCAATGTTAATGCCAGATCGATGGAGATAAACATGAAATCTCATGATCGCGAAGAGAGAGCAGTTGACACTGCCTCTATAATGAAGTTGCCAGTATACCCTGGCTAGCTATGTAGCAGAGACACGAGATGTCCTGCAAGTTGTCTCGCACTGACCAGGAGGCAGTGAGGTCATGGGAACCTAGCTCTCCCCTAGACCTATGTATGGTACCGATTTCGACTTCGCAATGGTCGGTTGGAGTATGAGCGGCATACCTCATCTCCTCAGAGCTTAAGTGTGATTGTAAAATGTAATCAACCGTATAGCATGTTTTCTTAAGGATTGAATACGGAGATTCATTGGCTGATGTTGCATTTCTTTGTGCATTCCTTAGTGGATAAATGTTAATTATGTTTCTTTATATTCTCTGCAAGGTAGATAACTGAATTACTTATCTACCATGGGTAGATGCAATGACCAACTTGAGAATAGGAGATTATCTTATTTTTTTCTATGATGAATAATTGTACCTGATAATGTAAAAGTAACCCCTGCTCAGTTTTAATTTAATAAACTGCAATAACAATGTTTTTGGCGGAGAGTTATATCTCTCACTGGAGCAATTTTCAATTGTCTCACCCTCGTAGGAAACATTTTTAGGTATGCATGGGAGGCAAAGCAGAAATCCTAGAACAAGGAAAGAGCACCAGCAACAGCAATAGTAGGGATAGCAATAAGATCTCAGGTGGAGATATTGTCTGTCTAGTCATATAGATATAAGTCCTATGTGTCATCTCTGTACTCTCAGGTCCTCGGAGTTTTTAATGTATCAATCTGAGTTTTGGCTTAGTGCCTCGAAGTTTTTATACTGCATGTGTATATTTTTTAACAGGACAGTCAATGTTTTAATCCTTAAAAAGGAATCGTACAGGTTGTGTACTTGTGAACCATGATGAATTTGAAATACTTTGGTTCTTGGTTAAAGAGTTTTCCTGTGAATGGATCTCTTTGAAAAAGTTTTAATTTTTAGTGATTTTTGGTAATCCGCTGTTAGTGATCGTTTCCACATGTTTTATTATTGTTAATGACACTTGTTATCTTAATAATGATGTTTGTCGTTACAGATAGATGTTGTTGTAGGCGAACTCTATCAAACTGAGATGTACATCCCAAAATTTTGAAAACTAAAGGACACAAGCCCTCAACAAATCCTCCAAGGTCTAAATGGTCCTTTCAGACTGACCATCTGTCCACAGATGGAAAGTAGTGTTGAACTTCAACTGTGTACCCAAACTTGTGTGCAGTTGCTCCAAAAAGTGACTCATGAACTGAGGACATCTATTCGGCACAATAGCTGCTCGAACACCGTGCAAACACACTATCTCATCAACATATACTTGGGCAAGCTTATCTGTTATGAACGCTATCTTTACGGAATAAAATGTGTCGACTTGGTCAACATGTCGACGATCACTAAAATGGAATCATAACCTTTGGTTGTCCTAGTCAGACCAACCACAAAGTCCATCATAGTCACATGATCCGATTTCCAATGAGGTAGAGATAATGGTTGTAACATT
Organism: Alisma plantago-aquatica; assembly: GCA_963693085.1. Classification (NCBI taxonomy): domain Eukaryota; kingdom Viridiplantae; phylum Streptophyta; class Magnoliopsida; order Alismatales; family Alismataceae; genus Alisma; species Alisma plantago-aquatica. The sequence continues at coordinate 572,398,914 of OY856411.1, forward strand.
CCTGCATGCTTTGGATGTTCATCTTTGACTTTTTGACATACTCCACATCTTGCAACAAACTCCACCACATCTTTCTTCAAGCCTGGCCATCAATACATATCCTTAAGACTATGGTACATCTTGGTACTACCTGGATGAATGAGCCTCCTCCAACACCATCTTCCTCAGGTCATCAGCATCAGGAACCACTATCCTATCAAGGTAGCAAACTGTACCATCATCCAATTCATGAAAGCCATCATGCTTCTCATTTCTGAACTCTGATCTAATATGTTGTATCACATCATCAACATGTTGTTCATCTTTGATCTGTTGTCTTAATGTAGGCTTCACTTGTAGCTGTGCCAACAATCCAGCTAACAAGGAAACTTCCAACCTGACATTCATTTGACACAAGGAGACCAACATGTTTTGCATGTGGCACATCAAAGAACTCAAGTGGACTGTATCCATGGATGAGGATGAAGACATCCTGCGCAACACATTAGCTACAATGTTCACCTTCCCTGGATGATAATCGATCGTTTAGTCATAGACGTCTGTGATCAATTTCATCCAACGATGTTGCCTCACATTCAACTCTTATTGCGAAAAGATGTACTTTAGGTTCTTATGATCTGTGAAGATCTGACACTTCTTCTCACACAGATAGTGCCTCCAAATCTTCAAAGCACACTAGTACAGATAACACCTTTAGTGTCGGTTAAGTAAGACTTTTGTCGTCGGTTTTGAAGCGACACCCAAGTGGGTGGCACTAAAATTAGACTCCTTCAGTGTCAGTTACATAACCGATGATAGAAAGCCATTCCTGATTACAATTTAACCCAAAAGCACCAATAGTCAGACCATAGGCATAGGCTAATAGCAAAAAACCAACACAATTAAGCATTCATTGTCGATTTTTAGTAATTAACCGACGTCGATGCTTTTTTTCTTTTTTTTATCAGTTCCAGGCCTACTGTTCGGTTGGTCAGCATGATGCAGAACCTATAGTTCAGTTCTGAACTGTAGGTTTACAACATCCCTTTGATTTCATCCAACAACAGGCCACAAACCTACAAATATTGACAAGATACAAATTATATATTTTATATGGATCATGTGATTCACACATATATATAATAAGCACATTTAATTTTCAAATATGATTCATCACACACATGCATGTAGAAATTTGTAGTTCCATTTCATTCCCCCGTTTCATATTTACACACATTTAGCAACCACATGCAGTTCGATCCTTTCATTTTTCATTTAACATTCACACACACAAAAACATTTCATTCATTCCATCTTCACAAACACATGTATATAGATAAGAAAATTCAAAAAAATTCATTCAGGCATCACCTTTCAAAGTTAAACGTGTTATCGAAATACTAATTATGACAACAAAGTTTAGAAAATAACATGACACAATAGCTAATTAAATAAAGGGGGCTTGTTGTACCCCTAAACATGTGCATATATGGGAAAGTAAATTTGTTGCTAGGTTGGACCTACTTTGTTGATGTTGCTGTGTCACGGATTTCATCATTGTTAGACGAATCTGAATTCATGGTGATAGGGAAATGGACGGTAACAATAGTAGGAATAGAAGGGAAATTCGATGTGTTCTCCTCATCGAATGAGTCCAAATATGTGCTATCCCTTGTCGAGTACTCAAATCAGACCATATGATCGGGCGTCTCATTGTTGATGTTGGTTATCCAAACCTTGATGTTATTATGGCCAACCGATCAAAGAAAATGCTTGTCACTATGGCCCAATAACATCTTCCCAACCCACTCACTCCAACTGGATGTGGATACAAGATTTCCATCAACATCATACTTAACATCGATAACAGATGTTGAAGTTCCAAATTTTAGGGTCACTTCCCCAGCCGTGTAGCTTCTTCCATTTAGATAATGCCAATGTTTAGGTATAGTGAGTTGTGCTAATGAATGGTCGTCTAGAATGATATCTAACTATTCTTAAATAGGGAATAATAATATTGGGGTAGAGGCCCAGGCCATTATGCCTATAATAATGTAAAATGTTGAGAAAAAGTAATATAAATGTAAATACTAACAACAAACAACAACATGGGTTATTTCATATTCATGACAGAGATATAATTGATGATGATGATAATTGATGACGATGATGATGATGATGATCATGATAATAATAATGATGTGATGATGAGGATGAGGGGTGATGATGAGGATGAGGATGAGGATGATGATGATTGATGATGACGATCATCATCATCATTGTCGTCGTCATCCTCAACATCATGGTCATCATCATCATCATTATCCTCATCGTCATCATTATGATGATGATGATGATGTGGAATGATGATGATGAGGATGATGATGACGATTATGATGATGATGATGATGATGAGGATGATGATGAGGATGATGATGATGATGATGATGATGACCATGATCATGATCCTCATGATCATCCTCATTATCACCATCATCATTATTATCATCATCATCCCCATCATCATTGCATTATCATCATCATCATCATCATCATCCCCATTATCATTTTCATTATCATCATCATCATCATCATCATCATCATCATCATCATCATCATCATCATCATCATCATCATCATCATCATCATCATCATCATCCTCATCATCATCATCCCACATCATCATCATCACATGAGGATGATGAAGACAATGATGATGAGGATGAGGATGATGACGATGATCATCATCGTCGTCGTCATCATCATCATCATCATCATCATCATCATCATCATCATCATCATCATCATCATCATCATCATCATCATCATCATCATCATCATCATCATCATCATCATCATCATCATCATCATCATCATCATCATCATCATCATCATCATCATCATCATCATCATCATCATCATCATCATCATCATCATCATCATCATCATCATCATCATCATCATCATCATCATCATCATCACCATCACCATCAGCATCCTCATCCTCATCCTCATCCTCATCCTCATCCTCATCCTCATCCTCATCCTCATCCTCATCATCATCATCATCATCATCATCATCATCATCATCATCATCATCATCATCATCATCATCATCATCATCATCATCATCATCATCATCATCATCATCATCATCATCATCATCATCATCATCATCATCATCATCATCATCATCATCATCATCATCATCATCATCATCATCATCATCATCATCATCATCATCATCATCATCATCATCATCATCATCATCATCATCATCATCATCATCATCATCATCATCATCATCATCATCATCATCATCATCATCATCATCATCATCATCATCATCATCATCATCATCATCATCATCATCATCATCATCATCATCATCATCATCATCATCATCATCATCATCATCATCATCATCATCATCATCATCATCATCATCATCATCATCATCATCATCATCATCATCATCATCATCATCACCATCAGCATCACCATCACCATCACCATCATCATCATCATCATCATCATCATCATCATCATCATCATCATCATCATCATCATCATCATCATCATCATCATCATCATCATCATCATCATCATCATCATCATCATCATCATCATCATCATCATCATCATCATCATCATCATCATCATCATCATCATCATCATCATCATCATCATCATCATCATCATCATCATCATCATCATCATCATCATCATCATCATCATCATCATCATCATCATCATCATCATCATCATCATCATCATCATCATCATCATCATCATCATCATCATCATCATCATCATCATCATCATCATCATCATCATCATCATCATCATCATCATCATCATCATCATCATCATCTTCATCATCATCATCATCATCATCATCATCATCATCATTATCATCGTCGTCGTCATCGTCATCATCATCATCATCATCATCACTATCATCGTCATCCTCATCATCGTCATCCCCATCATCATCATCATCATCATTGTCATCATCCTCATCATCATCCTCATCCTCATCATCATAATCATCATCATCATCATCATCATCATTATCATCATTGTCTACATCATCATTGTCATTATCATCATCGTCGTCATCATCCTCATCATCATCACATGATGATGATGATGATGATGAGAATGAAAATCCTCATCATCATCACACGATGATGATAATGATGACGACGATGATGATGAGGATGATGATGATGATGATAGACTACATCTATGACACTACTACAGAAAAATCATTCAATGTCGCTTTTCTGGGTGTCAGTTATTTACAAAAACCACCGCCTATAACATGCAACGTCGGCTATTTATGAAATCCGACGTCTATATTCGAAGACCAGTCAGACACGGGTACCGCTTTGTATTCAGCGTCGGCTAGGTAACCCAAATCGACGCCTAAAATCGCCCGCGAAATCTAAATTTCGAGCGAAAAGAAAAAGTGTCACATACAACGTCGGTTTTTTAGACACAAATCGACGCCTATGTATGATGAGAATTTGAGTGAAAAGTGTCACATACAGTGTCGGTTATCCTTTGATAACCGACGCTGATAATGGTTTCCGCCAAATAATTTAGGGCAAATATTGTTCAATTGGACGTCGGTTTTGACGAGCAACTGACACTGAAGAGGTTTAGGTGTCGGTTATGTAGGCAACCGACACCTTTTATGAACTTAATACTCCCACGATCACCCGACTTTTCCCCTTTCTTCTGTTTCATTGCTAGAATTTCTCTCCGGTGTTGCTGCTGCCCGACTGTAACCCCCACCCGCCACTGCTACTGCTTATGCGCTGCCGCCGCTCCGCCGCCGCTCCCTGCTCCTTCTGCGTCGCCGTCTCCGATCCTATTTGCCGCACCCTACAGCTACCTTCCTTCCCTGCGTCGGCGGTCCTGGAGCTCGCCGCGCCTGCCCTGCGCCGGCGGTCCTTTGCTCGACCTCACCTCATCGCCGACCTGTCGACCTCACCTCGCCCTGCTTGCTTGCCCAGGTACCTGCCGACCTACCCAGGCGGCACCCAGGCGCGCCTAGGCGGCTATGCATTCACCTAGGGTCCCAAACCCTGGCTCCCAACCTAGTTAGGCCTCTGGGATGCCTGGGCGATGCTTGGGCTGCGCCAAGGCACAATGCTGCTGTGTATTTTTTTTTAAATTAAGTTATTTACTGATTTGTGTTTATTTATGTACTGATTTGTATTTATTTATGTATTGTTTTAGGAATTAATTGATCATCTACTGCTGCCCTCCGTCTCCCTGCCCGTCGCCTGCTCACCTGCCTATTTGCCTGCCTACTCACCTACCCTCCGTCTCGCCCAAACAGAGGTAAACCCTATTTTATTACACTGCTTGATCTTTAATCACATAGACTTAATCAACATTGCTACTTGTATGATCCTAGTGATTAAAAGCACTCTTTCCTGGTCCCTTTAGCAACTAATGTTCCCTTGAGATGAGTGTTAATTGATCTAGTTTGCTTACTTTCCTTGTAATGTCATCTTTTATGTGCTATGACATAGTCACCTTTAGAGTATTAAAATGATGCAACTTGTACACTTGTTAAATTTGAATCGATAAATCCTATGAATTGATATCACCCCACAAAATCAGTAGTCACTATTATGTCTTGTACACTCTAGAATCAAGATCTAATACTCTTACGCTATTTTAACACCATGAGACATTTTTTGCTCATTCTAGTGGATTATTATGACCTATGATGACCTAACATGAAACCATGCTCTTAATGATATGATTTACATATCTATTATTGTGTTTGTTGGCCTAGAAACCCGTCCAAGATTTACTCATTAGGAGTAAATCTTGGATAGTCCCCGGTTTGGGACTGTTCTTGAACACCTAATCTCACTTAGGATGTAAGTGTATAATGTGTATTGGGTTTTCGAGAAAATTTCGGTAGCATTTCCCCGTTTGTTCTCTAAGTATATATGTACTTAGAGAACAGCGGGGAAATGCTGCCGAAATTTTCTTGAAAACCCAATACACATTATACACTTACTAGTGAGATTAGGTGTTCAAGGATGGGATAGGTGGTACACATTTATTATATATAAGAATGACATCACATGTGTTTGTTGGCTTCATTGTAGATAATAGGAGTAAATCTTGGATAGGATGTAAGTGTATACCCAAATATTCTATATCGATGATCCTGCAAATGATAAATGGTCGGTTGTTCTTAATGGTAAAAGACAGTTCATTGAAGATCCTATAGATGAAGAAGAGTACTATGATAAGTATGATGACTCCAGTCCATTCTCAGTTGGTTTGCCAACTCCACAAAATATTGAAGCTAATGATGACTTATATGTGCGTGGAGATCACAATGAAGGATTGTTAATTGATAAAAGATCACAATTTTAGAGGCATGTATGTTTATATTTTTTTATTGAAGCTAAATGTTTGCTTTTTTAATATCAATATCATTTTCAGATTTGATTTTTCATTATCTTCTAGTTAATACAAATGCTAAATGTTTGCCTTTTTCTAATTAATACAAATGCTGAATGTTTTCCTTTTTAATGACATTTTCAGATGGCTGACCATGATGAGCATGATGTCCATGATGAGCATGAAATCCATGATGAGCATGATGTCCATGACGAGCATGGTGAGGATACCAATGTAAGTTCTAAAAAAATATCCTGTATTTCTATAAAATTCATTATCTTCTAGTTATGTCATATATCCCATATTTCTATATTGTGCTATTTCAGTGTGTTTATTTTTGTCATATTTTAGGTTGACGATGCACATGTACCCACTGAAGCACTGGAGCAACTTGATGCACAACACCAAACACTTAACAAGAAAAGGGGCATCACTCTGTTGAAGAAGTTAATAGCGCTAAGTGGCAGTGGATCCAAATTGGTTGTGGAGTTTGATAATGGAGGAAATGCAATTGGAGTGAACCGCAATAATTTTGTAAACTATCTTGGGTGTGTCACTCGAAGCCATTGTGGTGTTAAGTATGATAATTGGCATAAAGTTCCTCAGGCGAAGAAAGACTTGATATGGAAGGATTTATGCATGAGTTATTATTATTTGCAATTCTATTTTTAGATTACAAATTATATTATTTGCAATTCTATTTTTGGATACTAGTTAATAAGAATTCTATTTTACAGAATTTGTTTGCATTGGATGAGAAGCTACATCGTAAAAGTGTGATGCAACGCGCTGGAAATATGCTTAGGAACTATAGGACAAATCTCAACAGAGAATACATAAAAGATGGTGATAAGAAGAAGAAGTCAGCCCTTGAACAATGGAACTTCTTGGACAAAGAAGATTGGGACAATTTTGTTGCTTCAAGAAAATCTAAAGAATTCAAGGTATTAGGCGTCACTCCCAATTTAATTAATATACATTGTATTCACCTATTCAAGATTAACATTAATATACATTGTATTCACCTATTCAAGATTAACATTTAGTGCTACTAACCAAATCATTAATGTGCATACTAACTAGGCCCTCAATGACGCGCAAAAAGCAAGGCGTGCACTGAATGTGCATGACCACACTATGGGTCCAAAGGGCTATGCAAGTGTTCACCAAAGACTACAGGCGGAGTCTGTGGCTACTCAGGAGTCTGCCACACCCATGCCTCGCCATGATATATGGATAGCTGGGAGGCAAAATAAGAAGGGTGAGATAAAGAAGCACATAACTGCTGAGGCGGCTGCGAAAATGGTAAAATACAACTCTTAGAACAATCGTTTGAATATTGATTATTGCTGGTGTTAACTTACCAATCTCTGTTGATGGTGATTAGCGGGAGCTGCACGAGCAGAGGAAACAAGGCACGTTCATCCCTCAGGGCACAAGGGATGAATTGACAGTTGCTCTGGGTAACCCAGAGCATCCTGGACGTGTTAGGGGTGCAGGCACTGGTATGGGCATCAAAGCATTCTTTGGGCCATCCCAGAGTGGTACTTTCACAAGAAGAGGTAACCTATTCTTTTTTAAGAATGTTACTGCAAAAGGGAATTCAGTAATAAGAAGCTAATGTTTCTTTTATCCATGTATAGGAGAATCAGAGAGTCAAGGATATAGTTGCCAAGAAGGTCAATGATATAGTTGCTGAGAAGTTCAAGGAAGAATTGTTGCGGTGGTAGGCATCTCAGGCTTCCAATCAGCCTATGGCGACCCACTCTTCTCCTGATGTACAGACTACAAGTAATCCTGTAGACCCACTGCCTAACACGTCTGCTGTAAGTATTGTTTATGACATTGTAGCTAGTCTTTTCAAGATGATATGTTTTCAAGATGATATGTATATATGTATAATATTATTTACGTAAATTTGTAGGCATTGAAGCCATGCCTCTTAAGAATGCAAGACTATGTTGTTGCAGAGGCGCATGCTTACCCGTCCCTTGCTGGGGCAATGTTTCACGGGACTCCAATGCCATAGGGCTACATTCGTGTGAGCCCGATATGTGTGTTACCCGATTGGAGGGAAGCTACATTGCCATATCCCCACCCAGATATTGATACACTTGTTGAGGTAGAAGGCGGGGTGATATTGTGGCCCAAAGCAGATGTCGTCTACACTACTGAAATTGTAAGATAAATTTACATTACTTTAGATTGTTAATGTGTATATATGAGGTCAACTGATCTGAAATTATATATACAGGTTAAAAAGAAGACACCCGGAGCACCTAGGCCTGCACCTCCACTTCCTGCATTACCAAGTTGGGTTCCAACTGACCTAAAATACCCGTTAGGTCCTGCTTGTAGGGGAATGGCATGTTGTCTACGGGCACATAATATACATTGCCCTATAATTGTTTCTTTAGAAGCAGATTATGCAGGTCAATCATACGATAGCTCTTTATTTATACAAGATATAATTGAGCTGTTTATTTATGATTGGCTGAATACATCAATGATAAAGACATGGATAAGGTGAGATCTTGTTTATACATCCATATACCCTGTGTAAGATCTGGTGATCTGGTTTCTTATATATTAATGCATACGTAATACATGTTTTGCAGCTACTTAGTCGAAGATCAATGCAAACAATTTGCATTTGATCATGTGGGATTTTTGATTCCATCATTGATTAGTATGGTAGCTAAAGACCCTGATAGTGTTCAACAATACTGTATAGATGCTTTTACAATTTTCGGTCAGCAAAAGAAGACGATAATAATAGCTCCATTCAATGTCAAGTAAGTTTACTTTATTTATAATTTGGACTTAAGAAAATTCCATTTTTATTGTGCATTTTGAGTTATTAATTTTTAACTTTTTTACCTATAGCGGTAAACATTGGGAGTTACTAGTTATTGTCCCTGAGACGTTCACTGTTTATTATCTAGATCCTGCGGGAAGTACATTGAACACTAAAATTGGACACATAATGAGAATGCCATTATTCTGGTGAGAAATATTTCATTTTTATATCTATTAACATATGTTATTACATTACTATTTAATTATGCAATTTACTGTGTTACATTAACATGTAGGGGTTTAGATGCATTCAAAAATGCTGGAGGAAATGTCCCACGGAGAAAGAACCAGCCAATAATTTGGGAGAACGTAAAAGTAAGTTCCCGACTCCAATGTATATATTATTTATGTGAACTGTGCTTAGTTGTATTTTTTAATATTTTGTAAGTTTCAATTTATAGTGTGCTACACAAGACAACGGATGGGCATGCACATACTATGTGATGTGATTTATGCAGATGATTATCCGACATGCCGCATTGGATATTAATACCATACATGAGGTATTATATATAGTCTCATTAGTTAGTATGAAATATATCAATCTTATTTTTATATTATTACTTATATATACATCATTCTCTTTGTAGGTGTTTAAAACTGACCACACTACAGGTAAACACTTAATAAATATACATGCTCCATATACGATGGAAGCATTAAATGAAGTAAGAGAAGAATGGGCAAAAGCCATACAAGCAGTGGCGATTGTAAGATATAATTGGGATGCTGATAGCGATGCTGAATGATATTTTGTAAATGAATATTTCTGAATGTTTCTACATGTGTGAATGTGAGAATTGAATTGATGTCTGAATCTATCTACTTGTGTGAAAAAATATTTGTTGATTTTGCAGGTTTGTGGCCTGTTTGTAGGCTGATATCAATGGATGTCGTAAACCTGTAGTTCAGAAAGTTGAACTGTAGGTTCTCATCCTGCTGACCAGCCACAGCAGGCCTGCAAACTGATAAAAAAAAATTAAAATATAGGCGTCGGTTATTTATATAACACCGTCATCAAAGGTCTACAACGTCAGTTATTGGATAAAAACCGACGCCTAATATGACAAACAACCCGAACGTGCAGGAAAGCACGACTGTGGTGGAAAAGGCGTCGCTTTTTTGTATAAAACCGACGCCTATAGTACTAAACACGGCCGTGCAGAGAAGCACGACCGTGTCGTCTGGGAGTATGGCGTCAGCTGTTCAGTTGTTAACCGATGCAGAAAGTGTCCTAGGTGGTGCCCTTTTTTGTGGCGTGAACCCTATAGGCGTCGACCAACTATTTATAACCGACGCCGAAGAGTTCGACCTTTAGCGACGCCCACATAGGCGTCGCTTGAAAACCGTCGCCAAAGGGGGTTAAACAACCGACGCCGAAGGCGTGTTCTGTAGTAGTGTGATCATTATAATGATGATGATGATGAGGCTAATCATGATGATGATGATGTTGATGATGATGATGATTATGATGATGATGACAATGAT